>UESW01000039.1:0-154877 GCA_900491605.1 Calamus simplicifolius | reverse complement strand
TCGGGATCAGGGCTTGGATCGATCGCAACCGTGGATCGTCGCCGATTCGGACGGATTGCAACGGTCCGAGATCGGTCATGGCCGATCGGGATCAGGGCTTGGATCGATCGCAACCGTCGGATCGTCGTCGATCTCGGACGGATTGCAACTGTCCGAGATAGGTCGTGGCCGATCGGGATCAGGGCTTGGATCGATCGCAACCGTCGGACCTTTGCCGATCGGACCGATTGCCGCGGTCCGCGATCGGTCGTCGCCGATCGGGATCAGGGCTTGGATCGATCGCAACCGTCGGATCGTCGCCGATCTCGGACGGATTGCAACTGTCCGAGATAGGTCGTGGCCGATCGGGATCACGGCTTGGATCGATCGCACCGTCGGACCTTTGCCGATCGGACCGATTGCTGCGGTCCGCGATCGGTCGTCGCCGATCGGATCAGGGCTTGGATCGATCGCAACCGTTGGATCGTCGCCGATTTCGGACGGATCACCACGGTCCGAGATCGGTCGTGGCCGATCGGGATCAGGGCTTGGATCGATCGCAACCGTCGGATCGTCGCCGATCTCGGACGGATTGCAACTGTCCGAGATAGGTCGTGGCCGATCGGGATCACGGCTTGGATCGATCGCAACCGTCGGACCTTTGCCGATCGGACCGATTGCCGCGGTCCGCGATCGGTCGTCGCCGATCGGGATCAGGGCTTGGATCGATCGCAACCGTCGGATCGTCGCCGATCTCGGACGGATTGCAACTGTCCGAGATAGGTCGTGGCCGATCGGGATCACGGCTTGGATCGATCGCACCCGTCGGACCTTTGCCGATCGGACCGATTGCTGCGGTCCGCGATCGGTCGTCGCCGATCGGGATCAGGGCTTGGATCGATCGCAACCGTTGGATCGCCGATTTCGGACGGATCACCACGGTCCGAGATCGGTCGTGGCCGATCGGGATCAGGGCTTGGATCGATCGCAACCGTCGGGTCGTCGCCGATCTCGGACGGATTGCAACTGTCTGAGATAGGTCGTGGCCGATCGTTTATTAGGGCTTGGATCGATCGCAACCGTCGGATCTTTGCCGATCGGACCGATTGCCGCGGTCCGCGATCGGTCGTCGCTGATCGGGATCAGGGCTTGGATCGATCGCAACCGTCGGATCGTCGCCGATCGTCGCAATTTTTTAAATAAATTTATGTAATTAAAAATTTTATAAAATAAATTGCGATGCCACTTATCGTCGTAATTATTAACATTAATTATAAATATAATCATTTATAAATATTAACAAATAGCTTGCGACGCCTTAGCGACACAGTTTAAAAAAATATAAACAAATATTGCGACAAAATATATGCGTCGCAATATTATTAGAATACATATAGATGATTAAAATATTAAAAAATAATTGCGACGCAATTTGTCGTCGCAATTATTATAATAAATTTAAATATTTTCATTTAAAAATATTTAAAAAATAATTGCGACGCACTGCTTGCGTCGCAATATATGTAATAACTTTTTATATTAATCAATTTAAATTATTAAAAAAATATTGCGACGCCTTAGCGATGCAATTATTAGAAAATAAAATTATTTTTCCCGCCAGATGATGGCGCCAATTTAGCGACGCTTTAGCGACGCATTTATTGGCGTCGCTATGTTTTCAGAAAAGTATTTTTTACATTTATTAACGATGGATTAGCGACGCCCACGTGCGTCGCTAAGACCAAAAAAAAAAAAAAATTGCGACGGAATTTGCGACGCATTTTTGGCGTCGCTAAGAACCTATATTTAAGCGGCCCCTTTCTTCTTTCCTCCTTCCCGTCTGACCTAGCCGCCGCCGTGATAAAGCTCGAAACTCCGGCGATCTCCTCCGACTCCCAGCCCCCCCGAGCATCTCCTCCGACTCCGGCTACCCGGCCAAGGCGAATCTCAACCAAGGTTAGCCCCAAAAATCCAAAAAAAAAAAAATTTCTGTTTTTTTTTTATTTCCCTGCTGCCGTCTTCTCCGGCCACGGCCGCTGCCGTGGCCGGCAGTGGCCTGGCCACGGTGGCCAGGCCACTGTAATCAAAAAAAAAAAAATTTTTTTTTTAACAGGGGGGAGGGGAGGAAACCCCCCCCCCTTGTTTTTTTTGTCGTGGCCGCGGCCGGACAAGGCGGCCACGGCCGTGGCCGCGGCCGGACAAGGCGGCCACGGCCGCTGCCGTGGCCGCAGTGGCCTGGCCACGGTGGCCAGGCCACTGTAATCAAAAAAAAAAATTTTTTTTTTTTATCAGGGGGGGGAGGGGAGGAAACCCCCCCCCCTTGTTTTTTCTTGTCCGGCCACGGCCGGACAAGGCGGCCACGGCCGCTGCCGTGGCCGCAGTGGCCTGGCCACGGTGGCCAGGCCACTGTAAAAAAAAAATTTTTTTTTTTTTTAACAGGGGGGAGGGGGGAAACCCCCCCCCTTTCTTTTCTTGTCCGGCCACGGCCACTGCCGTGGCCGGCAGTGGCCTGGCCACGGTGGCCAGGCCACTGTGACAAAAAAAAAATATATTTTCCTTAACAGGGGGGAGGGGGGAAACCCCCCGCCCCCCCTTTCTTTTCTTGTCCGGCCACGGCCGCTGCCGTGGCCGGCAGTGGCCTGGCCACGGTGGCCAGGCCACTGTGACAAAAAAAAAAAAAAAATATTTTCCTTAACAGGGGGGAGGGGGGAAACCCCCCGCCCCCCCTTTCTTTTCTTGTCCGGCCACGGCCGCTGCCGTGGCCGGCAGTGGCCTGGCCACGGTGGCCAGGCCACTGTGACAAAAACAAAAAAAAAAAATATTTTCCTTAACAGGGGGGGAGGGGGGAAACCCCCCCCCCCCCCCCTTTCTTTTCGTGGCCGGCCACGGCCGCTGTCGTGGCCGGCAGTGGCCTGGCCACGGTGGCCAGGCCACTGTGACAAAAAAAAAAAAAAATCATTTCCTTAACAGGGGGGGAGGGGGGAGACCCCCCCCCTTTCTTTTCTTGTCCGGCCACGGCAGTGAGGCCACTGTGACAAAAAAAAAAATATATTTTCCTTAACAGGGGGGGGAGGGGGGAAACCCCCCCCCTCCCTTTCTTATCTTGTCCGGCCACGGCCGCTGCCGTGGCCGGCAGTGGCCTGGCCACGGTGGCCAGGCCACTGTGACCAAAAAAAAAAAAAATTAATTTCCTTAACAGGGGGAACCCCCTCCTAGCCCCCCCCTTATTTCTTGTCCGGCCACGGCAGCGCGGCCGCGGAGAAGACAATAGTATTTGTGCATTTATACTTATTTACATTTGTTATGTCTTGATCATTTATATGCAAACTGAATGATGGATTACATTTTGAAATGTTAAAAAAAATGTTTTGTTGTAATATTATTTAATTTCCAGCAACAAATTACTAGTTTCAATGATTTACATTTTAGTATTCGCAAACATTTGTATTTGACACAATAATCTTAGAAAAGTTAGTGATTACATGTATAATTCACAAGAAGTTAAGAATAACAAGCATAAGTTCGATTGTCTTCGGACTTCCATAATCACAGCACTTTAATTAACCTTTAGACCCGTTTGAGAATTTGTAAGCCTTAGTCTTGCAAATTCTCAAATTGTCCTGATGGACAGTTTGGGAATATTTCTTGTGACATGTTAGTCTGCTAGTAATCATCGTGGGGTGAGATTTCGGTTTGCATTTGCTCATACGTTCTCCTAGTGTGGCTTATATACCACACATGTAGGAGAACATATGGGGAAATGCTGCCGAAATTTCAATGTTCCCGATCGATGATAATTAATAGCAGAATAACATTTCACAAAAAATATTCTTGAATGGGATAGGGCCTTACCTTGTAGACATGGAGTGAAGGTAGAATTATTTAAGACACTTGAATTCTTGTGAAGTCTAATGACTAAACGCACCGCCTTATGGCCCGACACAAACTCAAGCCCTCTCTTTAGCCATTAACCTATGCATCGGTCCTTGCTAGCACCCCAAGGATCGTAGCCGTGGCTCGCCCTTGCATGGTAGGGTCCTTATTTACCTAAAAAAAATTTGGGTACTTATAAATGATTTAATTGGTTGTAATTAACCTTATATAATTGTGCCCAATAAATAATTTAGTTATATATTTATTAATACTAATATAGTTTTATTTTTTGGTTTCATTTAATGATTTACCAGACTTTGTATAAGTCGGTCAAAAATGAGCGGGACTCGCTCATGGATGTATGCAAGGATAAAAGATGGCTTGCTGAATCCAGATTTTCTGAATGGATTGGAAGAATTTATCGCATTTGCATGTAGCCAACCTGAATGGATGGATGGGCCTAGGATTAGGTGCCCATGCAACTTCCACAGGTGTCAGAATAAAGCCTACAGAGATGTGGAAACTGTTAAGGTGCATTTGTGTAAGAAGGGTTTTGTTCCTGATTACTATGTTTGGTACTGTCATGGTGAACCAGAGGATATTCCAGCAGCTGTTATAGGCCAACAAGAGTCAATTCCCGTTGATGAACCATATGTGAATTTAAACACGTATGAACAAATGGTTATGAATGCATCGGGTAATGACTTCAATCAGAATACATTTATGGAAGAACCAAATCCAGAAGCACAATTTTACGATATGTTGCGTGCTGCCAATCAAGAATTGTATCCTGGGTGTGAGGGTCATTCCCAGTTCTCTACAGCTGCTCGAATGTTGAATATTAAGGCAGAACATCGATTATCAGAAAAGGCGTTCAATTCTGTAGCTGAGTTAATCAAAGAAATTCTGCCAAATGATAATGTTGCCGCAGACAGTTTTTACGCAACAAAGAAGTTGTTGCGTGGGCTTGGGCTCCCAGTTAATAAGATCGATTGTTGCTTGAACAATTGTATGATATTTTGGGGTGAAGACTCAGAGCTGAGATGGTGTAAGATTTGTGGGCAATCAAGGTTCAAAAACACAGAAGGAGGAGCCGGTACAAGTAGGAGGAAAAGTGTGCCTTACAAGAGGATGCATTACTTTCCTCTTACCCCACGCCTGCAGAGATTATACAGATCTGAGGCAACAGCTGCTGATATGAGATGGCATGCCGAACATGAATCTAAAGAGGATGAAATGCGGCATCCATCAGATTCAAAGGCTTGGAAGCATTTCAATGAAAATCATCCTGATTTCGCTGAAGATATAAGGAATGTGAGATTAGGTCTTTGTACCGATGGCTTCCAACCATTTGGTCAAGCGGGGCAACAGTATTCATGTTGGCCTGTGATACTGACTGTATATAACCTTCCTCCGTGGAAGTGCATGAAAGATCCTGCAATGTTTTTAACCGTTTTGGTTCCAGGACCATCAAATCCAAAGGAAAAGATCGATGTCTTTCTACAACCGTTGGTGGCCGAATTGATAATGTTGTGGGAAACAGGAGTGGTAGCCTACGACATTTCTATGAAACAAAATTTCTTAATGAGAGCTGCTTTGATGTGGACAATAAGTGATTTTCCGGCATATGCAATGTTGTCTGGTTGGAGCACTGCTGGACGTCTGGCATGCCCTCATTGCATGTATGATTCAGATGCATTTACATTGCAGAAGAGTGGTAAGCAGTCATGGTTTGATAACCATAGGAAATTCTTGCCCCCAAATCATCCTTACAGGCGTAACTTGATCGCCTTCCGGAAGAACAAAGCAGTCACAAAATTTGCCGAACCGGTTAGGTCCGGCACGGATCTATTTGATTCTATAGAGCATTTGGGGTTGATGTATGCATGGGAACCGGATGCAGATAGAATAAATAGCCGTATATGTAAAGAACATAACTGGAAGAAGCGAAGTATATTTTGGGATTTGCCTTATTGGAGCACAAATCTCATCCGGCACAATTTGGATGTTATGCATATCGAGAAAAATTTCTTTGATAACATATTTAACACGGTGCTAAACATCCCGGGAAAAACAAAAGATACTGCAAAGTCAAGAGAAGAACTTAATCAGTACTGCAGAAGAGGTGATTTGAGAAGGAGTGCCGATGGGACCTATCCTAAAGCATGTTACACTCTTGACAGAAATTCACGAGAAGTTTTATGTAACTGGCTAAGAGGGTTAAAATTTCCAGATGGTTATGCCTCAAATATCGGTAGGTGTGTGGACATGCATAAGCTCAAGTTGTTCGGCATGAAGAGCCACGACTGCCATGTTTTCATGCAACGATTATTACCTATAGCTTTTCGTGAGTTGCTTCCGCAAAATGTCTGGAAGGCAATTACGGAGCTCAGCTTATTCTTCAAGGAGTTATGTGCCGCCGTCATTACTTCTGCATCCATGGCAAGGCTTGAGGAGGAAATTCCAATTATTTTATGCAAGCTTGAGCGAATATTTCCTCCCAGTTTTTTTGACTCAATGGAGCATTTACCGGTTCACTTGCCATACGAAGCGAGCATAGCTGGTCCCGTGCAGTATCGCTGGATGTATCCTTTCGAGAGGTAAATATATACATCATTAAGATATGTTGACATTTCAAATATTATTTCATTGCTTGAAAAATTCGTTAATTTTTTTGTTGCAACTTTACATATAGGTATCTTAAGAAGTTAAAAAATAATGTGCGTAATAAAGCAAGGGTTGAAGGTTCTATATGCAATGCACACTTGGTCGAAGAAGTTTCAGCTTTTGCCTCACATTACTTTGAGGGTCACGTCCACACGAGGAGCCGAAATCATGGTCGCAACGATGACGTATGTGTGGACGAAGCAGAAGCTAATGACGGTAGAATATCAATTTTTAAAGCTATCGGCCGTTCATTTGGTGGGCAGAAGTCAAGAAATCTTAGCGATATGGAGTATAATGCAGCACATTATTACATCCTAATGAACTGTCGAGAAGTCGATCCTTATATTGAGTAAGTGTATACTTCAATGCTAAATTGAAAATTTAAATTTATATAATAATATACCATAATATTTAATTTCTAACAGTAGTTTTCATCCTTTTCATCCCATAAGGATGTTCTGTGATAGACAACGACAGATGAATCCCGACATCAGTCAAGTTGCAATTGGGCAGAAATTAGAAACGGAGTTTGCTTACTGGTTTTATGAATTTGTGAGTAGTATCACTCAATCAATTTCGATAATGACTATTATTTTTTGAATTGGATGTCAATAGCTTATTAATTTATAGGTCAACGGGCCATGGTCGACAACCGACAATATTTTCATTAAATGTCTATCGCAATGGCCATTGAAGACCGTAACAACCTCTACTGGCTATTTTGTAAATGGGTACAAATTTCAGATTGAACGATTAGCAGCTTCAAGAGGCACGCAGAACTGGGGCGTGTGTGTAAAAGGAGAAAGTGTTGGAGCAAATATGCAGGATTATTATGGAAAGTTAGTAGAGGTGGTTGAAGTTGAATATCCCGGTTGGCCTATGAAACGAACCGTATTGTTTCGTTGTGATTGGTTCGATCCGATAGTTCCTGTGGGCAAAAGGGTTCATAACGACTATAATTTGGTTGAAGTGAACCATCGACGAAGATTACAGAAATATGACCCATTCATCCTTGCATCCCAAGCTCAGCAAGTATTTTACTGCGGATATCCAAGTTTGCGCAACGACAAGCGAGATTGGTGGGCCGTTTCTAAAATCGTCCCACGTTCAACAATCGTATTAGAGGAGAGTTCATCAAGTCAATCAACCGAGTGCCCTGCATTTCAAGAGGATGAGATGGAAATGCATGCAATTGAGGATGACACAAGGGCTCCTGAAACATCACTTAGAGATCCAAGTGGTGATGTCCAACAAATTGCGGATGCAAATGTTCGGTTTCCTTCCGATGATAATGAAACTGATTCGCAATCCGATACGGCATCGGATGTTGAACCAACATTTCACGAAACAAATGATACCGATTAAACATAAAGGTTTTTTAAAATTTAACTTTTTTTTATAAGTGTTAAATTCTTACATAGTCAATCATTAATCGTAATTTAATTGTGTGAATCTTTAGTATTTTCAGTATGAGGGGCAGAGGTAGATCTACCGATGACAGTTTGGGTGAGCAGAGACGTAGTTTGGATCCTGCGAGATCAGATCACATGAGCGTCGGAGATGGAGAGTTTGGATCTCCAGCAGAGGCGCAGCCTTCGATCTCTGCACCAGTATTACCATCCACCCGATCGGCACAGACCTCCGAGAGTTCTTCCGCGATCGGCGGCCGCACTGTACTTAGACTTGATGCTCAGGGGATGTAAGTATATACTAATTAAAAATATTTTATTTATGTTTTTAAGTCATTTACTTATAAACTTGCATTTTTTTAACAGATTCATTGAGCAGCATCATGTCTCCAGCCACATCAGCGCCGTTTTTCAGAGGCGTGCAGATCCCACTGGCTACGATTGGCGCCACGTATCGCCAGCCACGAGGGAGTTTTATTTTTCTGAGTTTCAGGTAAACTTATTAAATACAATTTATCAGTGATATATAATTCTTTAAAGTTAATAAATTCAGAAACTAACTGTTTATTTTAATGCAGAAAAAGTTTACGTGGGATCCTGCCACCCATGATGCCATTAGGGCAGCATGGGAGGCTCTTACGCGACGCCGATACTCCGACATGCTTCATCGTTGGAGGTCGTCGGGTCAGCGTCCTGCGCACGTGCCAGAGGGTATTTGGCACGAGTGGCAGCAGGCCTGGGAGTCCGATGGCTGGCGCAGGAGGTCCGCATCAGCCAGCACGAACCGCCGATCTGAGAAGGGCGGTCCTGGCACGGGTCTCTCCCGTCATACTTCGGGCTCCATTTCGATTCAGGAGCACAGACGGCGTATGGTAAGAAAACATAAATATTTTAATTACTATTTTAGTTATTTACAAATATTTGTATTAATATCATTTTTTTTATTGTTATAGACTGAGCAGGAGGGCGGAGATCCTGGTGAGTTTCGTCTATTCAGGGCGACACACACCAGGAGGGACGGCTCCTGGGTCGACACGCGATCACGGGAGGTTGCGGTAAGAAATTAGATTTATGTAGTATCTGTTTAATTTCTAAAATTTTATTTCGAGAAATTTATTAACTCATTTATTGTTGATTTCATATTTTCAAGACACGAGTCGAGGAGCTTCGCTCCCAGGCATCGCAGGTCGACTCTACTGATGGGGAGACGCCCGTCGAACTCTCAGCAGAGGAGAGTCGACGTGTGTTTTTAGAGGCTGTTGGTGCCCAGCCACGAGACCGCAGGGTCTATGGTATGGGCACTAGAGCTTCTACATTTTTTCCCCATCAGGCCTCCAGCTCGCGAGTTCCTGCTGATCTTCCTCCCGAGCGTTTACAGGAGCTTCGCAGATCTATTGCAGAGGAGGTTCGGCAGGAGGTCGAGCAGGATTTTGAGGATCGTATGCGAGGCCGGGATCAGGAGGTTGCAGACATGCGAGATGAGATGCATTATTTGCGGGATATGGTTAGACGCTTGTCGCAGAGTCTTCAGCCTCCACAGCCTCCACGTGATCATTCAGATTCTTGATGTATTTTTTTTTCCTTTTTTATGTTGTAAAAACTTCAAAATTTTAATATATAAACTATTTTTTGAAATATATTATTGTTTGGATTGAGTGAAAAATGTTTGTATCAATATTTAGATTTAGCGAAATTGAATACCCAATTTAGTGCGTCGTAATATTTAAAATAATTTTTTTAAATATTAATTTTAAATATTGCGACGCAATTATTGCGTCACAATATTTAATAATAATTTTTAAAAAAATTTATTTTAAATATTGCGACGCAATTTAGTGCGTCGCAATATTTAATAATAATTTTTTAAAAAATATTAATTTTAAATATTGCGACGCAAATTATTGCGTCGCAATATTAATAATAATTTTTTAAAAAAAATTTATTTTAAATATTGCGACTTAAATTATTGCGTCGCAATATTTAATAATAATTTTTTTAAAAAAAATTATTTTAAATATTGCGACGCAATTTAGTGCGTCACAATATTTAATAATAATTTTTTTAAAAAAATTTATTTTAAATATTGCGATAATTCAGTGCGTCACAATATTTAATAATAATTTTTTTTCTAACTAAATTTATTTTTAAATTTAGCGACGCATTTGCATGCGTCGCAATATTGCGATGCAATGTGGCATCGCAAGAGCGTCGCAGAGAGTCGCAATATTGCGACGCAATTGCGACGAAAGGGTATTGCGACGGACAGTTGAGCGACGCCCTTGTTGCAATCGCAATATCATGTTTAGCGACGCATTTTGCGACGCATTTGGGCGTCGCAATATTTAAATCTCTTGTAGTGCTTGAAGTTATTACCATTAAGGACCGAATTGAGGTTAGTAGAAATATTAGCAACATTAGCTGTAAAATAAAAGCAATACATAAATAACTGCTCATGTAAATAATTAACACCAAATATCAATAAATACAAATTAATGGTAAATTCCATTTCAAGATACCCAATGCAACATTAATATCAAATCTTTGGACAGTAATATTAACTGCTAGTGGTACTCTGTTGTAATGATCAAACACTAATAATAATGCATGTCAAATAATAATATATCTTTGGATCGACTTATTACTTACATGTAAATCCTTATAATCGTTACATGTTTACCATCACACATATATGTAGTTCGACCAGGCATTAACCTTCCTTTGGGCCAATTAATACCCGCATGAAATATATACATACACAACATCCAACATCATTCATGAACCATCTACACAAGAGAGGTCACTTTGGTGATATCTTGTTTCAATTAGTTCAATTTCGAACTATGGATAAATTTATTAGGCATAAAAATATCATTAATTTGAATTTGATTGAACCTCTTTAAAACATAACGATATGTTATTTTGCGGTTCCAACTCAATCTTTATAATAGAAAAATAATTTATCCTAATGGATAAAGCTTTACTTTATGGAACCAATTAAACCATAGCTCATGCTTACAAAATTAAAAATAATAATTTTAATGAAAGCCCGCCAAAGGAACCTGTCCAAAATTCATGCATTAATTATTCATAAATGTTATCCCTTCCATGCATTAAATGCTATGCATTAAATAAGATTCTATGCATTAAATTCTCCCTTTGGTGCCACACCTAACTCTCCTTGGAGTCTAGAGACCCACTGAACAGTGGAGGCACATTATCCAAAAAAAAAAAATTTCCTACCAGTTACGTCCTGATCTTGCCTGAGGCCATAAAACAGTTAATTACAATCTTAACCCTTCACACAACTCCAACGCCCAAGTTTGTTTCCCATGATTTTCTCTAGATTTCCTTTATCCCATGGTTTGAGATATCCAACCACCTGATTTTCAGAAAGATTTTCTAAATTTTCATCCAGATTCCCATTCGATTTTTTTCCAATGAAATGTGGAAATAGATTAGCATGTCGGTTTTATTCACACTAAACATGGAACTTGAACGGTCTGCCATATCCCAACGCCCCCATAGAATTCCCAAATTCACACCATCATTAATGCCTTGATGGAATCCTTCTTGAATGCCAAAAGAGATTCTCCTTTGGAAATCAAATTCTCTTTACTTGACCGTTTGAACTTTTGTTGCTTTGGATAAGAACAAGTAAAGCAAACAAAGGATGCTCGGCAATAAATAAATAAGGGAGGTAAGAGGTAAAACTTAGGCTTGACGATGGACTGCAAACGGAATGAGTAGATTCGGTTCTTAGTGGTAGTACCTCCCACCAATCCATCTCAATTATACCAACAAATTCCACGGAAATCACGCCTAATGCCAAAGCTTATCCAAAGCAACAAAATTTCCAACCATGAGAAGTGGATTTTTGTTCGGTTTCCATGGCAAATTCTCAAAGCTTATGCAATGTGTATTAATTAAATTAAATATAAATTTAATTTATCAAAATTTAACTTTATCTTATCAGATAAAAGTTATCTGATACAATTGTTGAAAATTAAATCTGAACCTTTTGGTGAAGACCATCACCATGAAGTCCAAGAATCATTCATGTTTAATTATCAAGAATCCATAATCGATAAACGGAAGCGTACCTAAATCTATATTGCTTGATTGCTCTCTAGAGTCCTGCGGTTGGCCTTCCAGATCAACAGAGCCCTTTAGAATTTTCTCTAGGCTATTCTTTCTGATGATGGGATTCAGAGAAGAAGGTCGTACGTGCGATCCAGGGACCATAACCACTATATATATATATATATATATATATATATATATATATATATATATATATATATATATATATATATATATATATATATATATATATTCATCATTATCTTTTGGTATTTCTATTTTAGCCCATCAAAAATATAGAAATAACCCTTTAGGTCTCACACATTAAAGGGCCACACCTAATCAGATACATTAAAGCCCAAATCACTGAAATCATAGCTGATCACTTTTAATTGGGCTTAACCTTATTTTACAGTACGCAACATATAATTATTTTACATATAAGCACAATGTTGGATTAAAAATCTAATAAGAAAAGTGGCATGCCTTTGAAAAAAAAAGTGGAGGGAGAAGATACGAACAACCTTAGGAAGCATCAAGGATTATCATTGAAACTTATGCTCCCAAAGATTAAACTTGACGCATCATGTATACTTTATAAATTGTCTACCACCTTTGCAAGACTTTTAGTATTAGCTAGATTAGTTAATAAATACAATGTATATATATTGATGAGGCCAATGGGCTCCATGGGCCACAATGACAGTATTTGGGCTTGGTCTCAGCAAATCGGCTTCCCTTTCAGTCCCAACAAGTTCTCGGTGGGTCCGATAAGTCTAAGATAGCCTCTCTGAGTCCGCCACCTTTTATCTCTCCTCTAGTTCGGTCGTTCCGGCTCAGCACCGAGCTCCCTCAACGGCCCCGAGCTCCCACGTGGCCCCCGTCTCCCAGCAGCCTTGGCCGACGCCCGCCTCGGCCGTCCAACCCCGAAGCTTCTCTGCATGAAGTCATGCAAACTCCACGGCTCTCCCCTCGGCCTCGTATGGCCTCGGACTAGCTCCTTCCCGACCCAGACGATCTCTCTGACTCTGTTCCTGGCCACGGACGTCTTCGTCCCAGCCTCTTCCATGGAACTCCAGCTCCTTCCCGACCCGAACGGTCTCTCCGACTCTGTTCCTGGCCACGGACGTCTTCGTCCTAGCCTCTTCCATGGAACTCCAGCTCCTTCCCGACTCTGCTTCGGATTCCATAACGCCAGTCCTTCGAAGGAGGTGGAAGATAACAGCTATGAGGGACTATTACGTTCGGGCTATGGAGGTGAAGCCAAGACCATGAAGCTGAGCTATTCACCCGTAATAGACTCTCTTCTACAGGTGCTCCTGGTCTCGTCTAAGAAGCCGCTCGACTCCATGGCTCTGGCTCCTGCCTCGACTACTTCCGACCCTCCAGCGGAGCCAAGCCCCGTCTCCCTATTTCCCTCTACTGCGCACCAGGACGGACCAGACTCTATGTCTCTTGGTCTCGCCTAAGAAGCCGCTCGACTCCATAGCCTCCGGCTCCTGCCTCGACTACTTCCGACCCTCCAGTGGAGCCAAGCCCCGTCTCCCTCTTTCCCTCTACTGCGCACCAGGGACGGACCAGACTCTACGTCTCCCGTCCGGGGAGGCGCCGGTTCCCTCCCCCGGTTGTCTCGGTGCCTCGGTTCTTCTCCGACTCTCCTAACTCCGCGGATGGCTGCCCCTGGCTGCTCCCTAGTTCAGGTGCCGCTCTTGGCGACCGACTTTGGGTCTTCTCCCAACTCCACCTTGGGTGTTCCAGCCAGCACCTTGTCTCAGCCTCCCTTGGTTCCCAGCTGCCTCCAAACGACTTCATCCCAGCCACCCGGCCGCCTCCGGAAGCTCCCCCTCGGCCTCTTCCCGTCGGCCTCGACCCTTGGCTTCTTCCCCTCAGCCTCGGGGAGTCCCCCGCATCGTTCCAGATCCTAGAACAGGACCGGGCACCTTTGGTTGTCCCGAGCTTCTGCTGTTCCAGCAAAGCCTTGGCTGCCGCTTCACCAACTTCAACAACACCCCCCATGCCTACGTTGCATGGCTCCAACGTGCCCGCATGCAGGAGTGTCCGTGGCACCAAAGCGCTAGTTGTCGTCGGGATCCGTCCTTCGACTCAAACGCAGTCGATCTCCAGGGGCAGACCTGCACTGCACACAAGTCCTTGCGTGAGAGGCGTTGGAGATGGCCCTCCATGGAAGATCCTCCGACACTCAAGTCAGTAGAAAGAAATCGACGATCAATCAGAAAATGGGAAGATGGATCTTTTCGAGGAGTCTCTCTAGGAGCGGCCGATCGGGAGTTCCAGAGGGAAGAGCACCGACGAGCAGCTGGCGAGAGCGGAAGAGTGAGAGTGAGAGCGAGAGTAAGGGTGTGAGCGCATACCTGAGGGAATCTGGGAGTGTCATATTTATAGGTTGTCACCTGGATCTTGAGCACCTTCTGGAAAGTTCTAAGGTTGTTAGGATACGGAGATGGATCGAATCGGGCCGTTGGGATCCGTATCTTGTTTGTTAGGGGATCGACGGCTAGGAGAGCTTCTAAATCGTTTGAGATCTGGTAGGTGTGTAGGTCCCAGGTAGCCATGTCAGGTTCTAGACCACTTCTCAACATGATTCCTTGCCTGGGATGTTGTTACGATAGGCCTAGGCTCTCCGCATCAGGTTCTGCGAGGTATGTATTGGATCGTGAATCGCTCAGTGAAGCCGAGCCATGGAAGCTCGGTGAAGCCGAGCCATGAAGCTTGGGTGAAACGAGCTGCAGGAAGCTCGGGGAGCCGAGCTATGGAAGCTCGCAGGGACCGAGCTATGGAAGCTCGGGGGCCGAACTGCAGGGAGCTCGGGGGAGAAGAGCTACAAGGAGCTCGGGAGAGCCGAGCTATGGAAGCTCGGGGGAGCCGAGCTATGAAAGCTCGAGAGAGCCGAGCTATGGGAAGCTCGGGGAGCCGAGCTGTGGAAGCTCGGGGAGAGCCGAGCTATGGAAGCTCGGGGATATCTTGGCGGGCGAAGGGATGGGGTCGGTCTTAGCCTTCTCGCACGGATATTGATGCAATGACGATTTTACCCCCTAAACACTGCTCTGTTGCCGCCGGGATCCGTCCCCCGACTCGGGCGCAGTCGATCTCCAGGGGCAGACCTGCACACAAGTCCTCGCGCGAGAGGCGTTGGGGGTGGCCCTCCATGGAAGACCCTCCAACGCTCAAGTCAGTGGGAGGAAATCGGCGATCATCAGAAAATGGGGAGGTGGATCTCTCCGGGGAGTCTCTCTAGGGGCGGCCGATCGGGAGCTTCAGGGGGAGAGCACCGACGAGCAGCTGACGAGAGCGGGAGAGTGAGAGTGAGAGTGAGGGTGTGAGCGCATACCTGAGGGAATCTGGGAGTGTCATATTTATAGGTTGTCACCTGGATCTTGAGCGCCTTCTGGAAGGTTCGAAGGTTGTTAGGATACGGAGATGGATCGAATCGGGCCGTTGGGATCCGTATCTTGTTTGTTAGGGGATCGACGGCTAGGAGAGCTCCTAAAATCGTTTGAGATCTGGTAGGTGTGTAGGTCCCAGGTAGCCATATCAGGTTCTAGACCACTTCTCAACATGATTCCTTGCCTGGGATGTTGTTACGATAGGCCTAGGCTCTCCCGCATCAGGTTCTGCGGAGGTATGTATTGGATCGTGAATCGCTCAGTGAAGCTGAGCCATGGAAGCTCGGTGAAGCTGAGCCATGAAAGCTTGGGTGAAACGAGCTGCAGGAAGCTCGGGGGAGCCGAGCTATGGAAGCTCGCAGGGACCGAGCTATGGAAGCTCGAGGGGGCGAACTGCAGGGAGCTCGGGGGAGAAGAGCTACAGGGAGCTCGGAGAGCCGAGCTATGGAAGCTCGGGGGAGTCGAGCTATGAAAGCTCGAGAGAGCCGAGCTATGGGAAGCTCGGAGGAGCCGAGCTGTGGAAGCTCGGGAGAGCCGAGCTATGGAAGCTCGGGGATATCTTGGCGGGCGAAGGGATGGGGTCGGTCTTAGCCTTCTCGCACGGATATTGATGCAATGACGATTTTACCCCCCAACACATGCTCTGTTGCCGCCGAGATCCGTCCTCCGACTCGGGCGCAGTCGATCTCCAGGGGCAGACCTGCACACAAGTCCTCGCGCGAGAGGCGTTGGGGGTGGCCTTCCGTGGAAGACCCTCCGATGCTCAAGTCAGTGGGAGGAAATCGGCGATCAATCAGAAAATGGGGAGGTGGATCTCTCCGGGGAGTCTCTCTAGGGGCGGCCGATCGGGAGCTTCAGGGGGAGAGCACCGACGAGCAGCTGACGATAGCGGGAGAGTGAGAGTGAGAGTGAGGGTGTGAGCGCATACCTGAGGGAATTTGGGAGTGTCATATTTATAGGTTGTCACCTGGATCTTGAGCGCCTTCTGGAAGGTTCGAAGGTTGTTAGGATACGGAGATGGATCGAATCGGGCCGTTGGGATCCGTATCTTGTTTGTTAGGGGATCGACGGCTAGGAGAGCTCCTAAATTGTTTGAGATCTGGTAGGTGTGTAGGTCCCAGGTAGCCATGTCAGGTTCTAGACCACTTCTCAACATGATTCCTTGCCTGGGATGTTGTTACGATAGGCCTAGGCTCTCCCGCGTCAGGTTCTGCGGAGGTGTGTATTGGATCGTGAATCGCTCAGTGAAGCCGAGCCATGGAAGCTCGGGTGAAACGGGCTGCAGGAAGCTCGGGGGAGCCGAGCTATGGAAACTTGCGGGGACCGAGCTATGGAAGCTCGAGGGGGCTGAACTGCAGGGAGCTCAGGAGAGAAGAGCTACAGAGAGCTCGGGAGAGCCGAGCTATGGAAGCTCGGGGGAGCCGAGCTATGGAAGCTCGGGAGAGCCGAGCTATGGGAAGCTCGGGGGAGCCGAGCTGTGGAAGCTCGGGAGAGCCGAGCTATGGGAAGCTCGGAGATATCTTGGCGGGCAAAGGGATGGGATCGGTCTTAGCCTTCTTGCACGGATATTGATGCAATGACAATTTTACCCCCCAACACATGCCCTCCACTCCCTAGTTCGAAGCGTATATTCGGGCATAAGGAGTATAAGTCCAGGTGGCACGCTTTGGATGGGACGATCTGGTTGGGCAGCCCGCGCAATGATGCCCTAATTAATGCGGCAGGGTCATCATGCCTTCGTGGGTAAGGCTCCTCCAGGGGCGACGGTTGGGGAAACTCCACGTAGTAAATCCCGATTAACGCGGCGTTTATCGAGGCGGTTCCGGACGCCTCGGGCGAGGCGCCTCCTCTTTTTAAAATGGCTTCCTTAGGGGGGAAGCAAAACGATAGCAGCGTTGTATCTGTTTGTTATATTCTCTCATTCTGTTTCTTGGAGAGTCTCATCTTTCGCGACGTTCGCCGTCTCGCCTGGTGCTTTTTCCGGTTAGGATGACGATGAGTCCCGATGATGTAGCTACGGAGGTCGTTGCCGAGGATGTGGGAAGGATTCGCCAGAGGTATGGCATACCTCCAGATGTCGTTCTGCGAGTGCCGGGGCCTGAACATAGGGTCTCGCGAGATCTGGAGCATGGGGTCTTCGTTTACGAAGATAGCTTGAAAGCAAGCCTCTGGTTTCCTCTCCACCCCTTGGTGAAGGAAATCATGACTCACTATAACATCTGTCCGGCGATGGTGGCCCGAAACAGCTGGCGGAGCATCATCAGATTTATCTCAATGTGCCACCAGATTCGGATTGTCGCCACTCTCCCTCTTTTCCATGCCTGTTATCATCTGATACCCGGAAGGAAATCGGAGTGGCCATACATCGGACCTCGGAGGTCCTTTAACACAATCATGGATAAGTCGTCTTCCATAAAGGGATGGAAGAGTAAATTCGTCATCGCTGAGGGGAACATTGGTTCCGACTTTCCTCGGAGATGGGGAAATTTCGTCCGGGATGCGAAGACGCATCCGGCTTTGTTTGAGCAAGAGGAGAGAGATTTGGACGTCCTCCGCAACGGCCAGGTGTTCTCGGCCAATGACTTGCTATCGGAGGGTGCCCTTTTTGCAGCCGGGCTTAGTCCTCTGGACCCGCAAGGTGAGTCCTCCCTTTCGTCTTCTCCGTTATTGGTTGTCCAGGCGAACGCATCTAGATTTAACTGTATACCCTCTGCTTTTGCAGCCAAGAGGTCGGCGTGGTCGAGCCTTGCCAAGAGGAAGAGAGGCAAGCGCCCGAGTCGGAGGATGGATCCCAGCGGCAACAGCGCCCATCCCTGTTCCTCAAAAGCTCCATCTCAGACTCGGCTTCCCCCTCGGCCTCGTACGGCCTCGGCCTCAACTCCCTCTCGGCCAGCTCCGTCTCCTGGAGGAGAGCCCATTGCACCAAAGCGCCCATCCCCTGTTCCTCCGGAAGCCCCATCTCGAACTCGCTCCCTCCTCAGCTCTGGATAGCCCGACTCTACCTCGGCCTTGGAGGATCCCGGCTCCAGCCCTGGCTGTCCCACATTTCCAGCTTCCTCGGCCATGCGAGCTCCCTCGGCCATGCTGTCCCGCTCGCTGCCGACTCTCTCCCCACTCCGGCTCCGTGCCTTCGGTCGACTCCCCTCGACCTCAGCACAGCTCCTCCTCTCTGGAGAACCTCAGCCACGACCGGCTCCGTCTCCCGTGCGTGGAGGCTCCCAGCTCCAGAGCCAAGCTCCCAAGCCTGAGTCAAGCTTCTGGCACCATCCCAGTGTGGCCCTAGCTCCAAGCTCTCCTTCCCGAGCTCTTTGCTCCGCCTCCTCCCACACAACTGGGCCCCAGCACAGAGACCCCGTGGCTGCTCCCGAACTCCCCCTCGTCGGCTCGAGCTGCTCCCGAGCTCCCCTCAGCCTCCTTCGGAAGATCCCAAGCTCCCCGTCGACCGGCTCCATCTCCCGTGCATGGAGACTCCCAGCATCGACTTCCTGCTCGGCCTCGGACCCGCTCCCCTCGGCCTCGGCTCCCCCTTGGCCTCGTACAGCCTCAGACTGCTCCACTCAGCCTCGTACGGCCTCGGACTGCTCCTCTCGGCCTCGGCTCTGGATAGCTTCGGCTGCCAACACGGGCCAGCTCCAACTTGCAGCCATTCGGAGGGACTCGCGTGCATGGGAGTGGGGGCCTTTCTCCTCCCGTCTCCATGCGGCCACCTCCTAGCAGCACAACCCTTCTCTCTTTTTCTCTCCATGCAAGCCCCCGTCGGCCTCGGTTCGGACTGCGGCCCCCTTCAGCCTCGGCCATGAGCAGTGTCATGCAGGTGAACAGTGCCATGCACGTACTCTATAATCAATGCTCTACGAAGGACAGAGCCGGCTTCAACTCTAAACTTCATCTTCTGCCTTAGTGGCTACACTGTGGGGCCCACGTGCCTGACTTTATCGCCCATCACTGTCCGCACAAGACATCAAAAAGGTGGCATGGGGGACACATCTGGTAAGCGCCATAACGGTCGGCCATGCCTTGCAGCAGCCTGCAACTGCTGTCCAAACCAAGCAGTACCTGCTAACTATGTAGCCACCCATATTTGATGGGACATGGCCTGCACTTCTGGCATGCCACTAAGAAGCAAACTCTGCCATTGCTGCCACCATCATAAATGCTTTGACAAGTGATCATGCTTCAAGTCTTACATACTCCAAGCATCAATAAAATGGGTAAGAGAGATCGCCGACAAGGTAACTGATAACTCACCACACTCCTAAATGCTCATTCTGGCTCACAGAGAGCACGGCTCTAAGCCTCTCTCTCTTCTTTCTTTCGAGCTTTCTTAAGCTCGCGGCTGTTGCCCATAGCACTGGCTTGAGCGTCGGAGGGTTCCCGCTGGAATCTCTGGTCCCTGCGACTTTTTGTAGGCTTCCAGACGCAAGAAGCTCGCCGAAGGATCCCGAGCTCGCTGGAGGAGACGACCGGACGCTCGCGGACGTTCGAGAACGGTGATTTGGCGTCAACATATATCTTTCTTCTATTAAATGTAACTAAGATAAAAGATAGAAAAGACAAAAGTAGTGCTACCCTAAAATCAATTTCGAATCTAACCAATCTAACCAAATTGTTTATAGGTTTGGTTACAGTATGGGATTGATTTTGTTCTGATTATAAAATTCTGAAACCGGTTATGATTAGATTAATTTTAGGTTCTAGCATATTCAACGTTGTGCCATGTTCTTGTTCGGCATTGCTGCATTCAAATTTTCATGCGGTCTCCAACGATGGTCCTCAAGTCCATCATGCACCATAGCCCATCAATGGCGATCAGTTTCTTTCAGCGACATGCATGCATCCCTTTCCCACTTCAAATTAGACACGCCTTAGATGGATTAAGGCCTCCAATATTTTTGGGGAATAGGCTTACGTGTTATTAATTGGATCTAGGCCCATCTTTAAACTAAGTACGGACCCAATCCAGTAAACAAAAAGAAAAAGGAAGTAAAGGAAAAAAAAAAAAAAAAACCTTGTGGGACTTACTAAAATACATCTGAGAACTTTGCAAGCTTACCTTCTTACCTTCCAGATTCAGAAAAAAAAAAATTTAGTAAAAGCTTACCTTCCATGATTCTAAAATTTTTGAATTATTTTTTATTTATGTTAAAAAACTCTAAACTTATGTTTTTTTTGGATGAGTTTAATTTAGGTTTATTACTACGTACTTCTACATTATCATTTCTTTTTGCCAACGGCCGCCCAGAGCGAGATACCAAGAGCACCGACGTGCCAGCTCGATGAAGATGAAGGATGAGTCCAAACTCATTCGATAAGAGAGAGCACGATCGATCTTGAAAGGCACAACCATGGCATGGAAGGATGGGGTAAGCTTAGGTAGTATTTGATTTTCAAAAAGCTATCTCGGGATAAGTGTACATGATAGCATTTATCTATAGGATAGCTGAAGGATATTTATCTTTTTTAAATAACAACTTTATCATCAAGGAATAGCTCTAGTTATTTCTAGGATTCTTAGGTAGTATTTGGTTTCCAAAAAGCTATTCCTGGATAAGTGTACAATAGCATTTATCCAGGGAATAGCTAAGGGAATAAGCATCTTTTTTTAAATTACAACTTTGCCATCAAGGGATAGCTCTAGTTATTCCTGGATTTCCTAGGGAATAAGTTCAAGGGATAATCCATGGTTAACCATGGGTTATCCCCTCTAGTTAAACTTTTTAGAGTTATCCTTTGTAGTTATAGCTTTTGGGGATAAGGAGGATATGCGGAGAATGTCTCCCTTATCTCCTGATGTGGCTGATCATGCCCTCAGGTGGTGGAGTAACGGTCTGCACAGTTCTCGAAGCCAAGTAATAATTTGGCAGCTAGTCCCGGCCTTGGCCTCGGCCTCGGTCGTGAACTTCGTTTCAGCTTCAACATCGGCCTTGAGCCCCGCCTCGGCCTCAAGCCCTGCCTCGGCCTCGGCCTCAGCCTCGAGCCCTGCCTCAGCCTCGGCTTGTCTTCGGCCTCGGCCTCGGCCTCGAGTCTCACATCGGCATGCTTTCGACCTACAGTTTCATCCATGGAACTAACCTTGAATATTGGGCCCATTGATCTAAAACGCCTAAGACTACCATGTGGCCCGCTAACCCACTCTTTACCAAGACTACGGGCAATTACCGATATACTGTGGGCAGTTACCGATATTTACGGCGCGCGTTTAGCGGCTATGCACCACCTACCGCTTACGGAGCCGATCTTGATGGAAGACGTGATTCAATGGTTATCCACGAAGGGTAAGAGGGACCTCCAAACAGGTATAAAAACCCTGACTCACAACGAGGAAAAAAAGAGGACTTCTATTATCTCATCTTTATTGTTGTTCTCCAAACCGCTAACTTGAGCGTCGGAGGGTCCCTGCCGGAACCACCGGTCCGAGACTTTTATTGCAGGTTTTCGGCTAAAGGAGGCGGTTTGGTCATCCTTCTGAAGACCCACAAAGTCCCTCTCTTGCTCGATGCTCTTTGGAAGTAATTTGGCAGCCATAGATTGGCGCGCTAGGTAGGGGCGGCAGTAAGCATCGACTGCAGCACGTTTATTCGATGTACCTGCATCCTTTCAACCTCTGCAATGAAGAAGATGGTGATCACATATGCGCAGGATGCCTGCACCAGTCAGGTTGGAGGGCATCCCCCTTGAGCTGAGCTGCTTGAGACCGACTTCCCTGTTCCGCCCCCCATACAGCCGCAGTTTAGCCAAGCTGACCGGCTCGATGCCCTGACCCAGCAGGTTCAGGATTTGATGGTGGTGGTTCAAGGACTACTGTAATAGTGTTTAACCACTACGCCATTGCCACCTCAGCCCCCTCTGCCCCATGTGAAGGGTCATGGAGCCAGCCAGTCTCATCGTGGTAGGACCCCTCTGGAGGCCTTCCACTGCGCATCCCCGAAATCTCATCGCTGGAGACCTCCAAGCGGCAACGATCTCCTTCCCATCGCTCTGACCGCCTTCCCAAGCATGGTAGTGCGAAGAAACCTGAGCAGGTGCATTCTCTACACTAGCGACCTTCTCCCCATTCGTGCTCTGAATCTTCAAAGGGAGATTCCGACAGACGGATTGCTCACCGAGCCGAGCGACGACTAGACGAGTACCATCAGCGACTGGAGGAGCTCAGCCGTAGAACTACCAACCCTCATGGGGCGGACTACGACCACCACCCCCCACTGTCTCTCCGTATTATGAAGGAGCCGGTCCCACCCCAATTCCGTCTGCCCCAGCTAGGCCCATACGATGACACCACAGACCCCCTGGATCACCTGGAAAGCTATAAGGTCCTCATGCAGGTCCAGGGGGCAACAGATTCTCTCCTTTGTGTTGCCTTTCCAGCTACACTTCGGAAGGCCGCACGAGCATGATATTCCCATTTGCCACTACGTTGTATCAACTCCGTCAGGCAGTTGGAGCAATCATTCTTGGCCCACTTTTATGAGTGCCAAAAGATTCCCCGGATGGCCGATAGCTTGTTTGTTGTCCAGCAGAGGAGCGGCGAAACCTTGAAGGACTTTGTGGCTCAGTTCAAGGAGACTGCACTTGAGGTCTACAATCTTGAGGACTCTGTGGCCACTCTGGCCCTGAAGCGGGGACTCCGTCCCTCCCGATTCATCTATTCCTTGGACAAGAAGCCTCCCAACTCTTATGCCGAACTGTTGAGCCGAGCGCAGAAGTATATCCGCGCCGATGAAGCGGACTTCTCTAGGAGGGAGGCCGATAAGGGGTCCGTCAAGAAGCCAGCACCTCCAGAATCTGCTGGGTCACGGTCAAGAAAGTCTGAGCCGCCTCGTCGTCCAGATAACCAACCCCGGGCTTTGGTTCCCAAAGAGCACTTTACCCCACTTCCCGCCCCAATATCCTACATTATGTTGGAGATTAAGGGTGAGCCCTATCTTCGACGTTCACCTCCCATGAGGCCAAGGATTCCCCGTAGCAAAGAACTTTACTGCCGCTATCATCGAAACTATGGCCACGATACAGAGAACTGTCGCCTGTTGAAGAAAGCTATTAAAGAAGTTGTTCAGCAGGGCCATCTAGGTAAGTTTGTCCGAAGAGGGACCCTACTGCCCCGAGCCCGTCGGCACCTTTTGCACCCCAGATCGGCATGGACAACGCTCCGACGGAGAAGATGGTGGCCATGATCTCCTGGGAAGCAGGTAGTACTTCTAAAAGGCAGCGTGAGGAGGGGGTAGATTCTGTAATTCCCTTCTCTAAAAGGAACCTAGAAGGGGTATTTAACAAACATGATGATAGCATCATCGTATCCATGACGATCGCAAAGCACCCTGTAAAATGAATTTTAGTTGATAGTGGGAGCTCTATGGATGTTTTGGGTTATGATGCATTTGTTCAAATAAACTTGTCCCCTAGCTCCCTTCAGCCTGTCACCACACCTTTGATGGGTTTTACTGGCGATTCTATAA
Organism: Calamus simplicifolius; assembly: GCA_900491605.1. NCBI lineage: Eukaryota > Viridiplantae > Streptophyta > Magnoliopsida > Arecales > Arecaceae > Calamus > Calamus simplicifolius. The sequence goes on along the minus strand of UESW01000039.1, from coordinate 131,012 downwards.
GTGTTGAGAGAGAGATTACTCTCCCTGTCACATCTGGGATGCTACCGTGTCAGAGCATGGTTCTCATGAACTTTCTAGTCGTCCGGGTTCCACTGGCCTACAACGCTATTCTCAAAAAACCTGGTCTGAACCTTCTGGATGCTGTTATCTCCACCAAAAGACTGCTCGTGAGGTTTCCTACCAACGAGGGAGTTGGGAAGATATGGGGGAGCAGAACCCACTACCGCTCTGCTACCATATGGCCCTCAGCCCGCAAGGACCGGTGCCTGCACCAGCACCAGAACCGCTCGATCCCCGAGACTTGGAGAGGAGAGGGGAGCCGGCCAAGCACTTGCTGACCTTTCCGCTAAGGAGGATCCCACGAGGACCATCCAGATTGGATCCCTAGTTCCAGAGGAGGTGCACGATCAGCTTCTTACTTTCCTACGAACCAACTCCGACATCTTTGCATGGTCATCGTCCGACATGCCGGGTATCCCCGAGGAGGTAATTACCCATCAACTCAATATCAAACTGGTGTGTCGGCCCGTTCGAAAAAAAAAGAGGAGCTTTGCCCCTGACCAGCAGAAGGCCATCGACGAAGAGGTTCGCAAGCTGGTGGTTGCTCGCCACATCCGAGAGGTCCACTACCCCGACTAGCTGGCCAACATCATGATGGTCTGCAAGGCTAGTGGGAGCTGGAGGATGTGCATGGACTTCACTGACTCAACAAGGCATGCCCCAAGGACAGCTTCCCGTTGCCTCGGATTGACCAGCTGGTGGACACCATGTTTGGTTACAAGACCCTCAGCTTCATGAATGCCTTCTCGGAATACAACCAGATCAAAATGGATCCAGCGGATGAGGAAGCTACCTCATTTGTGACTGAGAAAGGGATATACTGCTACAAGGTGATGCCGTTCAGATTGAAAAATGCGGGAGCCATCTATCAGAGGCTGATGAATAAAGTCTTTGAAAACCAGATCGGGCGCAACATGGAAGTGTATGTGGATGACATGTTGACAAAGAGTGTTCGTACTACTAACCATGTTGCCGACCTTGCAAAGACTTTTGTCAATCTTCGTCGGTACCAGATGAGGCTGAACCCCCGCAAGTGCGCCTTCGGGGTTACAACAGGCAAGTTCTTGGGCTTCATGGTGATGCAGCGGGCGATCGAGGAGAACCCTAATAAGATCCAAGCTATACTGGACATGAGGCCTCCGGCCAGCAAGGAGGTGTAGTGCCTAACTGAAAGGGTGGCAGCCTTAAGTCGTTTCTTGTCCAAGTCGTCGGAGAGATGTCTGCCTTTCTTCAAGGCGTTACGCAAAATCAACGGCTTCGAGTGGACAGAGGAGTGCCAGAGGGCCTTCGAGGAGTTGAAGGAATTTTTGTCTACCCCGCCACTATTGTCTAAACCAGGAGGAGAAGAAGAATTCTTCCTTTACCTTGCAGCATCCCTTGAAGCAGTGAGTTCAGTGCTCGTTCGTATCGACACCGACAAGACACAGAGGCCAGTCTACTATACGAGAAAAGTGCTTCACAATGTAGAGATCAGGTATTCTAACACCGAAAAGACCATTTTTGTACTGATCATCTCGGCTCAGCGTCTTAGGTCCTACTTCCAAGCACACCTGATTGTGGTGGTCACGGATCAACCGCTCAAAACAATTCTCTCTCGTCCTGATACCTTCGGCCGACTGGCGAAGTTGGCACTCAAGCTGGGAGAATTTGACCTATTGTTTCAACCCAGGTCGGCCATAAAGTCCTATATCTTAGCAGATTTCTTGGTCGAGTGCACCTGGACAGAGGAGCAGCCGAAGGAGCTCCATCCAAGCCCCTCGGACGTCATAATCGAGGGAACAGGGAAGGACTGGATCCTTCATGTGAACGGGGTGTCAAATTCTCAAGGAAGTGGGGCAGGCCTCATCCTAGCAAGTCCAGATGGTGTTGTGACCAAGTACGCCCTTTGTTTCCTCTTCTCGGCCACAAACAACCAGGCTGAATATGAAGCCTTACTGTCAGGGATGAGACTGGCATGAGAGCTCATGGTGACATGCCTTAGAGTCTTCACCGACTTCCAGCTCATCTCTGGTCAGGTTGAGGGAGAGTATGAGGCTCAAGATCCCACACTGTCTTGCTACTTGAGCAAGGTGCAATCACAAGCCTCTTCCTTCACTCATTTCAGTGTTAGTTACATTCCTCGGATGGAGAATGCCAGAGACGATGCTTTATCTCGGCTAGCCACTTCGGTTGATGGGACCTTGGGGAGAACTTATGTGGAACATCTGGAAGCCTCAAGCATCGATGTAGTGGAAGAATCCCTGCCAATTAACCAAGATCCTTCTTGGATGGATGCCTATGTCCAATACCTGACCAACGGCATCCTCCCAGTCGACCTCGCTAAAGCCAAGCTATTCAGGCTGTGAGCATCAAAGTTCCTTGTGCTTGACGGGCAACTATACCGAAGGTCTTTTTCTCACCCTCTCCTCAAGTGTGTTGGCCCTACAGACACCAACTATATCCTTCGTGAGATCCACGAGGGTATTTGTGGAAACCACTCGGGGGCCAGAGCGCTGTCACACAAGCCCTACGCCAAGGCTATTACTAGCCCACCATATGGGAAGACGTGGCCGAGTTGGTCCAGAAGTGCGATAGCTGTCAGCGATACGCTAATATTCAACGGCTGCCAACCTCTCAACTGAGCCCCCTGTCAGCTCCATGGCCCTTTGCCCAGTGGGGAATGATATTTTGGGATCATTCCCTTCAGCCTCTGGCCAGTGAAAGTTTCTGCTCATTGCCATCAACCATTTCACTAAGTCGGTAGAGGCCAAAGCACTCGCCAAAATCACCAAAGCCAAGGTGAGGAACTTCTTTTGGAAGTCTGTTATCTATCGGTTCGGGCTATCTCATACCCTTGTTACCGACAATGGTCAACAGTTCGACAACACTCCTTTCAGAGAATTTTGTGCCAAACTGAGCATATGTCAGAGGTCACCTCTGTTGGTCACTCGCAATCAAACAGAGCGGCAGAAGTGACAAATTGGACCATCCTTCAAGGGCTCAGGACACGCCTGGACGATTTCAAAGGAAGATGGGTGGAGGAGCTCCCGAATGTGTTGTGGGCATATCACACGACACCATGGATCCCCATGGGAGAAACCCCCTTTAGCCTGGTGTTCGGGTCGAAGGCCATTATCCCGGTAGAGATTGGCATTCCTAGCCCTCGGATACAATCTACGATGAAGGGAACAATCCAAGCCAGCTGCGAGCTAGCCTTGACCTTGTTGAGGAAATCCGTTATCAAGCACGACTCAAAATGGCTTCCTACCGATAAAGGATCGCAAAGTACTACAATGCCCGAGTTCACCCCAAAACATTCCTCCCTGGAGACCTGGTCCTCAGACGAGCCGAAGTCTCCAAACCCACAGAGGAAGAAAAGCTGTCACCCAATTGGGAAGGACCTTATCGAGTCACCGATGCACTTCATCATGGAGTATACCGGATCGAAGGATTGGATGGGAAACCTCTCCCTCGCACTTGGAATGCGGATAATCTCCATCGGTATTATCAGTAAAATGTACTGACATCCTAAGCTTGAGCATGTTTGCTAAATAATATTTCCTTTTTTACTAACAAATGTCTTCGAGCAATCTTGCTTCTTCTGCTCAAGCCCGACTCAGCATCAGCACTCAAGCCCGACTCAGCGTCAGCACTCCACCCCGGCTTTGCATCAGCATACAAGCATGAGGTTGGATCAATGTTTATTCAGACTCATTTCGGTCTCAACTTCAACCTCGAGTCAACTCCGTTTTCAACTTCTACATCTTGACTTCGGCCTTGACACCTACGTCAAGTATCGATTGTCTTAACTATGGCTCCAAGTACTGACTACAGCTCGGGTTTCTATCCTGGCTTCTGCCTCACCTAACCCTAGCTATGGTTTCGGTTCCTAGCTTGGATCTATGCTCTCGGCCCCGGCCCTCATTCTAGAATTAGCGTCCTGGCTACTACGGAAGCAAATCACCCACAGCAAATTCCAAAGACTTAAGTGTAATTTTCATTGATGGTAAAAGTTACAAAGATGCCGACTATAGTCGGGCCTCATTACAAGGAAAAAAAAAAAGATGGTGCTCAGGGCTCGGCCGGCGCTGGATCATCGTTGGGGGAAGGGTGTTCTTCTTCGTCTAGTTCCAGGTCGCCGATTCCCTCGATGCTGTAGATTCTTCTCACTTTGGCCTTACAATCTTGGAAGCCCACATTGTATGCAAAGGCAGTGGCCCCGGCCAGCTCCTCTTCATAATTAGTGGACTGCCTGAAGCTCTCTATGGCCTAGGCGGCCTTCTTCTCGGCTGCAACAATCTTTTCTTCGGTAGCCGTCACAGCCACCTTCAGGTCAGTTATTTCAGCGTCAGATCGGCGGGTAATCTCCTCGGTATTTTTTGCCCACTCCTCAGCCGCTTTTATTTCAATGACGGTGGAGTGTAGTTGATTCTGCAAGGCAAACACCTCTGACTCCGCCATCTTCTACTTCTCTTCTGCCACCCAAGCATTATCGAGCTCACGGGCTGCCTGGCGTTGAGCTTCCTCAAGCGCCTCTTCTGTCTTTCTTACACAGGCCAAACCCTTGGATCGAGTGGCCTCAACCTCGGCCTCGGCCTCAGCCCTATCTACCCGGGCCAAACCCTCAGCTCGGGCCGCTTCCAGAGCCTTTTTGGCCTTTTCTGCTCTGGCCTAAGCTTGGCTAACCTCTTCATTCAAATGGCCGAGGGTGGCCTCGACCTGGGATAGGACGCCTTTGACGGCGGCCAAGGAATTCATCGCCTGCACAAGCAAATTACCCGGTTAAGTGACAAGGAAAATTCTTAACGAAAGACTCGATAAAGGGGGGAAACAATTACCCATTGGTAAGCCACGGAGGCTTCACGGAAGAAGACAGAGGTTCCTTGATTCTGAAGGACCCTCTGAAGCTCAGGTATGCAGACCTGAGCCATTGTTCGCTCGGCCCAATGGCCGTGGTGCTCAAGGATTGACCGAAAGGAAGGCACGTCGGTTTTGTCTTCCTCCATGGTCATTGTTGACCCAATTATTGATTTTGATGATTAATAAAGGAATTGAGTATTTATTTGATTACTAATAGATTTGATAAGTGTTTTAGGGCTTAAAAATATTTGATTGATTTAAAGGCATTAAGAAACGTGTTTTGAATCAATTGCAAAACATAAGTTTCAAAGTTTCAGAGCATGGAGTTGACACCTAGGAATGTTGGAGCCGACCCCATGGCCAGTCAAATATTCTTCTAATTTTTGATACGGTCCGGAGCCGACACCTAGAGTTTCGAAGCCGATACCCAGAGTTTCAGAGTTGACACTTACCATGTCTGGAGCCGACTCCGATGCGGGGACAGAACGTTTGATTTTTGACTACCTCGGAGCCGACACTTACAGTCTTTTGGAGCTGACACCTGAGTATGGCGAGCCAACACCTAACTTTTTCGAGCGACTCCTCGACGAACTCAGAACTTTCTATTTTTGGATAAACGACTTGGAGCCGACACCTGAAAAGTTGGAGCCGACTCCAACCTATCTGAAAATTTAAAATATCAGATCAGCTCTAACGGTAATATTTTCTCTTTACCTAACTTCTAATGGATATATTTTGTTTGGAAAAACTTTCCAGGTACATTCCAACGGCTAGTTTTCTCACCAAAAATGGATTAAAGGAAATCTATAAAAAGGGGGAGAAAGCTCATTTGAAAAAAATGAAAAAATCGAAGTGAATACAAATCAAAAAATCCGAGAAGTCTTGAGCCTGAAATCAAAGAGAAAAGTATCCAAACTCAAATCCTTCCACTCCAAAAAGCTCAAAGAGAAATCCAAGGCGCTCATATTGGAAAAATCGGAGGATTCCCAAAATAGAAGAAAAAGCTCTGTTTTCTCAACTTCTCATCTGCAACATTTGCAACGAATCAAAGCTGAGCCTGATTCAACATCTCCAGAGAGAAGAGGAAAAGAAGAAAAGCTCAAATCCAACAATCTTCAAAACAGGCTTTTCTAACCTTGCTTATTCATTTTGAATATTTTCTCATTTGAGGAGCTTTGTATTATTGAAAAATATTATTCTTTCTTGTTTGTGCTAGTTCTATCAAGGGGATTGAACTAGTGGAGGTTGTATACCTCGGGTCAAGCTAGATTAGCTTGAGTTTAGGGTTTTGTGCTGGTGAGCCCGAAAAACCGGCTGGGTTCGTTGTGATCCCTGGAAAACAACAAGTTTGAGTTGTGATCTTGTAAAACAACTCGACTGTAATCAAGAGGATTATAGTGTGGACCCAAGTGGATCTTGGGAGTGGACGTAGGTGTTGGATACACCGAACCACTATAAAACCTTTGTGTTTGCCGTGCTTTGATTATCTCTTTCTCTATCTCCTTGGTTGTACTTAACATTCGCATTGCATTTCATCTATCTCCAAGCACATAGTTGTTAAAAGGTTAAAATTTTAAAGAACCCAATTCCCCCCCCCCCTCTTGGGTTGCCATCTGGGCCAACAATTGGTATCAGAGCTTGTGCTCATTTTTTGATCATACGATCAAGAGCTAAAGATCCAAATGGCAGCTCAAGTTGGATCTTCATTTGCTGAAGGTCATTCTACAAATAGACCTCCCTTGTTTAATGGTTCCAACTATTCATATTGGAAAGCAAGAATGAGAATATTCATTCAAGCTTCAGATTATGAATTATGGAGTGTTATAATTAATGGACCTAGCACACCCACACATGTAGTTGATGGTTCTATTGTTCCTAAGCCCGAAAGGGATTGGAATGAGAATGATAGGAAAATGGCTCAGCTTAATGCTAAAGCCATGAATGTTTTATATTGTTCATTAGATGCTAACGAATTTAATCGTATCTCTACATGTAATTCCGCAAAAGAGATATGGGATAGATTAGAGGTTACCCATGAGGGTACAAATCAAGTTAAAGAATCTAAGATAAATATTCTTGTTCATAAGTATGAATTATTCAGCATGGAACAAACTGAAACTATAGCATGCATGTATACTAGATTCACCGACATTGTAAATGGTTTGAAAAGTCTAGGTAAGATTTATACTAATTCTGAACTTGTTCGCAAAATTCTTAGGTCACTTCCAAGGACTTGGGAAGCAAAGGTGACACAATCCAAGAAGCCAAGGACCTCAACACTTACCCTTGGAGGAGCTACTTGGATCACTAATGACCCATGAGTTAACCATGAAGCAGCACATAGAGGAAGATGTTAAAAAGAAGAAGACTATAGCTCTTAAGGCTGCAGAAAGTGAGGAGAGCTGCAGTGATATGATGATGATGATGAGACTGCTCTTCTAGCTAGAAAATTCAAAAAATTCATGAGAAGAAAGAGACCCTTCCACAAGAAGAAATCTGGAATTAAGATGGAAGGAGAAAGAGAAAAGGACAAGGACAAGGACAAAGAGAAAGACCCCTTAATTTGCTATGAGTGTAAGAAACCGGGGCACTTTAGATATGATTGTCCTCTACTAAAGAAAACCTACAAGAAGAAGAAGAAAGCCTATGTTGCAACCTGGAGTGACAGCGATGAATCCTCTTCAGAGGAAGATCAAAAAGAAGTTGCAAACATTTGCTTTATGGCAAACGACGACAACGAGGTAAGTTCTGAAAACCCTTGTGATGATTTGCATTTGATGAATTGTTTGAAGCTTTTAATGAACTAGTTGATGATTTTAAAGTTTTAAAAAGAAATACAATTTCTGAAAAATGATAATTCAATTCTCATTAAAGAAAAAGATAATCTTACTAATGAGATTAAGATGCTGAAATCTGAAAATAAAATTTGACAAAAGAAAAAGAGTCAATTTCCAATGAAAATGATTAAAGAAGGAAGTTGATAAATATAAGAATATTATTGATAAATTTACTTATAGTTCTGAAAAACTTAATTTATTATTAGGTAATCAAAGAGCTATATTTGATAAGGCTGGATTAGGATATAGACCTAACATAAAACAAAAATTTGTCAAAAACTTCTTTAGAAAGAACAAAATAAAGATAGTGTTACATGTCATTATTGTAACAAGAAAGGCCATAAATCCTATGAATGTAATGCAAGAAACAGTAACAAAAATTTAAATAGTAAAGGAAAGAAAATATGGGTTCCCAAAGGAACAATCTTTTATGCTACTAACCATGAAGGACCCAAGAAGGCTTGGGTACCTAAATATAAGACTTGATCATTTTTGCAGGAGTGTCTTGCGGCCAAAAATCAAAGCGAAAGTGGTATCTCGATAGTGGCTGCTCAAGACACATGACGGGTGACAAGGATCAATTCATCACCCTTGAAAGCAAAAGAGGAGGAGTTGTTACGTTTGGTGACAATGGCAAAGGCCAAATCATGGGGTTTGGTAATATTCAAATAACTCCCTCCACATATATTGAAAATGTTTTATATGTCAATGGTTTAAAACATAATTTAATTAGTATTAGCCAATTATGTGATAAAGGTTTTAAAGTATCATTTGAAGCATCTATCTGCACTGTTTCTAATCCCATTGATAATAGCATTATTTTTATTGGAAATAGAAATGGCAATGTATACTTGATTGATTTAGACAATTTGTCTACTAGTAATCATTGCTTAGTTGCTAATAATGCTAATATGAATGAGATTGGTTGGTTATGGCATCGTAGATTAGGTCATGCAAGCACACACCTAATTTCAAAATTAATTAAGAATGGATTTAGTAAAAGGACTTCCACAACTAGATTTTGAAAATAACAAAATTTGCGATGCATGTCAATTTGGAAAACAAACTAGAAACTCTTTCAAAACTAAAAATATTGTTTCCACTTCTAGGCCACTTGAACTACTTCACATGGATCTTTTTGGACCTACTAGAACCACAAGTCTAGGAGGAAAGAAATATGGTCTTGTGATTGTAGATGATTACTCTAGATATACTTGGGTATTTTTTTAGCTCATAAAGATGAGACCTTTCCATTATTTTTGAAATTCTTCAAAAAGGTCACAAATGAGAAAAATAACACCATAGTGTCTCTTAGAAGTGATCATGGCACTGAATTTGAAAATCATTTATTTGAAAACTTTTGCATAGAAAATGGCATCCATCATAATTTTTCAGCACCTAGAACACCACAACAAAATGGAGTAGTTGAAAGAAAAAATAGAACCTTAGAAGACATGGCCCGTACCATGCTATGTGAAAGCAACCTACCAAAATACTTTTGGCGGAAGCTATAAACACGGCATGTTACATTCTTAATAGAGCTTTAATTAGGCCAATCATTAAGAAAACTCCTTATGAACTATGGAACAATAGAAAACCAAACATAAGTTACTTTCATGCATTTGGTTGTAAATGTTTCATTCATAATAATGGTAAAGATAATCTAGGAAAATTTGATGCAAAATCTGATGAAGGCATTTTCTTAGGATATTCAACATCTAGTAAAGCCTATAGAGTGTTTAACAAGAGAAACTTAATTGTAGAAGAATCTATTCATGTAATTTTTGATGAATCTTTAGCATCTAGTTCAGGAAAATTGATGATGAGGAAGATACAAACATTTAGAAAGAGACATTGAAAAATTAAATATTGATGTATCTTCAGATCATGAACAAGAAGCTAAAGATAATGATTCTCCTAGTGTTGATGTTGTTGATGCAAATCATAATGATGTAGATCTTCCTAGAGATTGGAGATATGCCTATGGTCATCCAAAAGAATTAATTATAGGTGATCCATCTCAAGGAGTAAGAACTAGATCATCAATGAGAAACATCAATAATCATCTTGCATTTGTATCTCAAATTGAACCTAAAACTATTGAAGAGGCTGAAAAAGATAATAATTGGATGTTAGCTATGCAAGAAGAATTAAATCAATTTACTAGGAATAATGTCTGGACTCTTGTAGATAGACCTAAAGATCATTCTGTTATAGGATCAAAATGGGTATTTAGAAATAAATTAGATGAAAATGGCATAGTAATTAGAAACAAAGCTAGATTAGTCGCAAAAGGATATAATCAAGAAGAAGGAATTGATTTTGATGAAACTTTTGCACCTGTAGCTAGATTAGAAGCAATTAGATTATTACTCGCATTTGCATGTCATATGCATATCAATTTATTTCAAATGGATGTTAAAAGTGCATTTTTAAATGGATTTATAAATGAGGAAGTTTTTGTTGAACAACCTCCTGGTTTTGAAGATCATGAATTTCCAAATCATGTTTTTAAATTGCACAAAGCACTATATGGTTTAAAACAAGCACCTAGAGCTTGGTATGAAAGATTAAGTAAATTTTAATTGAAAATGATTTTATAAGAGGAAATGTTGATAAAACACTATTTTTGAAAAGAAAAGACAAGGATTTATTAGTAGTACAAATATATGTTGATGATATTGTATTCGGTGCTACTAACAATCTTTGTGTCAAGAATTTGCTAAGTTAATGCAGGGTGAATTCGAGATGAGCATGATGGGAGAACTCAATTTCTTCCTAGGACTTCAAATCAAGCAAAGCAAAGAGGGAATTTTCATCAATCAAGCAAAATACACAAAAGAACTTCTCAAGAAGTTTGGAATGGAGTCAATAAACCCTTGGAACACCTATGAGTCCTTCATGCAAATTGGACAAAGATGAAGATGGTAAGAAAGTAGATCAAAAATATTATAGAGGTATGATCGGATCTCTTCTTTACTTAACAGCTAGTAGACCAGATATCATGTTTGCTGTTTGTCTATGTGCTAGATTTCAATCTGAACCTAAAGAATCTCACTTAATTGCTGTAAAAAGAATCTTAAGATATTTAAGTGGAACTAAAAATGTAGGTTTATGGTATTCTAGAGACTCAACATTAAACTTGATTGCATATTCTGATTCTGACTATGCTGGATGTAAACTAGATAGAAAAAGTACAAGTGGTGCATGTCAATTTTTAGGATGTAACTTAATCTCTTGGTTTAGCAAAAAGCAAAATTCGGTTGCATTATCAACTGCTGAAGCAGAATATGTTGCAGCTGGAAGTTGCTGTGCTCAAATCCTTTGGATTAAGAGACAACTTGAAGATTATGGCATAACACTTGATAAAACTCCTATTAGATGTGATAACACAAGTGCAATTAATTTAACTAAAAATCCAATTCAACATTCAAGAACAAAACACATTGAAATTAGATATCACTTTATAAGAGAACATGTAGCTAATAATGAAATTTGTCTTGATTATGTTAATACTGAAGAACAATTAGCTGATATATTTACAAAACCTTGAGTGAAGAAAGATTTTGTTATCTTAGAGGTGAATTAGGGATTTGTGACCCTTTGGAATGATTTTGAAACTCTAAGGAATGACTATCTAGATTTCTATTAATTTCTTGATATTCCTTTCATAATTTTAAGGACAAATTATCTAGTCATCTGAGCAATTTGTTCCTCATATTCCAAAGATTTTTTAAAATTTTATTGAACCTATTTTGACAAGTTTCAGTTGTTTGAATCTCAGTTATTTTTCTCTGAAACTGTCAGTGGAGTCGACACCTCAGTTTGAGGAGTCGACACCTTGTCTGTGTCGCTCTCGGTCCCTGACCTTGGAGCCGACACCCGTATAAGTGGAGCCGACTCCAGTTCGAGCGCTGACTGTGTTAGCGATTTGGAGTCGACACCCGACTTTGCGGGAGTCGACACCTGGGGGTCCCAAATCGACTTTATTAGGGCAGAGTCGACACCTCGTCATTTCATCTCTTTTCAAATTCCTTAACCAAACTCTTCCCAAACTCTCTCAAAGCCTCCCCATCTCAAATTCCACCCTATTCAACCTTCCTAAGGATCTAATGGCACCTAAGAGGAGAGGATCAGTGCTTGGAGTGCCCGTGCAACCGAAAACGATCGGCGAGCGACCCGTGCGAGCCGTCTCCGAGTGATTCTCTTCAACCTTCGGACAATCCAACCCTTCATCTCCTCAGGTAGATACCCTAGCAGGGAGAGTGATAACAATGGGTAGGAAAGTTGATTTTGATTCTTTCAATCCGAGGGCTTTCTATTGGGAATCAAATCAAGGAACTAGGCTGGGATAAAGTGTGTTCTTAGATGTTCCACATATCCAGCCCTTGTCAAGGAATTCTATTTCAATCTGTCGAGAGGTGATGGTGGAATCGTGAGCTCAGTCAGAGGTAAAAGATCCATCTCACTTTTCAAAATTAGGAAACCTCCTTAGCATTCCCATTACTGGATTAGTTGCCGACATCCACAGTGAGAGGTCAGCCGCTCTATCAAGGATGTTAGGGAGAGAAGTTACAGAATTTGAAGAGTTAGGGCTAACCAATTGCCCTTGGAATTAAGATTGCTTCACAATATTTGCAGTAGAATTTATTTCCAAAAACCGGTCGATTTGAGTATGTCTCCGAGCGAGACATTGTTGTGATGGACAGTGTGTTGACTGGTCAACCCATAAATTTAGCTGCAATGATGATATTTATATGGCTGAGGCTGGAGGGAAAAGAGATCGTCCTTACCCTATGGCATGGTCTAACTATGGTTTTCAGGAGCCAAGGAGTTGTGATTTAGACAATGAACCTTCCAAGAACCTCAGGCATACTGATTACTACAGTTTGGCCACCTTGCATCGGATGGGATTTGTTAAGGTCAATGGGCAATGGGAAAGGAAAGGCAATTTGGATGAGAGAGCCCCTGAACCTAGACCTTCTGCACCTTTTGAGGCTGGACCATCTGTGAGGGTTCCCTCTCCCAGCCTAGCAGTCCTGTTCCTGCCCCTGCCCTGCTCTTCATGTTCATCATCCACTTCATCAGTTGGATTTTCAGACCTTCAATTGGAGCAACTCAAAGGTTTACTTGCTGCTCAGAAGGATGAATTGAAGACTGAGTTTGATAATCAGTTTATGAATCTTAAAGAACCCTTTATTCCCTGGATGATCGCATTAGTAAAATAGAATCACTCTTAGTTCATCTGCGGAATCCTTAAGTAATGATCTAAAAACATATTTGAAGAACTTAAAGATATCTGTGGAGATTCTGAAACCTACTCCAAGTGCAATGCCGAGCTTCAAGATAAAATCATGACTGCTTGCTCTTTTGTTGATAGAAGATTGAAAGAATTTGTAGCAACTCAAAGTGATGGAATGGGAAAGATTTTAGATCATTTAAAAGAATATTAGAACCAATTTGTAATTTTCATGTAATGAAGTCTAAGTTTTTTTTTCTTTGAATATGAAGTTTGATTTGAAATGAAAGTTTAAATTTTTGATGTAATGAAAGACAGTTTCATTTTGTAATACTTGACCTTTGATGAAATGAAATTATCTTTTGATCTATCAATTTTACATTTACTTAACTCTTTCTACCTTTTTGTTGATTACAAAAAAGGGGAGAAAGTTATGTCGTATATGCATTGATTATTATGTTTGAGCATTTTATTTGATTGGTATCAAGTATTTTGGATATGCAAATAAGCTTAAGTGAAATTGATATAACTGAATTCTAAGTATCAAACAAATGTAGAGCAAAAGGAACAATTGTTAAATTGAACTTCATAGGGGGAGCTACCTTATTCAGGGGGAGCTTACCTGTGAGGATCAATTTTGAAAATTTTGATTTAAGAATCCTATGCATATACTCAATGTTTTTATAATCATCAAAAAGGGGAGATTGTTGACCCAATTATTGATTTTGATGATTAATAAAGGAATTGAGTATATTTATTTGTTACTAATAGATTTAACAAGTGTTTCAGGGCTTAAAAATATTTGATTAATCAAAAGGCATTAAGAAACGTGTTTTGAATCAATTGCAAAGGTAAGTTTCAAATTCAGAGCCTGGAGTCGACACCTAGGAATCTGGAGCCGACCCCATGGCCAATCAAATATTCTTCTTTTTGATACGGAGACACTTACAGTCTTTTGGAGCCGACACCTGACCATGGCGAGCCGACACCTAACTTTTTCGAGCCGACTCCTCGACGAACTCAGAACTTTCTATTTTTGGATAAACGACTTGGAGCCGACACCTGAAAAGTTGGAGCCGACTCCAACCTATCTGGAATTTTAAAATGCCAGATCAGCTCAAACGGTAATTTTCTTTTCACCTAACTTCTAACGGATATATTTTGTTTGGAAAAACTTTCCAGGTACATTCCAACGGCTAGTTTTCTCACCAAAAATGGATTAAAGGAAATCTATAAAAAGGGGAGAAAGCTCGTTTGAAAAAAACGAAAAAATCGAGTGAATACAAATCAAAAATCCGAGAAGTCTTGAGCCTGAAATCAAAGAGAAAAGTATCCAAACTCAAATCCTTCCACTCCAAAAAGCTCAAAGAGAAATCCAAGGCGTTCAATTGGAAAAATCGGAGGATTCCCAAAAATAGAAGAAAAAGCTCTGTTTTCCAACTTCTCATCTGCAACATTTGCAAGAATCAAAGCTGAGGCCTGATTCAACATCTCCAAAGAGAAGAGGAAAAGAAGAAAAGCTCAAATCCAACAATCTTCAAACAGGCTTTTCTAACCTTGCTTATTCATTTTGAATATTGCTCATTTGAGGAGCTTTGTATTATTAAAAAATATTATTCTTTCTTGTTTTGCTAGTTCAATCAAGGGGATTGAACTAGTGGAGGTAGTATACCTCGGGTCAAGCTAGATTAGCTTGAGTTTAGGGTTTTGTGCTGGTGAGCCCGAAAAACCGGCTGGGTTCGTTGTGATCCCTGGGAAACAACAAGTTTGAGTTGTGATCTTGTAAAACAACTCGACTGTAATCAAGAGGATTATAGTGTGGACCCAAGTGGATCTTGGGAGTGGACGTAGGTGTTGGATACACCGAACCACTATAAAACCTTTGTGTTTGCCGTGCTTTGATTATCTCTTTCTCTATCTCTTGGTTGTACTTAACATTCGCATTGCATTTCATCTATCTCCAAGCACATAGTTTTAAAAGGTTAAAAAAATTTTAAACAACCCAATTCACCCCCCCCCTCTTGGGTTGCCATCTGGGCCAACAGTCTTGATGGGAGTCAGAGCCATTGGCGTCGGGTCAGAGGACGATGGTGCCCCTTCCGTTGGCGCTACTGCCTGCGGAGGCTCTTTGGCTGGTGGAGCGACCTCTGGAGCCGACCCTGCGGCCGATGCAGTTGGCTCCACCTCGGGAGCGGCAGTTGGTGGTGATGGTGGAATTCCAACCCTAGGTTCCTTCGAGGCATGTCGGTGAGATCAATGTGGAATCGAAATGGCGCTGGTGAGGGTGACTGAGGCCTCTTCCTTTATTCTTTGGCCTCTTCATTTCTTCCCATGACCCCTCCGGCCTCGGCTCTCTTGCTGGCCTTGATTTTGGCCCTCTTCTCTTCGGGGGCCCCATCCGCTTGGGCTCTTCTCTCCTTGACTGCAGCCCTTCTCACTGCTTGGACCGATGGCAGCATATCTGCATAAAACAAAAGACTTGGTAAAAAAAAAAGAGGGGAAAAGAAAGAAGATAGCCAATGATAATGTGGACGAAGAGCAGAGAAGTCATGGCTACTCACCGCTACTCGGAATGAGGCCTACTAGTCGAAGGTTCTCCTCGGCCAACAGTTGGTTGCATCGGGGGACGTCGGCAGTTATCAGCTGCCCGAACGCCTCTTGGTCCCTTAGGAGTATGGTCGGATCCTTGTTTGGCTCGGTATTTGGAGTCCCCCATACTATCCTCATCCCCTCAACTTGAGCAAAGAAAAACATATCTTTCCACCCTTAATAGATGTAGGAAGATATAGTTTTGAGGGTTCTGGTTGGTCTAGGGGCAAAGGACCACCACCCCGATTGTTTCCTAAGGGTATAGAAGCATCGGAAAAGAGAGATCCTAGCTTCTATCCCATGAATGTGGCATAGCACTAAGAAACCGATGATGGTCCGAATAGAATTCGGAACCAACTGTGCCGATTCTAGAGAGTATCTATCCAAAAGGTTAAGTATGAAAGGATGGATGGGTAGGCGTAGGCCGGCCTTGAAGTAAGTTTCATACAGGGCAACTCTACCGGGACAGGAATAAGTTACCCTATCATCGGGAAGAGGTCAGAATAAGCGGATGTTCGTGGGGAGGCTATACTTAGCCCTGAGATTTATAATCTCTTGGGTGGTCATGCTAGAGGCAGTCTACTCGGGGGACTGCCTCATGGTGGAGGATGAGCTAGCGACGGTCGGATGGCGCTGAATAGGGGCCTATCCGGTGGCCGAGCGACTTCCGGCTGGAGACCGCCCGGTGGCTCACCGCTACTCTACTGGGACCCTATCTGTGGAAAAGGTGGACCAGCTGGGTGCTGGGGACGGAGAAGGCGGCAAAGGATCGGAGAATAACCTCCAGAATAAGAGATGGAGTAGGAAAGGGATGAAGAAGCCATGGAACATAGATGGAACTAACCTAGAGAAAGAATCTGGGAGCTGGGAATCGAAGACGAAGAGCTCGGGAAGCAGAATGAAGATGAATAGATGCTCGAATGAGGACCTGGTGGAAAGGAAAGGGCAAATGTAGTAGAAGCGAAAGACCGAGGTCAGGGACGATCCCCCCTTTTATAGCCTCGTCGTTTCAAATCATCCCGCCTGCCTCTAATTTGGCCACATGCCCGCTCGCCACTGGATATCGTTTCGGCAACTGCCCGATGTGCAAAATGCGAAGAGCACCACCAATGGTGGGACAGCGGTGACCTCACCGCAATGATGGTGCCCACCTTTTCACAGTTCCGTACCCGAGGAGAATCCCCCTTGATCTCAACAGTTAGAACGGACGAGGCGGTGGCATTGCAGCACCCGATGCCTCATCAAAGAAGTATGGCCTTTGGGGACACTTGTCCTCTTCGTAGCTGCTGGCGCACAAAGATCAGCCACCAGGTGATATAGCCCCTTTCGTTGGTGATTGTATGCCCACCCATCTCAGGGGCGGGGGGCATCTAATGTGGCTGATCACGCCCCTAGGCAGTGGAGTAACGGTCTGCACAGTTCTCGGAGCCAAGTAATAATTTGGCAGCTAGTCCCGGCCTTGGCCTCGGCTTCGGCCTCGAACTTCACCTCGGCCTCGGCTTCGGCCTCAGACTTCACCTCGGCCTTGGCCTCGGTCGCGGACTTCATTTCAGTTTCAACATCGGCCTTGAGCCTAGCCTCAACATGTCTTCGGCCTCGGCCTCAAGTCTCACCTCGACCTCAGCCTCAAGTCTCGCCTCGGCATGCTTTGGCCTACAGTTTGGCCGTGGAACTAACCTCGAATATTGGGACCATTGATCTAAAATGCCTAAGACTGCCACGTGGCCCGCTAACCCACTCTTTGCTAAGACTACGGGCGGTTACCAATATACTATAGGCAGTTACAGATATTTACGGTGCGCGTTTAGCGGCTATGCGCCCACCTACCGCTTACGGAGCCGATCTTGATGGAAGACATGATTCGATGGTTATCTACGAAGGGTAAAAGGGACCTCCAAACGGGTATATAAAAACCCTGACTCACAACGAGGAAAAAAAGAGGACTTCTATTATCTCATCTTTATTGTTGTTCTCCAAACTGCTAACTTGAGCATTGGAGGGTCTTCGTTGGAACCACTGGTTCAGGACTTTTGTTGCAGGTTTTCGGCTAAAGGAGGCGGTCTGGTCATCCTTCTGAAGACCCACAAAGCCCCTCTCTTGCTCGACGCTCTTCGGAAGTGATTTGGCAGCAACATCTCCTATTTCAAACACAGCCTTAGAAAATAAGTTTAGGAGATAACCCATAGGGTCCTTAGGGTATAAATTCAGGGGATAACCCATAATCCCCTAAACCATGGGTTATCCTCTCTGGTTAAACTTTTTAATATTATCCCCTATAGTTATAATTTTTAAAGCTGTGTTTGAAATAGGGGATAAGAGGGTTATCCCCTAGATTTCCTTCTTATCCCCAAAAGCTATAACTACAGGGATATCTCTGAAAAAGTTTAACCAGAGGGGATAACTCATGTTTAACCATAGGTTATCCCCTGAACTTATTCCCTAGAGAACCCAGGAATAGCTGGTTATCCCCTAGCTATCCCTTAAGGGCATATTTATCAATAAAAAAAATTGCTTTTGCTCTAAAATTTCTTTGTATCCTTTCATTCTTCTCCTCCCGTTCGAGCGGTCGTCGCCCCGATCTTCTGTCTCCTGACGACCACTTGAAGTCCCAGATCAAACCCGATCTCCCTTCTTCACAAGATTCAAGGACTCTATCACTTCAGAAGCCTCCGATTCCAACCCTTCCAAGCCACCACCTGTCGTAGATCGCGTCCAGTGCCCCACGACAATCTGCCTCTCAAGCTTTGTTCCATTCCACTCTCTCTTATTCTTTTTTTTTGTTCATTCTCTTTCGCTCCTCTCTCCTTTGTTCTTCTCGTTCTCTGTCTTGGGTTGCAGGAAGCCCCTGCAGCTTGAGATAGTTGCGCATCTCTCCGTGCGCCAAAAGAAGCGAAGGAAAGCGGTGGTCTTGTTGGAGGTGGCGAGGAAGATGACGATGGAAGAGATAACGGTAATGGGGGAGGAGCTCGAGGAAGCACCGCCGCTATTGGAGGATGCAGAAGCCAACTCCAGGCCTCGCCGCATTGCTCTCTTCGTCGAGCCCTCTCCCTTCGCATCTATATTTCCGCCCTCCCTCCTTCTTGGATCTGTTCGTGTTTTTCCCTCTTTCTTGATGCTTGTTGATGGCTGTACTCTGTTTTTTGGTTGTTTATTCTAAATTTGCAGTAATTGTAATTAACTGTAATTTTTAACAAAAATGTAATCAACATTAGATCCGGGTTGATTTGGACCGTTTGATCTGATAATCAAACGGTCCAAATCAATTGCTGTATTAAAAATTGTAAGGGTAGTTTGGGGTTTAATACTAAATTTTTTAGGGGTATCTCTCCTATCCCTTCAATCAAATATAACAAGAGGGGATAACTAAAAAGTTATTCCCTTCATTCATATTTTTTGCATTTGGTATGTCCAAAGGGATAGACAGGGAATATCTTTAGGGATATCCTCTAAAAAAATTCTATCATGTATGCTTATCCAAGGATAGAATTTTTTTATCAAACACTATCTAAGAATAAAAGAGAATATTTCTTTTTATCCCATATTTTAAACATAACCTAATAATAGATTGAAGGCCCGGCTGGCCACCATTAAATCATCTGAACGTGCGTGAGGTTCCAATTGCAAAGAGGAAAGGATTAGTGCGAGATTCTCGCCACCGAGCTAGCTGGAATGCACATTGCCATCGAACCAACTTACTTTAAGGCCAGCCAACCTCCTCAGAGGAAGTGGGCGTTCCTCAATTATTTACACTAACAACAGCAGAATTTGTCCATGAAGAACAAGATGCTAGAGATGAGGGGTGTCTTTCGTTGGACACATTCTTTTTCTTTTTTTTTTTTTTTATTAGATATTTTGTGATGAGGATTTTGGATGAAGTTTACGTACGGATCCCAATTGATGTGTTTCATGGTCCCAATGTAGAACCATGTCCAAACTTCTTTTCTTATGATCACATGCAGAGAAATAAAAAGAAAAAGATGGCAAGCGAGCCACTGGGTCCAGCTAACAAACCACTGCCAACAGTGTCACTGTCGTATTTTATTGAACAAAACCTTATTGTATCAACCTTTTACTTTTAGAGAAACGTGTTGGTTAGGGCGGCAAGTGAACCACTGCCGTAGAATTAACGTATCAATGCAACGTTCCTTTAATTTCCTTGCTAGCTAAAAGTTCTAAATTTAGTTCTTGGATATTTAATGACTTAAAAAGTTCTAAATTTAACTCTTTGGATGGTGCATCACCTAATATCTAGGCTTATCAAAAGCAATGCATGCGATTCTCTCGCTTTTTCTCTTGAAGAAGATATACGTACGTACTAGCTAGTGATTTAGAAAAAGATATATATACCTACAAGTGGTTTAGAGCCATCACTATTAAGGTAGTGTTTGAAATAGAGAATAAGAGAGGATATCCCCTATATATTTTTTTTTATTCTTAAAAGTGGAATAGCTGAAAATAAAGTTAATCAAAGAATAATTCATGGCATGGTTAATCATTGGTTATTCCCTCAATTTATTCTCTAAAAAATGCAGAAATAACTAGTTATCCCTCCAAATAAGAATTAAAAAAATTTATTCTATGAATTTATCTTTTTACATTTGATATGATCAATGGGATAGCCAAGGGATATCCCTAGGGATGGCCAGGAAATAAATTCTATCCCATACATTTATCTATGAATAATATTTTTTCTATCAAACACTACCTAAATCTCACCAAACATCTGATGAATGCCCAATCTGATTGGTTAACAGCTTCATGGTTCAATTATTATGAGCCTAGGGTTGTTCAAATGGTTTAAGTCTTAGGCAGTGTTTGATATGGGGGATAAGGAAGGATATCCCCTGGATATCCCTCCTTATTCCCAAATGCTATAGCTATAAGGGATAGATCTGAAAAAATTTAACTAGAAGGGATAGGTTAATCCCCTGAACTTATTACCTAGGAACTCAGGAACAACTAAAGTTATACCTTGATGGCAGACTTGTAATTTAAAAAAAATGCTTATTCCCTTAGCTATCCCTGGATAAATGTTATCCCATACATTTATCCAAGGATAGCTTTTGGGCTATCAAACACTACCTTATCGATTACTTTTCAAAGTATGTTTAGTATAAAATTAATA
The DNA here is from genome assembly GCA_900491605.1 of Calamus simplicifolius. Classification (NCBI taxonomy): domain Eukaryota; kingdom Viridiplantae; phylum Streptophyta; class Magnoliopsida; order Arecales; family Arecaceae; genus Calamus; species Calamus simplicifolius. The sequence goes on along the minus strand of UESW01000039.1, from coordinate 110,323 downwards.
TTCATTAATACAAATTTGCATATGTTTATAAATAAAGAATAAAATATATAAAAATAATTGTTTATCATATCTGCAACCAGATTAAGAGATAAAAATATTATTAATATTTTGCTAATGTCATCGACATAACAAAGGTGTGATGAAGGTTCTGTTTGAATTAACTATATCAAAAATGGTATAAAACTATTTCATGTAGCTGTTGATCAACAAACACTCAAAAATATATTAACAATTAAATCATGCAAACTCATAGAGGATAGCAAGCTAGTCATCTAATGTTTAATGACTTCATCTTCCTATATTTTCGCCCTTTAATTCTAAAATAGTAACTATACCAAATATCCTTTAACGCGGATCAAAATTATACTCTCTTGGATTAGGTCCATCGATTACGTGTAGCTGATCTAAGAATGCGGTGCGGTTGACACCTCGGAATGACTCATCCTGCACACTTATTAAAGCAATTAATCACCTGCGCCAAATTTCGCACACGTCTCGAGCTCCAACTCCAAATATTATTGGAGAAAATAAATGCACGCCACGTGAAAGCCACGTGTCAGTCGGATAGAGCCTCGTTCCTCGAAGGTGGGAGAGCACGGACAAATTCCCGGGGTTAGGTTACCGGCTAGCTGCCGTTCAGCCAACGGAATATTCTTTCACTCGGTGAAAGTGCGGAATCCGCGGGCCCATTAGAATATCCCACGGCATAAACCCCTCTTTAATTTCCTCGCCAACTTTAAAACCCTCTCCCTCGAACTCCTCACAAGTCACACCGTCGGTAGTCCTCCAGACGACCTCCCAAAACCCCAACCCAAAATCTCCCTTCTCTTTTGCCTCTAATCTTGTTGGTGTAATCCGCTATGGCTCTCAAAGCTGTCCACGTCTCCGATGTCCCCCGTCTTGACCAGGTCCCGGAGAGACCCTCCGTCGTCCTCTCCTCCGCCGGCCTCCCTAAAGGTACCACCACCTCTCTCCCTCTCTCTCTGTCTTTCTATCTTTCCTCCTATTCGTGGATTTAGTCCGTTCTGGATTTCTGAGCCGTTGGATGTTGGTGATGGTGGTCGGTTTGGGTGGTTACAGGGGCGGAGCTGGTGCGGCCGCCGTGGAAGGCGGCGGGGTTCGCCTTGGTGGGCCATCGGGGGAGCGGCATGAACGTGCTGGAGTCACCGGACCGGCGGATGACGGCCATTAAGGAGAACTCCCTCCTCTCCTTCAACCGCGCCGCCGGCTTCCCCATTGACTTTGTCGAGTTCGACGTCCAGGTACGACGCCGATGGCTTTGTCCGGCATGTCCCTCGTTCGTCACTTGTTCTTGTTTTCTTTTCCCGATCATTGTTAAATTTTCTTTCTCGTTGCCGAGTTTCTTGCGTTCTTTTCGCTTTAATTCGCCGAGTCTTTAATCGCTTTGGGTCTAAATAATGTTAAAGAAGGGTGTCAACTGTCAAGTGATCTCAGACCGGACCGGAGAAGGCGACCGGGGTCACCTGGCTCTGGTCGGACCGTTGGAAGACTTGTGACCCGAGTGTGGATCTCGGAGTGCGTCGTGTCGCGATTGCTGCCGTAGGATGTAGGGAGGGGAGCCATGCGATGGTTCGCGGGACCACGGGATCATCCGGTGGTGGACCCCGCGGTGGACTTCTTAGATGTATCACCAACCATCCGATGTTCCAGGGAACATGACGCGGACACAGCTCGCTCTTTAAGATTCGAGCTGGCATGATTTTCTAGGCCGATGGTGCATGGGCTTTTTGGGTCTAATGAGAGATTGGCTACGTAACAATACTAGGAAAAGTATTTCATACCGTCCTTTAATACAGTAAGCGTATATCGATCATGTGGATTGGCTGCCTATGTAAGTCGGCATATGTGCAGTACATGATAAAATCCATTGAATGATCGCACATACGCCGGGTTAAGATATATTGGATAGATGGAATTTAGTTGATTTGGAATAGTTAGCATTGCGAAGGAAGAAGAAAGATGATTTGATTATAAAGTAACATAATCTACAAAGGAAAAAAGAAAATTAAAATTTTGAGTTTTGTGTCAAATTTGCTTCGGGAGTTCATAGTGAGGAATGGGATCGAATCCTTTAGTATATATATATATATATAACAAAAAAAAAATTCATCTTAATTTGTTGTGCTGGTTGCAGAAGATGCTCAAATAAAGTGGATAAAAAGGAATGAATGAGATGCTGTATTTTGATATCTTGTGAAGTTTCTCCATTCCCACCCACTCCAAGTAGTTAGGACAACACTTGATGATTTTTGTTAACTGTTAATAAGTTGAATCCCAGCATGTTCTTGGTGTCTTTACTATGATGAATTGATGTGAAAATAATGAGTTTTGCTATTCGTTTTTTAAGAGTAATGCATTTATTGAATGTGGTCCATTTCTTTGGCTTAGTACCCTTCAGTAGTTTTCTTTGTTCATTTGTTGGATTCCAAATTTTCAATTTTGTTGCTCTCAATCCCTATACTTTTATCGTTTAAATTGCACAGAACTGATTCATTTATCTTTTCTATTTTTCCTTCTCCTTTTCAGAGAAAAAATAAATTATTAAGCAAAGAATCTGAGATGAGAACCATGATGTCATTTTGTAGGTGACCAAAGATGGCTGCCCGGTTATCTTTCATGACAACATGATCCTTACAAAAGAAGATGTAAGATTATCTTGAAAACTTTTAGATTCTTTGTTGCAATTTTTCATCTCTTATTTTAAATAATTTTCGGTGCACGCACTAAACAAATAAAAAGTTAAGAAATAATGACAAGCTATGGATGATGCTTCTTTAGAATAGAATTCATTCTGCTCAAATACAAGCAGTTGATGGTAGTCTACTTCAAAAATATAATGGATCGCTTTATATTTTCTTGCAATGTATTCTAATGAAGAAGAATTAGGACAGAACTGAGTTAGCCCAATTCAAATGTGACTAAATTAGTAATACAATTGAATAAAAATCCTCTATTTACATAGACTTAATTCTCTATTCTTTAATGCTTAAGAGAGTGCATTCTAACAAACAAGAATTAGAACATACCCGAGTTAGCGCAATTCAAACATGGCTAAACTTAATAAAATAATTAAATAAAAATCCTTTATTTACATAGACTCAATTATCTTTTCTTTAATGCTCAAAGGGTGCACTCAACTCTAAAGTCTCTTCTTAGCTGTGTTAAATTGTTTCAAATTGACAAGAATAGTAACGATAAAAATTCAATCATTATCCATTAAGAATGCTAGAAGTTTACACTACTTAAAATTAGGATTTATATTTAAGTAGATTTATGTTTTGTGAACTATGCAATGCGAGAGTATTCTTAAAGGTTTAAATATTTTTAATTGCTTGAAAAAATTTCCACACTCTTAGTTCATTGCAAGCCAGTATATTATTTCAATTCGTTATCTTTTTACATTCTATTGCCTTTGGAAAATGTAGGGAAGTATATCCGAGAAGCAGGTCACAGATCTCTGCTTGGAGGAATTCCTGTCCTATGGGCCTCAAAGAGAGAGTTGGAAGGTAGTTCTCACTATTTCTTCTGAAGTAATCCTCTGTTTCAATTTAAGAAAGTCAATGTATGATGTTTTTATTTCAGGTGGGGAAACCATTGTTTAGAAAGGCTGATGATGATGGGAGAGTTTTAAATTGGATTGTGGAAGAAGATGACTCTTTGTGCACATTGCAGGAGGCATTTCAGAATGTGTCTTCCCATCTTGGTTTGACATCGAGCTAAAATTCGATGATTACATTGTTTACCAAGAAGAAGAGCTTACTCATGCTCTTCAAGCCATCTTGAAGGTATGGTTTCTTTAATTCATTTCATGTTAAGGTAGTGTTTGAAATAGGGGATAAGAGGGATATCCCCTCTTATTCCCAAAAGCCATAACTATAAGGGATAGCAGAGAATAAAGTTAACCAAAAGGATAATCCATGGTTAACCATGGGATATCCCCTCAATTTATTCCCTAGAAAATATAGGAATAGCTGGTTATCCCTCCAAATAAGAGTAAAAAAAAGGTTATCCTATGGATTTACCTTTTTGCATTTGATATGATCGATGGGATAGCCAAGGGATATCCCTAGGGATAGCCAGGGGATAAACTCTATCCCGTACACTTATCCATGGATAATATTTTTCCTATCAAACACTACCTAATTTGAAATAGGAGATATCCCCTCTTATTCCCAAAAGCCATAACTATAAGGGATAGTTAGGAATAAAGTTAACCAAAGGGATAATCCATGGTTAACCATGGGATATCCCCTCAATTTATTCCCTAGAGAATGCAGGAATAGCTGGTTATCCCTCCAAATAAGAGTAAAAAAAAAGTTATCCTATGTATTTACCTTTTTGCATTTGATATGATCAATGGGATAGCCAAGGGATATCCCTAGGGATAGCTAGGAGACAAACTCTATCTCGTACACTTATCCATGGATAATATTTTTTCTATCAAATACTACGTTTAATCCTCAAGAACTCAATCAATTGAGATGGATATTTCTAACTTCTTTTTTTTGGTTTACAAAATTACGTTGGTCAGGTGGTGTTTGAGTATGCCAATGAGAGACCCATCATCTTCTCAACCTTCCAGCCTGATGCAGCACAGCTAATTAGGAAACTGCAGAGTATTTATCCTGTAAGTAAATCTTGCATCTCCTCTTCTTGTATGTCTTCAGTCTCCTTTTCAAGAAAGAAGGATGGGGAGATATCCATCATTATTATTATCATTTCAGGCCAATAGTTAGAATTTTTTTTTTTTTTTTTAGATAGTCTAGAATGGGAGAGAAAACTTATGGTCTTGTTATGACAGTGTGTTTGATTCTTGGACCAGGTGTTTTTCCTGACTGAGGGAGGGACTGAAATCTACGAAGATGTGAGAAGAAACTCATTAGATGAGGCCATCAAATTATGCTTGGCAGGTGGCTTGCAAGGCATTGTTTCAGAAGTCAGAGGAGTCCTCAGAAATCCATCAACGATGGCCAGAATCAAGGAGTCCAATCTTGCCCTTCTGACATACGGCCAGCTCAAGTAGCCATTCTTTCTGTTCCTTCTCAAATTGCACCGCAATTGTCAGCTTATTCCATGGCTCATGTGCTTACTGAAATGTATTCAATTCCTTTGCAGCAATGTTCCTGAAGCTGTTTACATGCAGCACCTGATGGGAATCAATGGCGTAATCGTCGACCTGGTTAAAGAGATCACAGAGGCTGCTTCAGATTTCAGCAGACCAGCCACCGAGGAAAGGTAAAGGGAGGAGCAGATTAAGGAGGGCTCAAGGCCTAAATTTTAGCAGCGAGTCCAGAAGCAACAAACACGGGGACTGTTGTCATATGCTAATTGGTGTCATGCACTTTGACAGAGACGGAGTTGTTTCTCATTAGAGATGTTTCATTGGCATGTTAGAATAGACATCCACATCCACATCCACCATCTCTGGCATGTAATCTCCATTAAGAAGTCGTGGAATGTGATGTTGGAAGAAGATTTTAGAAGAAGATTGGATTTCATTCGGCATTGATCCATGGGCTTATTGGCCTCGACCTTGCAACAAGGCCTCGGGATTACGAGTCAGTGGGAGGGTGCTTTATATGTTGAGAAAAGACTTTGTACACTATATTCGGTGCAGCAAGTCCTATGTAGGTTACAACGTTCTTTTTTATTGGTTCACATACCCATTAAAAAATATTAAGACGGTTTTACAATATTCTGAGGAAAAAATTATGATATTCCAGATATAAACTTACGACACCGTAGTTACAAGATTAAGACACCCGTTCAGACACTATAGTTATAAAAGTAAGACATCCATCAGAGAATAAAAAAATTATGATACCCTAGTTTTAAACTTACGACACCATAGTTATAAAATTATGACATTCATGCAGAAAGCAAAAAAAAATTACGACATCCTAGTTGTAAATTTATGACACCGTAGTTATAAAATTACGACACCAATTCAGAAAACGTGTCTGTACATAAATTTTTTAAAAAAAAAAGCTATCTGACATGCATTAATATCCGTTCAATTTTTTTTTTGAAATTTATGTACAGACATTTTTCTGAGTGAGTGTCGTAAATTTACAACTGGGATATGGTAATTTTTGTTTGACTTTCTTAATGGGTGTCTTAATTTTATAACTACGGTGTCGTAAGTTTAAAACTGGGGTGTCATCTTAAATTTTGACGTATGCATTAATACTCGTTTAGCTCTTCTTTTTTAAAAAAAATTTGTGTAATGCTACGGTGTTTAAGTTTACAACTGAGTGTCGTAATTTTTTTTTGCTATCTGAATGAGTGTTTTAATTTTATAACTATGGTGTCGTAAGTGTAAAACTGGAGTATCGTAATTTTTTTTCTCGGGATGTTATAAAACTGTCTTAACATTTTTTTAATGAGTATCATGCGCATATAGACCAATAAGGTATCATACGCATATGGACCAATAAAAAGGGATGATGCAGCCCATGTATGATTTGCTGCACCGAACGTAGTGTACAAAGTCTTTTTTGGACTTAGAGGGGGAGGGGGTGCCACTACTTTAAAATTGCTGGGAATCTAGGGGAGGTGTGGCTTCAGAACAGAGAACGGCAGTCAAGATCTTAGTCTTCTATTACAAGCTCCTTGTTCAATTGTTGTGGTCTCTCTCTCTCTCTCTCTCTCTCTCTTAGAACAGTCGGTCCAATGGACTGTCAGATATATGCAAAATCGATCCATAATCATTCTCCAAGCTTTAGAGAATAAGCAATAAAAAGAACTCTGTTTGGCATCTGCAGCTAAAAACAGGGGATGGTTTCTAAGGAATCAATTTGATTCAGGAATTGTTTGGTTGGTTTGATCGGTAGGTTGATCCTCTTGAGTTTTTTCTATTGGTGGTGCCATTGGACTTGAGGCAGACAAATAAGCTGATCTTCCTTTGTAGGCCAATTTGAGGTGGGTTTGGCAAGTATTTTGAGCAGGGCTGGCAGAGGGAGCAGAATGGAGATATACTTAATTTATGCTTCATCCCTACCAACAGGGATATAAATAATCAGAAACACAAGGAGTTCTCATTCCAAATGGGTGGGGTGGGATGGATTTCTACTCCTTGGATTGAAATTGCCATGCTTAGTTTTTAGGGGTGTGTTAGTAGGCCAGGCCATTTATTAGGTTTCAGGCCCAATATGGATAAATGGGCCTGGTGTTATCTTAAAAATTTGAACTCCATGAGAAAAGAGTAAGAATGCAAAAAAAAAAATGTCAGATTGATGCTTATCCATGCAGTATAACGGTTCTCTATGTAGCAAAAGTTTCCTGTTTTTTCTTTTTAATGGTGTGGGTGGATATTGAAGCTTATTGGGCCACTCACTTGTATTTATATTTTATTAGTACAAGAGCATTTATGTTATCCTTTTATTTTTATCATGTTTTTGACTGTATATAAATGGTGCCATAAATAATGATAAAAAGCTGAAGAAATTAAATGTAGGCTTGAATGCACTGAAGCTTAATTTCTTTAAAAAAAATGACTAAACCATTTTACCTTTGAAAAACAAAAAAAAAATATTTTAAACAATAATTTTAAATAAAATATTATGTTTTTTTAATGAAAAATGAATTCTTTAAATAATTTATGAATCCAAGTTAATATAAAAAGATACACTTAAAAGGAGTAAGCTTAATTTAATTCAATAAGCGTTTTTTTTGGTGCAGGATAATTTATTTGGATGCATGAAGCACACTTCATAAAAATAATCATCTTTAATTAATTTTGCTCACGTTTGATATTCTTCATATAGATCAAAATATTTATTTTTATGCTAGATTATTTGATATATAATAGAAAAAGTTAGAAATGATAAATAATAGCATATTGATTATATCACTATTTATTTATAAATATTAGACTTCATTCTTCGATGAATAAATTCCAAGCAAAATACCTATTCAACATTAAATGGCATAAAAGAGAATTAAAAAAATTAATTTTTATATTATTAAATAATAGAAATTTCAAAGGAGGTAAGAGTCCAACTATTTATGAACCTAAGCTTTAGTTGCTAAAACTTAAAAGTATCCAATTACATATATCGTCTCAAATTTATTCCAAAAAAAAAAATTTAAATTAAGATGTGATCACATATTTTTCAAGTACTAGTACTGCAAGCATTGCTTCCAAAAGAGCTATTCATATCTTTGGTACTCGTTTTTTATCAAGGCAACTTCTTACTGTTATTGATGGAAGACACATGATCGATACTTAAAAAGGTACTAGAGTCTAAATTAGATATGTCTATTGGGAAGCTAACTTAGCGGCTAACTGGATTGCTGTCTTCATGGCCCATCACTTTGGATTTTAGAATTAAAAGCAGAAAGATCCTTGCATTTTTATTCTTAAGCAAATTATGCATTCTGACATATCGGATTTGACTCGCGCCAAAATGATGTGATCCCATCTATATCAATAAAATAAAATAATATAAAAAAAAAAAGCTATTCAGCCGACATCGTACAATTATCAAGCAATGTAAGGCTGGCATTCAAAATTAGTTTCCATAGCATCCTTAGCTTCAACCAAAAGCTACCGTCCTCCTTCAATGCTTGTGGAAAAAAGAGCTACCTCCAAGAAGAACCTTAATGCTTGGATTCCGACTTCAGTCCTTTACCGATAGCAAAGGGCATGTCGATTTAGTCCAAGTGGAAGCTGGAATCCAAACGAGGAGTGAGTCCGGTTTCAATCCATTACCTCAATTAAAGGATACAAACAAACAGAAGACCCCCCCCTCTTGTGATTTATATCTCATTTCATGTGTACAAATTAAACTCTCGCCCATGTCGGTGGCCTGCTGGTGCGCAATTTGTCAGCAGACAGGCCAAAAATGGCCGCATCACTCACCACCACCACCACCACAGTCTTGGGTCCACGGTTTCCCAGCAGACAAAGTCACCACTTGTTTTATTGTAGTCACATTTGATGGCCTCGTTTTTATAAGTTTGTGGAGCCATGGAGTTGCTTCATGGGAAAGAACACCATGGTGACACCATTCTCATTCCCAATTCATTGACAAATTGCCCTCCAACACTTCAGATGTCACTGGAAACACCATCTTGGAGGCTTTTTTTCAATCTTCACATAATTATTGTAGCCTTTGTTGGCCCCTGGTTTCGATGGAGATATGCACAGCAAAAATGAGCCCCATCTCTCTTTTCCAACTTTAAATTTAAACTTTATTTTTAAAGCAATGTTGTTGGCCTAATTAATATATACCTTTAAAAACTCTAGTACGGATTAAGAGGTAGTTTAAGGTGAAATTAAGTTATAAAAGCTTTTTATTTTATTTTTTTCATTCGATGTAAAACTATTTTGACATATTGTAGTTATTTTATGGTTATCTGATGAAGAATTTGTTTAGAGAGAATGCAAAATATTCATTTCTTGAAGGATGTTGCTAGTGGAATAGATTGTTTATTTAATCAAATTTTGTTTGATGGAAGTATGTTTCCATTGCTCCATCCAATGACTTTGTTTTACCATACCTACTACCATCAATGACTTAGAAATGACTCAATCCTTTCTCCATCCACATAAAGCTTAGTCAAAATTTTTTAAAAAAAATGTTTCAAGAAAATTCCAGGTTTGAATAATGTAGCAATGTAAGATTGATGCATGACATAATAGCCCTAGTCTTGATGTCTTTGAGAGCTATGATTTAACTCCATTTCTTTCTTCTCTTGCATCGGCTAAAAAAGTTTTAAAAAAAAAAAATGCAATCAAGAAGAACTTGGGTGAGAAGGTGAATAAAAGATGGACTCCCAACCTTTCACTCATCACTCACCATTTTTGATAAAACCTCATAAGAATCTTTTAGGTGCTTGCACTAATAAAAAAAATTTTAAAAATTGTTGAACTAGGTAAAAGTTGAGTTGGATAATTTTGAAAAAAAAAAAAAGCAAAAGGAAAAATTTATCCGTTTGTTTGGATTTTCTTACCATCGACTACTATGGTATTGACATTTATGATCTCCTTTAACTTTCAGTATAATTGCAAACATATAAAAAAAAGCAAAACAACAAAACCAAAATTTAAGAAATATTTAACAAAATGATCTAAAATTAAGAATATATATATATTAAAAGAAGAAAGAAGATAGAATTATTAACTAAAATGGCTGAATGAATAGGCTGAAAATAAATTTATTGATTTCTCTAGTTACTAATGACGAAATTGAAGAAACTATCCAAAATCTAAACGCTCTGATAAGGCTCTTATATTAAATGGATTTCCACTAATTTTCTTAAAAGCTTATTAGCAAATTATCAAATTTGATGTGTGTGTTGTAGTTAGGTAATCCTTTGATACAACTATGATTCTAGGTTTTTAGAAAACTATTATGAGGCCTATTCTCTCGAGCTAACCTAACTATCAAACTAGGCATATACCATAGACTGGCGCATTAGAAAATAAAGAAAAGAAGGAGACCATGTAACCACAAGCCTGATCAACTAGATTAGCATCCAGCCAAAAGTGTATTAAGTACATAGCCATGCATAAGAGATCCAACATGTAGCAATGCAAGATTCATGCATGACATAATAGCCCTAATCTTGTCATTAAGAGTAATAATTTAATTCCATTTCTTTCTTCTCTTACATCAGTTAAAAAAATAATCAAAAAAATTCAATCAAGAACCTAACCTATTTGAACAAAGATTGTCACAGTGTGCTTGAGGTAGCAGTAATTCTTGATTAGAGTTGAGATCTTGCTAACCCATGGTTGAATTGAGATTTTGAGTCATAGTTAGAGTCAAGGTAGAGGAGGAGCTCCTCTGTAAGAAGACCACCTGACCCCCTTTGAGATGTTATAGCACCATTACCATCGATTATTGGATTTATGGTCGAGTTCCCTTCGTTACTAAGCTTCATTAGAGATTGGTGAGTGCCTCTACTCTCTTTCTCTATGTAACCTATGAGGGTAAGCATTGTTGCCAGCCAGTTCTTACTAAGGGCATCCTTATTCTAGTAGGGATACTGCCTTGATTTTAGAAATAGAGCACTGATGCCCTTTGGTGAGCTTTTTTTTTTTTTTTTTGGGGTACAAACGGGCGATCACACCACTCTAGTGCGAGTCAGCCCAGATAGTCAGAATGGAATATTAGATTAAGTACAGAAGGACAGGGGTCACCCTGTGACCAAATCCTATAACCATTATGGTGAGCCACCTCCGTCGCTACCCAATCAGCCGCAATTGGCTTCGCGATAAACATGACGGATTTGGACACTATCAACATCCTGCAAGGTAGCCCAGATATCAAGATCAGGGGGTTGACAGGAGCTTGAAAGCAGCTATCCTTCTGGATCCATCGGATAACTGTAAGAGAATCGCCCTCAATAATCAGATTAAGAGCATGCAGGGATCTAATAGCATAAAGAATGCCGGCCCAAGCAGCATAAAGTTCAGCTAGATGAACTAATGAGTCAAGACTGCCAAAGCCACCAGCCGCCAACAAATCTTCAGCAGGCCCACGAATAACAAAAGCAAAATCAGCAAGCCTACCTCGAACACTCCCGTCAAAATTAAGTTTGACAAACCCTGGAGGGGGGGCTCCCAAGAGATAAAGACCGTATGTCAGTCCGCTGCCGCAGCAGCAGGGGATCCCCAGTGGCCAAGAGCTGCCAAACACAGGAGCATTATGACGAGAAAAAAATCAACCGATAAAAGCCTGGCTTTCCAAACAACCCTGAAGGAATGTGAAGATTCATCAGTAAAGATGAGAAGATTCCGTGATAGCCAGATATGGTAAGCAGTGGCAGCCTATAAGCCAGTCTGGTGCTGTCTACCCTACCGAAGAATATGCAAAAACATAGATCTCAAGAGCCCGCAGCATCAGCACGACAATCATAACCCACACTCCGCAGATTCCTCTGACTCTAGGGCATGTAAAGATAACATGGTCGGTAGTATCCTCCTCTGACGGCACAAGGGGCAAATAGACTAGATATGAAGGCCCCTATTAGCAAGGAAGGAGCATGTTGGAATACAATCCCACAATAGCTTCCAAACAAAAAGCTGAACCCGGATGAATAGGGAGCTTCCATACCCATCCAGCATCCATCGTACGATGTGGAGGAGGTCTGTAAATACTCATCAAGTCCCTGGAAGGAGCCCAAGGCAAGGAAGATCTACGCCATAATCTGATATCAGTAACATCCCCCGAATAAGCGGAATAGCAAGGATCCGACGAGCTAATTCCTTACCAAAGAATTGAGTAACAATAGTCATATGCCAACCAGAGGAATCCTGAGAAATCAAATCCTTGACCCTCATTCTGCTGGGAATATCGATGCTGGTGAAAGTAGGCCAAAGAGAGAGGGGGAGGTCAGCAATCCACTTGTCCTGGATAACATCAATCATAGAACCATCACCTAACATCCACGAAGGTGTTGGTCAAAATAGTCGGGGCATGGAATAAACCTCCTTCCAAAAGGAGGAGTGCCATGAAGGGGCTGATCATCCAGAGATGGGGTCCAGTCACCATATCTAGCCCGCATAAAAGAACTCCAGAAGCAGTGTGGGTCAAGTAAAAACCGCGAAGCATGACGAGCAAGCAGTGTCTCTCTCCGAACAGTCAGAGACTGAATACCCAGGCCACCTTCATGAATAGGCAAACAGACATATCCCATGCTAAAGATGAGTCCCATGACCATCCTGCCCAGAGGCCCACAGAAAATCCCGAAAGCATCGCTCTATCCTCCTCAGACAAATAGACGGAATAGCAGTATTGGAGAGGAGGTGCAGAGGGAGGGAAGTCAGAATGGATCGTATAAGGATAACCCTCGCCATCATAGATAATGAAGTGATGTGCCAATCATCAATGCGATCGTGGATCCGCCGCTCAATATCAGCATAATCTGTACTGCGGGGTTGTCTTTCGGTGATAGGGATTCCAAGGTACAGAAGACGATCAGCCTGACTATATATGCCCAATGTATGGAGTATAACTTCCCGAACATTACTTCTGTCTTAGGGCTAAAGCAAATCATAGACTTGTGGAGATTAACCTTTTGACCAGAAACTGGCAATAGCTCTGAATAATAGAATCAAAGATGGTCGCATTCCGAACAGTAGCATGTCCCAGCAAGATACAATCATCCGCATACAGAAGATGCGAAACCGAAGGGCCAAGAGAACCAGCCATGAAGGGGGCGATTCGACGATCCTCTGTGCCTGATGTAACACACGAGAGAAATCATCAGCAGCCAATATGAACAAAAATGGGGATAACGGGCACCCCTGACGAAGGCCAACAGTAGAATGGAAGAAATCGGTCTGACTGCCATTGATAATCAGGGAGAAAGACGGCGACCGAATGCAGGCCATAATCCATGCTATAAAGAGTCTATCAAACCCAAATTCAAGCAGAGTGCGATGCAGAAAATCCCAGCACACCCTTCATAGGCACGCTCCATATCTAGCTTAATCGCCATCAACACTGTCTCGCAGGAGCTTTCTGGAGATCATACATGAATTCTTGGGCTATAATGACATTGTCCGAAATACAAAGCCCCCTAATAAAAGCCCCTTGCTCATCAGAGACCAGACGGGGTATGACCACCCTCAGACGATTGACTAATAAGCGCGCACAAACCTTATATAAGGTAGTGCACAAACTAATGGCCGATAGTGCTGGGGGGCAGAAGCGTTAGGGCGCTTGGGCACCAGAGTGGTGAGGGTCCTATTCCAGTCCGCAGGCATGGATTTGGACTGAAGACAGTCTGAATAGCCTGAACCACCTCCGGACCAACAATAGTCCAATAGTGCTGAAAGAAAAAAGCGGGAAGCCATCAGGCCCCGGGGCCTTAATAGACCCAAGATCCCAAAGAGCTAGCCGAACCTCCTCCGCAGTAAATGGTCTGACAAGACTGACATTCTCCTAACTAGAGACCTTCTTCAAAGAAGACCTGCTGAAAGAATCCCCCTCAGTAGAATGCTCAGTCCATCTGGACTGAAAGAACTGAAACAGACGATCACGAATAACGTGAATGTCCTCCTGAGAGCCCCATCCTCATCCACCAAGCGCCGAATCCGATTGGCTGCCCGACGCCTCAAGGTAGTCTGGTGAAAAAATCTAGTGTTATGGTCTCCCTCCTGTATCCATAGGGCCCTGGACCGCTGCCTCCAGTAGGTCTCCTGCTGCTGAAGAAGAGAATGATGGATAGCAAGCTTAGCACGAAGAGTGGAGAGTCAGCATCAGATAGATAACCCTCCCATCTTCTCTGGACTGAAGATAAACAATGTCAGCTTCCACCCTCTCAACTTGCCTCAAAATATTTCCCACCTCCTCTCTATTCCATCTAGACAGCCTACGCCTAACAAGCTCCAGCCTCCTAGACAGTTTGTAAATGGCATTGCCTCTAACTGGTAAGTGCCAGACCTGAGAAATAATAGAGCGAGCCGCCGGATAAGAAGACCAGAATTTCTTAAACCGGAACTGCCTATGAAACTGAGAGTTAGCCTCAGTGGAGACCAGAATGGGGCAATGGTCTGAGGCAATCCTGGGAAGATGAGTGACAGATGTCGAAAGGAACATTCGGAGCCAATGGACAAAGGCCATAGCTCTGTCCAATCTCTCCCACACCCGGGCAGAGCCTTGGCGATTGTTGCACCAAGTGAATTGGGGATCCGAAAATCCCAAGTCAAGCAATCCAGCAGATGAGATGAAGGACCTGAACTCAGAAATCTCAACTGAGTCACCAACCTATCTTCCTCCTTTCTTTTCATTAGCCCCAATGATACAGTTAAAATCACCAGCAACTAAGGAAGGAAGGCCGTGCCAGAAGAGCGAGGAGTTCAGCCCATAAACCCTCCTCTCCCGAAAATCGGTACTAGCATAGACACCTGATAAAAGAATGGGTCAGAACTGCCCTCAGAGACAACCAGAGACACTGTTCATTACACTAATGAAAAGCGTCCACCCTGATAGAGGGATTGCGCCAAAGAGCTAATATACCTCCCGAGAGGCCCACAGACTCTACGGCATAAGAAGACCAGGCTCGGTCAATCTGTCTCCTGAAAGACGTCAAGCTGTCACCCGATAGTCGAGTTTCCAAAGAACACAAATATCAAATTGATGAAGCTGAACCAATCTAGCAAAAGAGGCTCGAAAAGATGGTTTTCGAGCACCCCTAACATTGCAAAAGAGAATCTTCATTTAACAATAGTAGGGGTCTGGGACCCAGACGAGTCCTCTGCCATAGCAACATTAGACTGACCCTCAAAAGATACAGTCTCCCTAACACTCTCACCCTGAAGCATCTGGGGACCAGCAACAGAGAGCGAGGGATCCACTCCCTGGCCCAGAATGGCCGCCTTAAGAGTGGAGATTGTAGCATCATGACTGCATCCTTCCAATAAAGATGACTGGGGAATCACAGCTTGAGCATCAGCCTGGCCCTCGGGAGGCAGAACAGTCAAGGGAGCGAGAGATACTGGATCCGGGCAGTTAGCTGGCAGCCAGGAAGGATAGCTTTTCCCCCATTAATTTTTCCTTTTCTATTACCCGATTCGGAGAGACTCGATGGATTTGAGACTCTTCCGGTATGGCCCTCTTCAAAGGACCTGGGTTAGCATCCCGACGGCCAATCGGAATGTCAGACCCAAGTATAGCAAAAGGATTCATTGACTGAACATTCAGAATAGATGGAGGAGAAATGGGCTGAGTCTGAACTCCAGAGACTAAACCACCTTCAGCCTCAGCCTGAGAAAAATCGGCATGCAGAGGCTTCTTAAGCTTCTTTCCAGATACTGTAGCAGAAGAACCGGCACGCCTAGCATCCAATGAAGCACAACCCTTTGGGGGCAAGTCAGCCTTCCCACCCCCTGTTGAGCCGAGAGCGATGCGTTGGACTCCAGAGATTTTCCAAGCTTGGAGAGGCACCAGCGAGCAGATTTGAGGGGAATACTCCATTCGTCACTGGACTGGCCCAAACCAGAAGCAGAGAAGACATAGTCGAGGCCAGACCCGGAGTGGATGAAGAGGGGCTTGGGTCCTTAGCGGACGGAGCAGTAGGAGACGGTGTAGCAGAAGCCGGAGCTGAAGCTGACGACTTCCCAGCCAGCGGAACCCCCCTGCGACGGCGAACAGCCACCATCCACGGACCGAAACAGGGAGAGAAGAGTTCGTCGAAGATTCAGCCTGCTGCCCAAGATTGCAGGGACCTCAGAGATGCAAGGAGCCACAGTAGCAGTAGATCCCTTCAATATGCTCGTAGATGAATGATTGCCGGAAGGGAGCAAGAGACCCCCTCACACGAACCCCCGGCCATAGCGGACAGGAGAGATCAGTTCTAACACAGACACGAGCAAATCCAGCTCTGCTTCTCGCCATCGTCGGAGGGTCAGCAAAGACAAAACATCCAGCCGGGGCAATGACGGAGCGGAGGATGGGTTCAGACCAGTATTCCATAGGAAGGTTTGGCAGCCGAATCCATACCAGAGTCGATGAAACAGAGTCCTGCGCCGAAAAGAAATCAGCTCTCCAAGCCTCAGATGCCAGCGGCTGACCATTGACGATCCAAGGTTGCTCAAGAACCATTCGTTTAGCAGAAGGATCAGAGAATTTGACAATATGACAACGATGGGCCAAGCTTACAAATTGAATCTCGCCAGGAACACCCGCACGACAAATTCACGGAGAAGAGCATCAGGAGGAACCTAGCGCTGGAACATTCGTACCAGTATGGCCATCTTCTCCCAGCTGTCGATTTCTTCTTCCAGAGCCGAACAAAGCACTTAGACAACATCAGGGAAGCGAATCTCCAAGTTCGCCACCTCTGCCGGCGATAGAGACGATGAAACCCATGTGAAGCTATGAACTGACTCCTTCCGAGAAGACATCGGACGCTCCTTAGCAGCATCAGGAGCCATCAGCCGATGGGGAACAAAGCCACGAACAAAAGCTCCAGAGACGATTGAGGAAGACGCTGGACATTGCCGGAAATCAAGCACGAACGACAGCAAGCGGGAATCTTAAAGCACAGACCTAGGATTTCTACCACCATATTCTTACTAAAATTGATAATTTATAGGCATATAGTATACATCACATCACTTTTTATCAGCATGTTAATCCTTTATACAAGTCAAAAAATTTACATATCGTTGTATAAGTGAACTATAAATTGAAACATACATTATATTAATGACATGCCAAAAGAGTCTCATTCCATACTTTCTATCATAAGAATTTTTTTTATTATCCATGTCATTATACATGCCCCTTTTTTAATTATTATTAACTAATAACCATTAAAAAATAAATTATCTAAAAGGTAAATTACATATGTGCCATATCAATCATAAAGAAATTTCAATGTCGTCGTGAAGAGCAAAACCACATAGAATAATATTGAATTACAAAATAATTTTAAAAAAATATTATTAGTTGAATATTAAAAAATAATAATTAAAATAAATATGAAGAAGCTTACCAAGCAATGTGGAGCAAAATAGCATCGGAACCACCCTAAAACACCATCAGACTTGCCTTCATGCGCCCCTAAGAGGTCCCTACCTTCAGCTTTTTTTATTATTATTTTTTCGGCCCTTGTTGGTGCATGCATTATATGCACCACCTTACTGCGTTGTTTTGACAACAAACTAATACCATAATATTCATCATGATGAATGAAGTATAATGGTGTAGCATTTTAAGTTGTGGTAATGTGCATATGCCGTCTTTGGGAGACACGGATCATCTTCAACCTTAAAAACTCTTAACTCTGGTTTTGGCTCTTGATTTGACTAATTTTTGATTGGTTATATCTCTCTCACTTCTCTGAACATAGACCTTCAATTGCTAGGAAATATTAACATCCAGTTACACTCATCATGGGCTAGGAAATATTGTTTTGTGCCTTGTGAGGCCTAGATTTGCTCTTTAAAATTTTGATTTCTTAAGATATACAATTTCAAAGCAAGCTAAAATAATCAAGCATCAATATGAAGACTACATAATGAGAAAAATAAGCCCACCAAGCTCTAATACCACAGCTAGAATCACAAATTATTACTCATAGTGAGAAGTATTCTGTTAGAGGCTAATTAGATCGAAAGACCGAGTCTAGAGTTGTACTCTATGTTCTTAAGATAATTTATCTCGCATAGGTGCTTACGATTTTTATGACGATTATCTCTCAAGATATAATGATCTTTTTCTGGTGAAAGTAGCACTACTATTTATCAGAACAGCAAACCAAGAATGTTATACTCTCTTTTTCTTCAGAGTATTCAAATGCACTATATACTCTCTTAAATTCGGAGTATACAAAATGCCTAAAGAAAAGGTTTTTCGGATTGTCTGGAATGCAGGTGGAATATCCTATTTATAATCTAAAGTATCTATTGGAAGCACCCTTATGGGCTTGATCTACACCATATGATCAAACTTGATTTGATCGGATGTGATCAAAAAACCTGAACAAAGGGGTTTATCCGCTTAGGAGCTGGGGCCGCCTCAGGACCGGAGCCGCCTTAGAGCTGGGGCTGGCTTAGAGATGGGGGCCACCTAGGCACGGGGCTGCCTCAAGATCAGGGCCGCCTAGGAGCTGGGAGGTGCCTAGGCATAGGGCCGCCTTAGAGCTAGGGCCGCCTCAGGACCGAGGCCACCTAGGAGCGGAGGCCACCTTAGGACCGAGGCCACCTTAGAGCTGGGACTGCCTAAGAGCTGAGGGCCGTTGGTGCTTTATCGAGTCCCGCCATTAGGTGATTTCGGCCGTTAACCTCCACATGGCTTTTACTAGCCACATCTTATGTCGCTCCGCTCCTGAGTCTTGGCGCTTATGCGCGCAGCATTTACCAAGAGAAAGAAGTGCAAAATCCTCTGCTTTTGTTGGGCCTTGTGCGCCATAAATTAGTGGAGACGGGCATACACCCCCGAAGAGGTAAAGTCTCTTTGAAGTCTTTTTGTTATTTAAGGAATGGCGCCAGTAGTGATACGGTCCACGAAAAGATTGAGAAAAATACCTCTTAATCGATAAAAAAGGTGGAGTGCCATTATTGGGTTATTCTTATCTGTGTCCCATCATTGGGCGTGGATCGCGCCCCTCAAGCGTCACCGAGTCGTCATATCTTGAATAGCGAAAAGTTTGAGGATAGCTGGATGGTACCTCCACTTATGAGTCTCCACGTGGCACGGTAGTGGGCGGGACATTTTAAAATTTATGTATAAAGACCATCCCGCCTGTCCCTTCGAGCTTTTCATGCCTTCACTAGCTTCTCTGTGCCCTCTTCGCCTTTTGAGTTTTGGATTCTTGCTTCTATTCCTTTGATCTTCAGGTCGGTCCCTTTCACTTACTTTGTTCTTTTCTCCCATGGATTCTAACTCCCATAGAAAAGGTAAGAGCCCCATGATCGAACCCTCTAGGAAGGAGATCCTCCAAGCACGGCGTCGGGCTCCTAGTAGCATCTCCATCCGCGATTGCCCGGCGACCGTAGCCCAAACACTATCTAGGGCCTTTCCCCCATCACCTAGGGTTTTTCCACCACCGAGTCATCCAGCATCTCCTTTGGCTACCTTCTCTGAGTCCGTAAATCCGAAGGGGATAGCCTTCACTATGACCGCCCAAGACATAAAGAACCTTAGGGCCCAATATGAGATTTATGATACCATCTATACCTTTGCCCCTTGTCCTGGTGACAAGGTAACCTCCAGCCAGTCTAGTGGGATTGCCTTGTACGAAGAGTTGTTTAGGAGTGGGCTTCATCTTCCTTTCCATCCCTTCTTCCTCAATCTCCTAGATAGTATGACCTTGTCCCGGCGCAGCTAACTCCGAACTCCATTCGGATTACCTATGCCTTTATAGTACTCTATCATTTTCATGGTCTTTCTACTCGAGTTTCTTTGTTTCGGGCCTTGTACGAACTCCGTAATCCCAACAAAGCTGGGTGGTGAAGCTTCGCCTCCAAACCCAAAAGAGCCCTTAAGCTTGACCTGCCCTCCAAAATCAAGGGATGGAAGTCCCAATTTTTCTATGTCCATTTGGATGGAGTGAAGATGGGCTGGGGCATTCCTGACACCAGCCCTAATAAGAACTCAATTGTAAATGAGAAAACCGAGAAATTTTTTATTCTCTTTTATCATTCGACCTCCTCCTTGCCGAGAACTGCTATCGGAGGATAACCTCCATGAAGCAGGTATAGCGCCGACGTTGCCAACACCGGCGCCCGATGAGCACTCCATCCCTTAGCCATCGTTTCTTCTTCTTCTTCTCTCTCCTTTTTTTAACTTTGATTTTTGCTTCTTTGTGCAGCAATAAAGTTTTCTCCTGACTTCTTGATGGTGGGCTTCCGAAAGAGAAAAGAGGCCGCTGGCGATACGGCGAGGGCGGCACCCAAAAAGCCTCACCAAGAAGATCGGGGCGGTCATCCTGGCCCCCCACGGCTTCTTCCATGGCTCCCGAGGTTGCCCTAGTGGGAGACCGAGAAGGGAGGATCCCCCTGCCGAGGCACCAGCAGTAGGGGTTCCTCCCATTGAAGTTGAGGAGGGGCCATAAAGGGAAGAGCACCCGGCCACCGCCAAACCAGAAGGTAAAGTTACATCAAAGGCGAGGGTTGGGACACCTCCGATGGTTGAAGTTGAAGATAATGTCCTGCCGGCTACCCGACCGATGCCAGAGAAAGAAGGGACGCTCCCTAACAGTGCCCCAAGGGGCCAGCCATCTCGGGTGACGCGATGAATCACGATCGGTTGGCAGAGCATGTATTGAGGCGCTCTAGCCTTCCAACTTTCTAGGCTGAGCTCTGCCACCGACCGACTGCCAACGTCTTCAACAGTCTCTTCATCGTCACCCTTCAAGTAAGTTTGTCGGCTCTATTTCTTTTTTGTGTTAAATATAATTTGAGGATTTGGTCTGAGCCCTAGCTGATTGGTTTATACAGATGTCCAACGGTCTTTTTGTCTTTCAGGAAGCCTGCGCCAGAGCCATCAATAACTATGGGCATACTCAGGATGAACTGATTGCCCAAGACCCGGGCTAACACTTTGGCCAAAGAATTGGCCAAGGTGCGAGCCTGAGAAACAAAGGCAGTCGATGAGCTCTGAGCCGCTCAAGAGGGGAACCGCTTTTTAAAGGCTCGGGCTGAGGAAGCCGAGAGTAAGGCCAGAGTCGCCAAGGCCAAATTAGTGGATGCCATGACAAGGCTTAGGCTGACTGAAGAGAGGTTGGAAGATGCTCTCCTCAAGTTGGACCATGCCGAAGAGAGGACCGATAAGGCCGAGTTCGAAGCTCGGGCCGCCATGGAGAAGCAAGCTTTTGTGGAGGCGAATGCTCGGACCTCCAGGGAGAAGAAGACCGTAGCCAAGGCCCAAGCTTGAGAAGCAATGGAGAAATTGGCCATCGTCGAAGTCCAAGTTAAAGAGAAAGTGGCTGCCGCAGAAGCCCAAACTAGGAGGCCATGGAGCACTATAAAGGCTCCACCACTTTTGCTGCGAAGGTGAGCGAAGAGGCCATCAATGCCTTCTCCCATGGCTTCAAGAAGTGTAAAGAGAGGATCTCCCAGATCTTCAAAATAATCGGCCTTGAACGCATTCAGTCTGAGGACGAAGAGGAAGATCCGGAGAGTGGCGATGCTGAAGATGGGTCGGACCCGCCAAACCTTAGAGTTTATTTTCTCTTTCTTTTTTAACATTTTGTAATCCGACTAATGTTGGTCTTTTGTATGATATTGACATAAGATTAATGAAAGAAATATTTTGTTCAAGTATGACGAACTTAGCTTTTTGTAGCACTTTGGGCTTTTGGTGATCATGTCTTGGCTTTAGCCTTCAGGTTCAACAAGATGCACCTTCGGCTTCTTGAGCATATTTAGAGAGTCGGCAATTTGATGTGCAAACTTCATAGGGACACTTGGGCTTGCATTCACCTTTCGGGCATTTGCCGAAATGTTCCTCAGACGCTAATGTCGATCGCATGTCCTTCAAGGGCCTTTTGAAACTTGTGATCACGGGGCCACCGAGAGCTTTTTGAAACTACCTCGGGGTTTCATGGCCGGCCCAGAAGTCGACTCGGGGCCACTGGGACCATAGGACTTGAACCACCTCAGGGGTTTCTCGATGCCAGCCCAAGGGTATCCTTATGACCGTAGGGCTACCGAAAGCCTTTTAAAACTACCTTGGGGGTTTTGTGGCCGGTTCGGGAGTCGACTCGGGGCCATTAGGACCATAGAACTTGAACCGCCTCGAAGGTTTCTTGGTGCGAGGTGTCCCTATGATTGCAGGGCCGTCGAGAGCCTTTTGAAACTATCTTGGAGGTTTCATGGCCGGTCCCTGAGTCAACTTGAGGCCGCTGGAACCATAGGACTTGAACCGCCTTGGGGGTTTCTCGATGCCGGCCCGAGGGTGTGATCGTGGGGCCGCCGAGAGCCTTTTGAAACTACCTTAGGGGTTTCACGGCTGGCTCGAGAGTCGACTCGGGGCCGTCGGGATCATAGGACTTGAATCGTCTTGGAGGTTTCTCGGTGTCGGCTCTGGGGTATTCTTATGATCGTGAGGCCGTCGAGAGCCTTTTGAAACTACCTCGGGGGTTTTGCGGTCGGCTCGGAAGTCAACTCAGGGCCGTTGAGATTATAGAACATGAACTACCTCAGGGGTTTCTCAATGCCGGTCTGGGGGTGTC
Organism: Calamus simplicifolius; assembly: GCA_900491605.1. Taxonomy (NCBI): domain Eukaryota; kingdom Viridiplantae; phylum Streptophyta; class Magnoliopsida; order Arecales; family Arecaceae; genus Calamus; species Calamus simplicifolius. Next base: position 87,664 of record UESW01000039.1, on the reverse strand, counting down.
CTTATGATCGCGAGACCACCGAGAGCCTTTTGAAACTACCTCGAAGTTTCGTGGCTGGCCCGGAGTTGACTCGAGGCTACCAGGACCATAGGACTTGAACTATCTTGGGGGTTTTTCGGTGCTGGCCTGGGGGTATCCTTATGATCGCGGGACCACCGAGAGCCTTTTGAAGCTACCTCGGAGGTTTTGCGGCCGATCCGAGAGTCGATTCGGGGCCATCGAGACCATAGGACTTGAACCGCCTCAGGGGTTTCTCGGTGCTAGCCTGGGGGTGTCTCTATGATCGCAAAGCCACCGAGAGCCTTTTGAAACTATCTCAAAGGTTTTGTGGCCGGCCCGAAAGTCGACTCGGGGCCACCGAGACCATAGAACTTGAACCACCTCGAGGGTTTCTCGGTGCCGGCCCGGAAGTGTCTTTATGATCGCGGGGCCACCAAGAGCCTTTTGAAACTACCTCGAGGGTTTCGTGGCTGGCCCAAGAGTTGACTCGGAGCGCTAGGAATATAGGACTTGAACCACCTTGGGGGTTTCTCGGTGCCGGCCCGGGGTGTCCTTATGATCGCAGGGCCACCGAGAGCCTTTTGAAACTATAGAATTATCTAAGCCGAATAGAAAGATAAAATTTAAGATTCTTCATATATTCATCGATCGAGTACACTCACTATTAATATTACCGGTGAAGGTTATCCACATTACAAGTGTGTAGAATTGATCGCCGGTTGAGCTCCTGATTTGATACACTCTTTGGTTAAGTGCTTCGGTGACCCGATAGGGCCCCTCCCAATTCGAAGATGCCTCAACTTCAACCCATTTGGTGAAGTAGTCGATGGCGATAAGTAAGAACCTCCGTTGACCTAAAGCTAGAAGGAATAGTCCAAGGATATCCATTCTCCATTGAGCAAAGGGCCATAGAGTAGAGAGCGGGCTCAATGTAAACCAGTTATCATGATTTTCATAAATTATTTAATATATAGATCTTTGGATTTATAGCTGTATTAATTTATGAAATAAAAGAATAAAATTTTGATATTTGATTTCGTTATTTTGAAATTAGTAAATAGAAAAATATCCTCACCTTGCTCTCGGTGATTTTGGCTAACGCCTCAACTTCAACCCATTTGGTGAAGTAGTCGATGGCGATAAGTAAGAACCTCCGTTGACCTAAAGCTGGGAGGAATAGTCCAAGGATATCCATTCTCCATTGAGCAAAGGGCCATGGAGTAGAGAGCGGGCTCAATGTAAACCAGTTATCATGATTTCATAAATTATTTAATATATAGATCTTTGGATTTATAGCTGTATTAATTTATGAAATAAAAAAATAAAATTTTGATATTTGATTTGGTTATTTTGAAATTAGTAAATAGTACCATGAGTATGCAATTGAGTATTTGCTATGGTTATATGCAACTGCTAATATTTTGCAAAGTAATGGATTTATAAATATGCAAAAGATGAAGGATATGATTATTTTGACTTTACAAAATGTATTGGTACTATTGATATATTTATATGCAATTGCTAATAATGTTCAAACCATTGTATATGTGAGAAGCTTATGCTTGTATTGATGCATGATATGTTACATGCAAAATATGATGAAAATAATTGAGAATATACTTATATGTGTCGCCACGGTTTTCATATGATGTGAAATGATGTGATATGCCAAGAAATACGAAACCTACCTCCACAGAAAAAATATATGAGGACACACATCTGTAGGGTGTGTTGTGATTGATTATGATATATGGCATAACGCTAGTACCAGGACCCTTCCTCTTAGAAAACATTTAAGAATGATACACCAATTGGGTGTTGTAGGGCAATGGGACACATAAGAATTATAATTATATAGATATAATGAGTTTGTTTACATTGCATATTTCGGTATTTATTGTATGACTAAGCTTCCAAAATTACTTTGAGCAGATGATATGCATGTTCTGATAACATGGCAAATATATTTGAAATTGAAAGCTTTTTACATGTATTTTACATAAAAATCTGATTTGATAATATCTGAAAATGATTATATTATATTATAGTAGGCTTACTTATTGAGTGTGAGCTCATTTAAATCTCACAATGTTTTTCAGAGTCACAAGACTGAAGAAGGAATTATGAGGTAAATGGAGCTTCTCTTATAATAAATTAGATCCAACATTTTGATGTAACCCCAGTGATTTATGTTTGTAGGGCATGTAGCCCAAAACCTATATTTATGGCTTGTATTAAAGTTATTGACTTTGAATGACATATAGTTATTATCTCTTCTTGAATTAAGTGTTATGATTTAGGATGCCTTGCATGCCTGGCATACGACGGGTTGTCACCCTGGATCCAATATTGAGTCTGAGGCATGACAGCTTCAACTGAGAGGCTAGCCATTCGTTGGACATTAAAATATCGCTGGCAATTATTGTACTTCTAAACTAGCTCAGCAGCATCCTTTCGTATAGCAAGCCAATAATATCCCTGGCGAAGAGCCTTGTGCGCCAGTGATCTACCCCTCAGGTGGTTCTCACATATGCTCTCATGAATCTTTCTAAGGATATAATTAGCGTCTGCATGGCCAATACATTTGAGGAGGGCATAAGAAAAGGACTTCTTGTATAACCGCCCATTTAGCAATACAAACTTGGGAGACCTCCACTTGAGTAGCCTGGCTTCTATGGGATCAACGGAGAGAGTACCATCAGCAAGGTAATGGATGTAGGCATCCATCCATGTTGACTCTTGCATAACTGATAGAACTTCTTCTGCTGCATCAATACTTGGAATCTCAGATGCTCAACATATGTTCTTCTCAAGGTGTTATCCGCTGAAGTGGCTAGCCGAGACAAGGTATCGGCTTTGGCATTTTCACCCCTAAAAATGTAACTGATAGTGAAATAAGCCAATAAGGAGGTCAGCAACTTGACTTTATTTAGATATCGAGACATAATGGGGTCTCAAGCTTCGTATTCCCCAGTGATTTATCCCGAAATAAGCTGGGAGTCAATGAAGGCCCTGAGGTGCTTTATTCCGAACTCCTGCTCGAGCTTAATTCCGACCAACAAGGCCTTATACTCAGCTTGATTATTTGTAGCTTTAAAGAATAATCGGAGAGTGTACTCCAGCACTACGCCCTCCGGATTTGCAAGAATAAGACCACTCCGCTTTCTTGAGAATTGGAGGCGCCATCAATATGGAGGATCTAGGTCTCTGCCATATCCCCACCAGCGTCCGAACATGTCAGTGGAAAATCTTTAGGTTGATCTTCCGTCCGAGTGCATTTTACAAGAAAGTTCGCTAGCACCTGGAACTTCAAGGCAAATCGAAATTAAAATGAAAGATCAAACTCTCCCAATTTGATTGCCCATTTAGCCAATAGACCAGAGGTGTCAGGATGAGCCAAGATAGGTCTAAGAGGCTGGTCCATGAGTATCATAATCAGATGGGCTTGAAAGTATGGCTTAAGATGCTGAGCGAAGATGATTAGAGCAAAAATAATTTTTTCGATTCTGGAGTGCCTGATTTTCGCATCATGGAGTACTTTACTAGTGTAGCAGATGGGTTTCTATGCTCCGTCGGGGTTGAGGCATACCAAAATAGAGCTAACTGCTTTCGAAGAAGCAACAAGATAAAGGAAGAGCATTTAGTTCTCCTTCAACAGTAATGGAGGTGTGGATACAAACTCCTTCAACTCCTCAAAGGCTTTTTGGCAGTTAGTTCTCCTTCCACTCAAAGCCGTTTGCCTTGCGTAGATCTTTAAAGAAAGGTAGGCATCTTTCAGCTGATCTCGACAGAAACCGGCTCAGAGCGGCTACTCTTTCGATGAGCCACTGTACCTTTTTTTTATTGATTGGCTGCCTCATGTCGAGAATAGCTTATATCTTTTTTGGATTTGCTTCAATCCCCCGTTGGATCATCAAAAAGCCCAGCAATTTCTCGGCAGTGACTCCAAACGCATACTAGTCAGGGTTGAGCTTCATTTGATGGCACCGAAGGTTGTTGAATATTTCTTCTAAATCAGTCACATGGTCAATAGTGCAAGTACTCTTAATTAGCATATCATCCATATACACCTCCATGTTGTGCCCAATCAGGTCTTTAAAGACCTTATTCATCAATCTCTAGTAAGTGGCCCCTGTGTTTTTTAACCCAAAAGGCATCACTTTGTAGCAGTAGATGCCCTTCTCGATGATGAAAGAGGTATTTTCTTCATCCGTGGGTCCATCTTTATTTGGTTATATCCAAAGAAGGCATCCATAAAGCTGAGGAGCTCATGGCCCGATGTGGAGTCCATCAATTGGTCAATCCGTGGCAGCGAAAAGCTATCTTTAGGACATGTTTTATTAAGATCAGTAAAGTCGATGCAGATTCTCCAACTTTCGCTGGCCTTTTGCACCATCACCATATTGGCTAGCCAATCCAGGTATTATGCTTTCCGAATGTGGCTAGCAGTAAGCAGTTTATTGACCTCCACATCAATAGCCTTCTGTCACTCATGGGCAAAACTTCTCTTCTTTTGGCGGATAGATCGGTACTTCAGATCAATTTAAGCTTATGAGTAATCACCTTCGAAGGGATGCCGGGCATGTCCGATGCTGATCAGGTGAAGACATCTGCGTTCGCCCGTAAGAAGGTAAGGAGTTGATTCTTCATCTCCAAGGAAAGAAGTTCGCCAATCTGCATAGTCTTCGCAGGATCATCCCTCGGCGGATAGGTTAGTAAGCGCTCGGCGGGCTCACCCCTTCTTTCAGATTCCCTAGGATCGAGCAACACTGAGGTTGGTGGGATCACCATCTCCTAAGGGCTAAGAGTCATATGATAACATAACTGCACAGGATTTTGTTCTCCATGCATCTCATCGATTCCTTCACTTGTGGGAAATCTCATAAGCAGGCACTTAATAGATATCACCATGTTCAAGAGGTTTAAGCCAGGCCAACCAAGTATGGCGTTGTAAGCTAGAGGTACTCGGGCTACTAGAAATCTCATTAGAACTATACTTTGACACTGCAGCGATCCTATCGTGACCGGCAAGGTAATTTTACCTTTCACCCTCACTGAATCTCCTGTGAAACTAACTAGAAGCGTTATCATTGGTTGGAGGGAACCAGAAGATAAATTCATCCGAACAAAGGCATCACAAGTAAGGATGTCGGCAGAGCTTCCACTATCCATCAAAAAAAATTTACAGGATGCTTAGTGATCATCATAGAGACGACAATGCTATCATCATTCAGATTGCCTCCCTTCACACTAATTTTCCTTCAAAAAAGAGGATTATATTTTCTATTCCCCTCTCCTCTCAGTCTCTTAGAAGATGAAGTCGTTCCCATGAAAGAATGTCTTTATGGGTTTAGTTGAGCTTTTTGACTATCTAAAATCATATTTAGTTTAGTTGAGCTTAGAGTAAATTTCTCAACAATGTCTTTATACTTTTTAACATCTTTCTTTAGAAAATCATTTTCATTAGAGATTGATTCTTTTTCTTTAATTAGATTTTTATTTTCAGATTTTATCAAATCAATCTTATGAACACAATCATTCTTTTCATTAAGAAGTGTTTCCATTTTATCTTTTAAATCTTTAACTACAAGATTTAATTCATTTTTCTCTTCATTTAAATTTAAGTTTTCAATTTTCAAAGATTGTGTTCTTTTTCAAGCTTTGAAATCAATCATCAATTCATTGAATGCTTCAAACATTTCATCAAAAGTAAATTCATCATCGGGGGTTTCGGTACTTACCTCTTCGTTGTCGTCCGCCATGAAGCAAATATTTGCAACTTCTTTTTGTTCTTCTTCTTCGAAAGAAGACTCTTCACTGTCAGTCCAAGTTGCCATGTAGGCCTTTTTCTTTTTCTTATAGGCCTTCTTGAGTAAAGGACAGTCATATCTAAAATGCCCTGGCTTTTACATTCATAACATACTAAGGGCTCTTTCTCTTTGTCCTTTTCCTTTTTCTTATCCTTTTCTTTTTCTCCTTCCATTTTGATACAAATCTCTTCTTGTGGAAGGGCCTCCTTCTTTGCATAAATTTCTTAATTTCCGTGCAAGGAGGGCTGTCTCATCATCATCATCATCTTCATCATCGCTGCTGCTTACTTCCTTTTCACAGCTTTGAGGGCGATGGTCTTCTTCTTTCTTGACTCATCCTCATTGACATGTTGTTTAACTTGAAGCTCATGAGTCATTAGCGAACCAAGAAGCTCTTCCAATGGTAGGATGTTCAGATCTTTGGCTTCTTGTATGGCTGTTACCTTGGCTTCCCAAGTCCTTGGAAGTGACCTAAGAATTTTGCGAACAAGCTCAGAGTTAGTATATACTTTTCCAAGACTTTTCAAACCATTCACAATATCAGTGAATCTAGTGAACATGCATTTGATGGTTTCTTTTTGTTCCATAGTAAATAATTCATATTTATGAACCAAAATATTTATCTTTGATTCTTTTACTTGGTTTGTTCCTTCATGTGTTATTTCCAACCTATCCCAAATTTCTTTTACGGAATTACATGTTGAGATTCGGTTGAATTCATTAGAGTCTAAGGAACAATACAAAATGTTAATGGCTTTAGCATTTAGTTGTGTCATTCTCTATCATTATCATTCCAATCCCTTTCGGGCTTAGGAACAATAGTGCCATCTATTACGTGTGTGGGTGTACTAGGTCCATTTATTATTACTCCCCACAATTCATAGTCAAAAGCTTGAATGAATATTCTCATTCTAGCTTTCCAATAGAATAGTTGGTTCCATTAAATAAAGGAGGTCTATTCGTAGAATGACCTTCAGCAAAACATGAACCACTTTATGTTGCCATAAGGATCTTTAGCCCTTGATCGTGAGATCAAATTCTAAATGAGCACTTGCTCTGATACCAATTGTTGGCCCAGATGGCAACCCAAGAGGAGGGGGTGAATTGGGTTCTTAAAAATTTAAGACTTTTTGAAATGTTTTAAACAAATTAACTCAAGATGTGCAAGTGAGAGAAATTAACTTAAAAGCAATGCACGAACAGAATATAAGAGAGATAGAGTGAGAGACAAATGAGCACAGCAAACACAAGGTTTTATAGTGGTTTGGTGCAATCCACACCTACGTCCACTCCCAAGATTCACTTGGGTCCACACTATAATCTCCCTAGATTACAGCCGAGTTGTTTTACAAGCTCACAACTCAAACTTGTTGTTTTCCCGGGATCACAACGAACCCAGCCGTTTTACACGGGCTCACCAGCACAAAACCCAACTCATTATTTTTAATGGGATCACAACGAACCCAGCCGGTTTTACACGGGCTCACCAGCACAAAACCTAAACACAAGCTATACCAAGCTTGTACCGAGGTAAGACTACCTCCACTAGTTTAATCCCCCAGATTGAACTAGTCACAAAGAATAGAAATAAGATTGTTTAGTTACAATGCTCCTTAATGAGCAGATTAACAAAAGTAAGAATAGAGTTTAGATAAGCCTGATTTGCAGTTGGTTGGCTTTGAGCTTTTCTTCTTTTCTTCAACTCCTTTGAGATGTAGAATCGGCCTCAGCACGGATTCTCCACAGAATGAGTGTTGGAGTTGATTTGGGCTTTTCCCCTTTTCTTTGAGTGGTGGAAATCACTTGATATGCACTTGGATTTCTTCTGAAGCTTCCTTGGATAGTAGAGCTTGAGCACAGATGGAGCTTCCTTTGATTTCACCCTCTTTCTTTCACTCTATTTTGAATCACGGATTTTTTCAGCTAACGCTCTGTTTTTCGATTTTTCCTTTCTTTTCTTTGAAATAAATATCTCTCTCTATTGCTCTCCTTGATTTGAAAACAGCTTCTCTATTTATAGATTCTGCAAGAATATAGCCGTTAGAGATAAAAAAAATAGCCGTTAATCGAAAAACTAACCGTTGGAGCTGAGTTGGCATCCGTAAAAATTTTGCCCAGATTTGCTGGAGTCGACTCATGCTTTTCCCGAGTCGGCTCGAGCTCGTCTTACCAAAAATAGAAATGTTTATAAAGGTTAGGGGTCGACTCACCAAAAGTAAAGTGTCGACTCCTGAAAGTCGGGAGTCGACTCATGAAAAGCTGGGGGTCGACTCGCAAAGTGCTCAGAAAGACACACCTCTGGTGTCTGAGCGGAGTCGACTCGCACAGTCATGGAGTCGGCTCGACAGAATCAGGGGTCGACTCGACAAATTTCATGGGTCGACTCGAGACAGATGCACAATTCTGTACACTGAGCGAGTCGACTCTGAAACTCAAGAGTCGGCTCCGGAACGTATCAAAAATCAGAAACTTTTCTGATTGACATTAAAATCGTTCCAGATTCATTTTGATTCATTGTTTTGACTTGAATTCAATAAAATTGACATTAAGAATTGATTCAAGAACTATTCCAAAAACTCATTGAATAAAACATGAATTATAAAATTTCTTTTTGAAAGTTTAAACATTGAGCTTAAAGTTACTTTCAAAATTGATTAAAGTCAAACTTTAACATTCTCATTCATTGTTCAAAATAAATTTATTGCTCATTTAAATAAACTCATTATATCTTTTAATGAACTCAATGGCTTTTAGTAATCATCAAAATCAAAAGGATTGGTTCATATAATTTTTCAATAATCTTCCAACATGAATGAAGTTCTCTTCTTTGGGGGCAAAGTTTCAGCGCCGATTATCTGACCGACACGAGGGCTCGGGCTTCTTGGGGGGAGGTCCATTTGGCTCTGCACGGACCGGTCTCTTGCTAGACCCACTCTTTCAGTGTTCCTTCGAGTGAAATCAGCTTTATCGGCATGAATATATTTCTGTACATGACTTAGAAGCTTAGTATAGGAACTGGAAGGTTTTTTGTCCAATGAATAGTAAAGCAGAAGGGACGGAGCCCTCGCTTCAGGGTCAGAGTGGCCACAGCATCATCGATGTGGTAGACCTCGAGGGTTGTCATCATGAACTGGGCCATAAAATCCTTCAGAAGTTCTCCTTCCTTCTGTTGAATAGAGAACAAACTATCCGCCACCTAGGGGATCTTCCTACAGGCATCGAAATGCGCTAAGAAAGTTTTCTCCAACTCGAAAGGAGTCAATGTTGCATGGGAGTATGCGAGAATATTAGGCACGCGCAACCTTTCGGAGGGTAGCGACAAAAGCAATATATAGAAGGACGTCAGTCGTCCCCTGAACTTACATGAGAGCTTTATAACTCTTCAGGTGGTCAAGTGGATCAATGGTGCCATCATAAGGATCCAGCTAGGGAAGACGAAACTTGTGAGAGACAGGCTCTTCCATAATCCGATAAATAAGGGGTGAACGAGTGTCATAATTCATCCCTGGTTGGTTATTGAGCTTCCCGCTGAGCTCTTCCAACTGCTGATCTTGCTCCTCCAAGCGCCTCTCCATCTGGCAATTGAGGTCCTCGCTCGTTGATTCAAAAGATGAGTAGGGGGAGCGATGGCGCTAATGGCGATATGTCCTTTTGGGCTACTTCCCCCATCGTTGTTTGAAGGAGGGGCTGCTCGAGCAGTGGATAGGAGACCGCGACCTCTGAGGTTTTCTGATGGTGGTGCCTGGATGGAGTATGACGGTGGTGATGCTCCTTCAGAGAGGGTCTTCTGTAAGTAGATTGTTGACTGGTTGGAGCGACTGTTGCAAGCGGGATGGGATGCCCGGGTTGCTATCGAATAGACACCGATTGTTGCCCTTGCAACTCAGGGACTGCCCCAACAAAATCTTGAACTTGTTGGATAAGGGTGGCCAGTTGTTCGTGTGGAGTGGATAAAACCGATGGTAAGAAAAGAGTAGTGGGATTAGCCTTCAGTTACTCAGCATGATAGGAATGCCTCCTAATATAATTGGCAGAAGCCTCCAGAATATGCGTCACCATCATTGTTGTTCAAGGGAGGGTGAGCTTGTAGCTCAGAGTTACAGAGCTATCCTTCTCTGCTATACCCCCTTCCTGACGCGCCAATCTGATGATGTCTGATCACCTTGAGCTGACATCCTTGAGCATCAATGGGCATGCCGTGAGTTCGCTGAAGAAGCTTCACCTTGGCACTGAGATCTACAAGAAGTCCTGGGAAACGGATATTCCAACAGAAACTCTCTGACGCTCAAGTTAGCGATCAGAATCACAGTCATGAGCTTGAAGAAACTCGAATTAAGAAAAAATTAGGAAGAAGATCCCCTAAAAACTCTCTAAGTGTTTTTTTCTCTTTTATCAGGGGTCCCTCTTATCCATTTTATTAATGCTTGGGGTTGTGTACCTTGCTTCGAAAGCTTTGGAATCTCATGATGAGCCACGACTTTGTGAATGGAATGTCAAAATCAGTGAGATTTATCCCATCTAAACTGGGTGATTGGTACTTTTATGGCAGATGATGACTTTTTAGGCTCATTTGGTCAGAGTCATTAATGCTTCAGATGGGTTATAAGTCTTAGGCTTGTGCCAGAACTAGTGGAGCTTGTCTTATTAGACATATGTAAATCAAAGATGGCTGGTGAGCCCGGCCTTGTCAGAAGTGAAGGCTTGCCTAGGAAGCTACAGCTGAACCTAGAGACAAGAGGAGATGAGGCCTCCTTAGAGCCAAGGCGCCTTAGAGTTGGGGGCCACCTAGGAGCTGGGTTACTTCAGGACCAGGGCGCCTAGGAGCTAGGAGCCGCCTCAGGATCAGGGCCGCCTAGGAGCTGGGGCCGTCTCAGGACCGGGGCCATCTTAGAGCTGGGGCCGCCTTAGAACTGGGGCCACCTCAGGACCGGGGCTACCTAGGAGCTGGGGTCGCCTCAGGATCGGAGCCGCCTAGGAGCTGGGGGCCGTTGGCACTTTATCGACTCCCGTCGTTATGTGATTTCAATCGTTAACCTCCACGTGACTTTTACCAACCACATCACCAAGTAACATGGATTTTGCTTCTAAAGGTTGTTAAGACTATCTTAAATAGCAAGATTGGTATGATGTTAGTGGCGGGGGGGTTTGGTTTACTTGATGCCACAGTGCCTCTGGCTGAACTGTATGCGGCATGGTGGGTATCTCCTATGCTGCTCGGATCCTGGGTGCCCATAGTCTTATCATTGAAGGTGATTCCATCACTGTCATTCGTTGGATCCGGCAGGAGCCCAGCTCCCACATGCCTACTATCCCCTTATTGTGCGACATCCGCTCTATGGTTTTGGAAGCTCCTAGCATCCAAATTCGCCATATCTATCGTGAAGCCAATGCAGTAGCTGATTGGATTGCTATCAGGATGGTCTCTCATTCTGGTATCTGAAGTTGGAAATAGGGCGACCCTTGCCCCCCAATCTTTTCCAGTTATTGTACTCTGATATATCGTATATGACCCATCCTAGAGTGGTGTAATCACCCGACTGTACCCAAAAAAAAAAAAATAGCAAGATTGGTTTAGGACAAGCCAAATAACCCTCTTGAATCCAAAATTCTTCTTATCTACGCAGCACAAATGCTCATGTAGAATCCACTAATCTCCTCTATAAGAGTAATGTTCTAGAAAATGGTCCAATTTGGCACTGATCCCATTAGAAAGTAAAAGAATGATAAGAAGTTCTAAAGAAATAAATTTAAAAATATATTTTCTTCTCTTCAGTGTGTCCACTCTATGGATTTTATCTACAATTAGATACTTGTCCTCCCATCTAAGGGTTTTATTTGGCCGAGACAACCTAAGATATTTTTATAAGAAATTGCCCTTCTTTGTAGATCAGTAGATTGGCATTTTGTTTATATTGGCAAATCTCTCTGACCGACACGAGAAAACTTTTTAAAAAAACAATCATTAATCTTGATAGCACCATGCAACCATGAAGTATGACTTTAAGGTGTCCTCATTGATTTCCCTCTGGATTGATGGTACGTAAGGTCAAAATTCCACCTTGGATTAGTCTAACCCACAAATTGTGCAGTTATTTGTGTATTTCATGGAGCAATTGATCCATTAATGTGATAGCAAAGGCCTAATTGAAACTAGAGAAAAAATCCCAAAGTTGTAATAACATGTCCAATGACAAGATTGATCAGGACAAATTGCAAGCATTGTGGTTTCAATAACAACAACTAGATGTCATAATTAATTTGAACTACATGAATCATTTACAACTACAATGAAATAGCTGCAAATGCCTTAAAAATGTTGTATTTAATGCCACAAGTTGTTTTGGTTACAGGCAAATCACTTGTGTCCAAAAGTGTAAGTTTTACCACTCTGTTAATACTCTTCTTTATTTCTTCTATGATGGCAAACTTTTTTTATTATTATTATTATTATTATTATTATTGGTCTCTCTGGAAGGCAGAGGTTTCAAAGCCTCACCCATTTCCTGATGAGATGCCAAGGATTCTTTCAATGTCTCCTTTTCATGACAACCATTTAAATTGTAATCCGAAAACCACTCACAAGCAAGTGGGAGGCTGAGATAGTGACCCATTTGGACACGTGGATGCTTCTTAAAAGGGTAAAGTTTGCATCACTTCTTGCTCATAGTTGGGCTCCATCATGTGAAGAAAGCGATGGAAACCCACTATGATCAAGAAATCATGGCTATGTTTGAAAATTAGGAACCTAATATGGCAAAGTTCACCTTTAAGATTACCAATCATAACCCTTAACATCCTTTTATATTTATTGAACTTTTAATGTGAACTTCACAATATTTATTATATATATTCTACATAAAATTTTTAAGTTAAATTTAAAAATTAGCCTTATTTTTGTTGATATTTCTTATTACGAGTGAAAATGAATCGGATAAATCATCTAAATCTATTTTCGTATCTAAATCTAGTTAGAGAGGAATACAAATTTAACCATCCGGCTAATATCTGTATCTACATTCATATCTATCAAAAAATGATAGATGTAGATATTGAAAGATAATTATCTAATTTATAAATGAATATCCACTTCAGCTCGTAACTCTATTTAATTTATATAGTATTTAAGAACTTTTACGGAAAATAAGTAATCATATTATATTTCACTTAATGATGCGATAGTAAGAAAGTTTAACTATTTCACTTACATTCATATTTATATTTACACTTTTAATATCTACTTTATAAGGGAATGAATAGTTGCTAAATAATATCCATATTTATATTTCTATTTGCTAAACAAAATTGTATATGGATATGGATATGCCAATGTCTATAGTTTGTGTCTAACCTAATTCGAGCCTTACTTCTAATTGAAATATGATTTTTTTATAATTGGCTTAGAAAGATAATGATAATTTTCAAGCTCCATTTGTTTAAGGAAAAAAAAATGTAAGACAGAATTATAGATTCAACTATAACTAGCAATGATTTCACCCTCTATACTAGAAGAGATTCTACAATTGAATTATGATGCTTTTGTTTCCAAGCATTTAACTATAAAAACAAATTATAATTAGGATTTAGTCCTTAAGAAATTGTTTGGTTTCATATTGCTGGGTCATACATAGAAATGGCAACAAGTCATGTCTTGGCTAAGTAAAGATTAGATCAAATTTGGTTCATCATAAAATCCTTAACTTAACTTAATCTATATATAATTGATTCACAATAATAAATTATAGCTAATCTATTTATTTTATATGGATCCATATCCAACTCACCATCACAAATAAAACATTTTTTTACCTATGATCTTATATCTTATGAAACAAAAATGAAATAGGGTTAAGAAGAGAAAATATAGAGTTGTGCATATAAATAAAGCAATAAAACAGTACAAAACTGAATATGCAAATGATATCAAAAAATGCTAAAACATCAATATGTCATTTGCTACTTTCTCTAGATTTTTTTCCTATTAAATATGAATTGCATGACATTTCTAGGTTTTCCAAAAACAAGCCATACACTACATATATATATATATATATATATATATATATATATATATATATATATATATATATATATATATATATATATATCATTTAGTAATAGTCAATATCCATTAGTAGAACTCAAAACTCTTCACCCTTTCAAACCATACCAATGGGTATAAAACAGTACAAAACTTGAACCTAATAGCTAAGCATGCGCTTATGAAATGCTATTTGGAGCACTCATAACATCTTAAGCGTAGACTTGAACCTGATGGCTAAGCATGCGCTTATGAAATGCTATTTGGAGCACTCATAGCATCTGAAGCCTGTAGAGAATAAGAAAAGAACTTAAAAACTAACACATCTAATATCCCTAATACGTAATTATCTTGTAATATATGGATAACATAAAAATATACAATAGAAAACTCATTTATATAAATAAAGAAAAGGTAGAAAGTTAAAAAATAGCTTGATCATTCATGGTGCCATTTGATATTAAACCTATTTCATACATATACTCTACGAATAAAACAATACAAATGATTAAACTATAAAATTTATAAATATCATGTTTCTACTATAAAATTTTATTAAGATAGCACAACATATCTTAATATTTTGAAATTTTTAAAAATAAAATGCTTTAATTTTCAACAAGTTCTTTATCATTACGCATGCAAAATAGCACTTATTTATCTTATGTGACTCCATAAATAGTACATCCTAATGAAATACACATCAAATCTTAAAAACATAAGGTGCACAATAGCCCAAATATTTGAATTTTAAAAAAAAATCTCCTTCATCCCATCCAACACCTTCTCGCCTGCCCCATACTTTCACTTCTTGCACTCCTTTATTTTCTCTTTTATCCTTTCTTTTCTTCTTCATGCTTCCCTCCTTGCCATCATCCTTAAGCTTTTTCTATTTTTTAGGAGTCGTGAGACCGGGTTAGCATTTTAGGGCTTTACACTTCTCCCTCTTTCTCTTCCTTGCCTCTTCGGCATCAATGCCAGCACTACTAGCATTTGCACATCTACCATAGGCCGAATCCAACCTTGCCCCTAGCTATTAGGGTGATTGAGGTGATGGTGTGGCAGAAGATTTGGGCTTGGATTTGCTGTTAAAGGGATTATCAATAACAAGATTTTTCTATGAGAGCTTAAATTAATGTACTATAGATTAAATCAAAAAATTAAGAAACATGAAGCAAAAAGAGCCACATTCCCACCTAACTGAGAGATGACTACAAGATGAGGGTCGAGAAAATAAAAACTGTTGTCGGCTTGAAGATGCATAGGGAGGTTGAATGGCCAAGATATTTCGATGTCTAAGAAATGAACTTTTAAATCTTGAATTGATGGTCTAGATGATCCCTTAGGTGGCACTGTGTTTGCTTGTGCATGACTTTAGTTTGGCATGCTTTTTTTTCTCCTTTCTTTTTAATTTGATTGATACCATCAATTAAAGTTGAAAATAAAAAAAGTGCTATAGAGGCAGATATATTTTATTAATTAAACAAAATTCAATAGCTATAACGATAGATCCATCAAATTTGCCGGTATATTATAAAGGCTGCACCAATGATTTTTTTTTGTTAGTATATTTTTAGATTTTATTGATGATTAATATTCTATTAGTAATATGTTATATTTTAAGTAATGAATAACAACATGATATAGTATACTAACGGATTCAGCAAAAGCATTCATCAATAAATGATTTTTTTTTTGTATTGATTGCTATTCTATAACCTAACATGCAATTACTATCATAATAAGAACCGAGGCCTAGATTTATGACCCTATATATTATTTTTTTCTCCATTAAATATGAATTGCATGACCTTTCTAATTAAGCCATAGCCAGTCTATAATCTAACATGCAATTACTATCATTATAGGAGCCTAGATCTAGATTTATGACCCTATCCTATATAGGGTGACCGTTGTGTCCTCAAGCCAAAACAAAACCAAACTCATTTATAATTCTTTAGTCAACTGCCACATGATTTCACGGAACCCTTAGCCAAGCTCAATTTTTAATGAGTTGAGATTAATTATAGGTGTAAATCAAAGATTATGATATGTAGGTATACATATTATTATTTTGAGTGAAAGAGATGGAGATAGTTTTATTATAATATTTCATATATAGATTTTTGATCATTTACCATCAAGAATCCAACCAGAGTCTTTGATTACTTAAAAATAGGGCTACAATGGCCAAAACAAGCCCAATTCATTGCACTAAATACTATTATCAAGGGAGTGCTATCTGTCCTCAAATAGGATGCAAAGCAACAATTATATTTCATGTTGTATTTATTGACATCAAATAGAACAGTGAAGGCTTGTGTATGTCTCCTTATAGTTCTTGGTTGCATGTATATTCACTACATTTATATTTAGTATGCATTATTGCCATAGTTTGCAATGATGCATAAAATTATTCCCTTTTTTTTTTTTTTTTTTTGAAGCAGTGGCGATGCCACCACCAAGGTTGGAATCCTAGACCTTTTCTAGGATGCAAAAAAAAAAATCTCAGTCTTCATTACATTCCATAAAATTTTTACATTGATAACCATTAAAAGAACCTTGACATAAAATCTATCATATATCAACTCTTATCAGGTGCCTTATCTTCATCCTCTACCATCTTCATCAACAATACCTTCAGGTAGTGTTTGAAATAGGGGATAAGAGAAAGGGGATATCCCCTCTTATTCCCAAAAGCCATAACTATAAGGAATAGCTGGGAATAAAGTTAACCAAAGAGATAATCCATGGTTAACCATGGGATATCCCCTCAATTTATTCCCTAGAAAATGCAGGAATAGCTGGTTATCCCTCCAAATAAGAGTAAAAAAAAGTTATCCTATGGATTTACCTTTTTGCATTTGATATGATCAATGGGATAGCCAAGGGATATCCCTAAGGATAGCTAGGGAACAAACTCTATCACGTACACTTATCCATGGATAATATTTTTTCTATCAAACACTACCTCAAAGTTCTCATTGTAGCACCTAATTCACCATCAAAGCAGCTAGGATTCTCTTGCTTCCAACAGTGGAGCATAACAAAATTAAGATGGCAAATCATTTTCACATACACTGACCTTAGAATTGGTACCTAAAAAAAGTTGTTCGGCCCTAGGTCACATTATGATATTGTATTTTCAACTAAATTAAGCCTAATGAGGTCTAAATATTTGGCCAAGATAAAGCAACATCCTTTTTGTGAAAGAATCATATCCTGCAATGAACTTGTAACTCACACACATATAGTTACATACAAATACTAACTATATCTATGATCCAATAATTATCTTTTCCCATTTGATTTTTGTGGTGTTTTCTCAAATATCTGAACTATTATTTCTACAAAATGATTAGTGCTGCATGCATCATCATCATTTTCTTAAAAAACAAAAGTAATCCAAATGAAGATATTATTGTATAAGTTATAGATTACAAAGCTTAAATTGTTGACAAAACCTTTTACCATTATTTTTGTTTGTACATGGTTGTGTCTAACAATTTATTACAATATTTATTATTCTGTAAACTTTAAAAAATATTTTATAACTCGTACTAACGTCATGTATTTGCCAATGTGCTGACCTTATAAGGCACCCAAAACTATATATTCTCTATGCACTTACGTGACAAGATTATGTACAGTTGAGATTGATACGATCACCATTACAGCCATGCACTTGGATCTTTTAATAGTTTCAGGTGTTATCGAGGGAGACATATACTGGCTTCGTCCAACCTATTAGCATCATCCACGTACACTCAGCCAGCCTACATCCACCATCAAAGAGTACTAAAAGAGAGAAGCCAAGAGGGGGATGGACTTTGGATAACAGATTAATTATTCCCCAGCACTTGCAAGCTTGTCTCCTGCCTTTCTTCCTCCACTCAATCGGTTGGAATTAACAGCAAAAGAAATAGAGGATTCCAGGCCAAACAAGAGAGATAATGAAAACAAAAGCCTACTCAAAATATAATAATCACTTCCTCCGAAAATCCCTTCTTAACACCCACACGCAAAACCCTTTGACTAGAGAGATGTTTTGGGTCAATAAATTATAGAACCAATGCACTCATGCCTATGTTTCATGATGAAAAGAAAATAGCAGGAAGAAAGAGAAGAAGAAAGTATATATAATATCTTATTTCTATAGAAAATGAATGGAAAATGAGCCATATTTTGGAGTTGGTGGATCAAAATCAATAGCTCTTTTAGGAGTGGAATGGACCTCCTCTTTTTGTCATGCTTGAGGAATCCAACATCTAACTTTTTGCCATGCTACGAAAGAAAGGGACCATATTTTGGAATGCCAAACCTATACCATGCTTTCGAGTGCAAAGAAAAGAAAAAAAAAAAAAAAAAGGAAGTTTCCTTGGAAGGCCTCTTCAGTTTCCTAAGATTTTGGATATTGGTAGGTTTAATTACAGTTTTAACCCTATCAAAATGACAAACCCCCTATACCTTCTACTACCACAACAAAACCTTATATCCTGTATGGAATAAATGAATTTCATAGGCTTTTTTTTGTTGAGTTCATTTATAAATCCATAAGTTGCTTTACTTGGCAACACAATAAATGATTTAAAATTTGACCTATCAAATCATAGAATTAATTCTTCTTGTTAGAAATCCTATCAATTTTAATAGAATTTGCAAATGAATTATTGAGAATAAAGGAAACTTAATTTTTAAACAAAATTACTCTTTATTTATGACATTATTATTGTTGTTATTATTATTATAAATCATTATTGCATTAAACATCATTATAATACATAATTGATACTATGTTAGTTATAATATATTTATAATATTATGATGAATTATATATATAATAATATAATATTATTATTATATATCATAATTTATTAAATAATAATATTATTATTATATTGTGATATTATTACTTATAATTATATATAACCATAATATTGTGGTTAATAATTTATTATTATGTTATATTAATTAAGCTAATTAAATTTTGTTTGAGAATATAATTAATGCAACCATTCTTAAATCATCACTTTCAATTATTTAATAAATAAGAAAAATTTAGAAAAATAGATCATTGGATTCAATTTTCATTTCTTTCAAACATAAGAATATTATATATCATAGCCTAAATATAAAAAAAAAATTATAAATAAATTCTACAATGAAATTTATTTAAAAATAAAATGAATTCCTTAAGGACTTGCATTCCAAATAAAGCTTTCATATGAAACTATGGAATCAGTTATACGGATCTGTTGCCGTAGAAATCCGTTCTCCGACTCGGGTGTGCTTCTAACTCTTGATCCGAACGTCGATCTCGCCTCGGACGAAACCTGTAAGACAGTCCGCATGCAGAGGGTGCTGTGGGGGTTACCCTCTGCGGAAGACCCTCTGATGCCCAAGTCAATGGAGATTCACAGCAAGCAGATGTGAGGAGAAGACTCTCACAGAAGAGTTTCCCTTAGGCGGATGTTCTCTCGGGGGCTCTAAGCTCAGGGGAAGCTTCAATGGAGTCTCAGAGCCTGTGAATGAGTGTGAGTAATTGCATAAAAGTATGCGTAAGAATTGCCTGTGACATTTATAGGGAATCACCTGGTTCCTTGGGCGTGTTGTGAGGAGAGGTCTGAAAGTCGCTATGATTCAAACGTATTCGAATCAAGTTTGTTGTAGGACCAGTAGGATCTGTATCTTTTGGTTAAAGGATCGATGGCTGGGAGAGCTGGTTGATGCCTTGAGATTCAGTGATCACATAGACCTAGGCCACTCATGCGGGTCTTAGGCCACTTCTGGGTATGATTCCTCGTTTGGAATCTTATTCAGTTACAGTGAGTTCGGATTCTCTCATGTCGGATTTCGCAGAGGTATTTCGAATGCCTTGGTTCGGCCAGAACGAGGAATAACCTAGTTTTCCGATGTATAGAATGGCTCGGCTCAGATTGCCGAGGTATGAGGATAGCTCGAGTTACTGAGGTACGATCGGCTCATATGGCTGAGGTATGAGGATAGCTCGGGTTACCGAGGTACGGTCGGCTCAGATGGCCAAGGTATGAGAATAGCTCGGGTTACCGAGGTACGGACGGCTCAGATAGCTAAGGTACGAGGATAGTTCGAATTATCGGGGCGACCCGACTTTGTCAAAGGCGATTCGGCTTCGTTGCTTGGCTGTTATGCTAGCTGGCTGGTAGGGTGTTTGGATTGGCATGACCCAATTATCGATGTGGGCGATCAATAATGCAATAACGATTTTACCCCTCATCAGAATCTATTTTCTTCGTTATACTTAATTTTGAGACATAAAATAGATGAAAAGGTGAAGCACGGATAGATTTTTATACGAAGTCATAAACAATAGCGAAGCCAAGCCACCGCTATAAGCAGATGGATGAAGAAATGAAAGCTTAGCAAAAAGAAAACCTAATGAGAAAAAGTATAAAAGTATAATTTAATCTTTCATTACTCATTTCTTCATGCGATTATGGCTGTCAAAATCATTATAAATGAATTAAGATCAAGTTTGATGAGTATAATTTTGATAAGAAAAAAAATATTGGTTTGTATTCTTTATTTAGCTCCAAAGCTCTTATTTTAGGTTCATGCATACGAAAAAGCTTTTTTTTTTTTTTATTATTATTATTATTATTATTTCATCATCCTATATATATATAAAATCATTATGCCATCCATAAGCTGATCAAAGTGGAGACTGGTAATGATAGAGCCTTCTTCCGAGCCACCGAATCTCCAGCGGAGCCATGGGCACTCGGGCAAGGGCAGAGTAGTCATTACGCAGATAATGGATTATGTCGTAATATAAGACATGACTGAGGGTATATCCGTCGTTTAAAGTTTATGGGGTTTGTTGACGCTGTTCGGCTATCAGCATGACGTCGTCAAATGTGCGCCGTTGAGCCACTATCAACAAAATGACTAAAATACCCTTGAATTTTCGCTCAGCTCGGTAAGTAAGTATGGTACTTGAATTTCCATGCCCAGCTTGGCAGTAAGTATGGAACTCAAATGATGCATTCAAGATCCGGCATATGTCTTCATCTTTTTTAAAAAAAAATTTAGAGTTTATCAAAACTAAATTCGATATAAGTGTTCAAAAAAAATTAGTAGGTTTAGCTTTTATTATCTGAAAGATTGATGAAGCTTTGCTGTCAGCAGATGATTTTGACATCCTAGACTCCTTTATCATTTTGGCTGAGCTTTATGCAGCTTGGGCTGGTATTTCCTATGCTACTCGGATTTTTCATACTCATAGCTTCCTCATCGAGGGGGATTCTCTTACTATCATCCGATGGCTTCAGAAGAAAAGCTGCAATCAAGTCTCCATCAATCCGCTGCTCCACGATATTTGATCTATCCTTCAGGATGTACACAGAGCCTAGATCCGTCATATCTATTGTGAAGCTAATTCTGTGGCTGATTGGGTGGCGACCTCTGTGGCCCATCATGTTGGTTTTGAATTTGGAACCAGCATGACCTCTGTCCCCATATGCTTAAACAAATCTTATATTCTGATTTATTAGGATTAACTCGTACTAGAATAGTGTGATCATCCATATGTACTATATATATATATATATATATATATATATATATATATATATATATATATATATATATATATATATATATATATATATATATATATATATATATATGTATATATGTATATATATATATATATATATATATGTATATATATATATATATATATATATATATATATATACATATACATATATATATATATATATATATATATATATATATATATATATATATATATATATATATATATGTGTATATATGTGTATATATATGTGTATGTGTGTATATATGTGTATATGTATGTATATATATATAATGGCATTTAAGACAAACGACTCGGATCGTATCATATTGGATCGGTTTGAATCAAATCTAATATAAGCTGATAATAAAAACTATGAATCTAAACTCAATAAATGGGTCAAAATTTTAAACCTAGATCCGACATATTTCAAAAGGTAAATAATTCAGTCCGATCCATCTAGCCTATTTGATATATTAATTAATAAAAAAAATTAGATACCAACCTTTTTTTTAACCCGTTTAACCTATTAGCCAATAATATAAACAAGTTAGATAAATGAGTAAATCGACTAGATCGGATCCAAATAGTTACTTAAACAAAGTGAAAACATTAAACTCCAATCTGATCCACTTAATATATAGGTTTAAACGAATCAATCCATTTACAATCTGAACCCATTTAGTTCAAACCAAACTTATTTATGGCCAGTCGAATATGAATCAGAACCATGTTTGCCGCTTTTAATTCAAGTAAACACGGTTTTCATGGTGAAAACAATCGAATATGAATCGTTTCCACCAACTGCTGCAAAGTGTTAGCAGTTGGCCCTTCCCCTCTTTTTTTTTTTTAAAAAAAAATCAAGCTTCAATTCTATTCATTCAAAAGCCTCATTTAATATCTTCTATCATTTATATAATCTTCTAACGTGCTTAGACCTTTTTTTTTATTTACAACATAATTCATATACGATTAGATGCATTATAATTTTTTTTTCTTTCTACACCTTTGTCAGGTGCCTTCTATATCTGGGATCTCTTCATTTTTTTTTTGTATGTCTTCTAGGGATGTTTCCAATGCTCCATTAATTTTGATATTCTATTATAAAAAATTGGTTGCCTTGTAACTTATGTTGTTGATGCGCATGACACTAGTTAAACATCTTGTGTCATGCTTATCTCAATGATAATACAGTTTAAATTTATAAACCGACAACTTTGATTCCAAGGAATTTTGAAAATGACCTCTTGCAAGCAATATTATCTATATCTTAAACTAAAGACTGATAGGTTTGCAAGTAAGTAGAGTTTTTGTTACCTAAACCATTTATATTTAATTAAAGTCAAATTGCAGTGTTTGGTTAACCATATTTACCTCATAGAAATATGTGTCATAATTTTTAAGAGTCACTATTATGGTTTGTCATTGCAACTCATTGCATAGCCACTAAGAGTCCTTGGTTAAACCATATGGACTCTCTTCCCATAACTTATACTTTATTGAATAGTAAATTAAATATGTTCCTTCTTCTTTTCTTTATCTTCCCAATCTATATGTTCTCATCAAATAATAGTTTATGTATACACATTCAATCATCAAAAGTAGATACTAACTCATGCATATTTATTTGTAGTCGACACCATAGATGCAAACCTCACCTCCATTCATCTTCAACGGTCATTGCTTGATCTTTATATAACTCAAGTTTCATCTTACCATATTGGATATGTGTTTTGGTCAACCATCAATATAGTTTAGCACCGATACATATCATACCGAATCAATACTGTATCAAAAGAAAGGGAGTAGCCAAACAATTTAGAAGTTGCCCAAAAAAAAAAGGTAGAGCTATCGGAAGAATTGGAAGAAAGAGGGAGAGAGAGAGATGGAGGATAGGTAAGATTAGAAAGAGAGGAGATGGAAAGTAATGTCTTTTATCGAGGAACGAACCTAAGTTAGAAGCTTTAAAAATATAAAATAACCGAAAGAATCAAAGAAAAAGAGAGAGAGATAAAATGTGAATCGTAAAGGAGAAAGAGGGAGAGAGAGGGTGCATACCTACTTGCTTGCTGTTGTCCTTGATCAATACTAAAAATTCTAAATTTCTATATGAAGGAAGTTAAAATGATGGAATTCTAATCGAAAAGGTTTCGCATGCAACAAATCAAGTGTAAGGGCAAAGTGAATGCTATTTTGACACTATTAGATAGGCCAAATATGAACCAATAATGGCTAACTCAGTATTTGAACCGAATAAGTTGAAATATTTTGTGCCATAAAATCAATCTAACTTCCGATCAATATAGTCAGTTATTTCAAATCAATTGGATTGAAACAGTTTTACAATCATTATAATATAAGTATATGCTAAACAACTACCTTTCTTATAGTGACTTGCCAGCCTCTCTCATTTTTATTTTATAGTGACTTGAGAGTTTAATTAACACAATCACTTATTTAGGTAAACAACCACAAATTTTGCACTAATCTTGCATGGAGAGAGAGAGAGAGAGAGAGAGAGAGAACGGGTGATAAAATAGCATATTAAAGTGAGTAAATGATAAATTTGCGCAAGCTTTCCCAGCATATAATTCTTTGTTAAAAAAAATTCATACATCAGCCACCATTAATTGTTAGCAATTTCAAATTTATAAAAATTAATTTTAAAAAATCAATTCAATGATACAAGTAAAATGAGTCCACCGTTGATAAAAGTGATTCATATAGTTTGAGCTTGAGCACATTTTTATTAGATAACGTAGCTATTGATTTATGTAGGCCTAAAATTTAACAGTGATCCGTGATGAAAGAATTTTTTTTATAAAAAATGCTGCTTAAAAGAAGAGCAAGAAGAAGACCACTTTAAGTTTCTTAAAACCTTTATAGCTTTTAGACAATGGCACAAGCAGTATAAAATTTATTTTATTATTATTTCATTCGTTTGCTGTTTACAATTACACCAAAAATGAAATGGAGACGTTATTTTTGAATATGACCCCTTCTCCTCGGACATCCATATAAATACATTTTTTAACTATATATATATAATCTTAGCAGTATTGATGGCAAGGGTAAGAGAAAGGCTTTAATTAAAAACTAGAAGAAGTTGCTGTCAAGAGGCCTTAAGCAAGGCAACAGGCTCCTTTTTGAGGCTTATCACCGCTCCGTGGTTAAAAACTCGTCAAAGCAAAAAGGATGGAGTTTGAGTCTCGCTCACGCCACAGGGTTCGTCCTCTTTTGCTTACAACCTTTGCTATAAAGCACCGTCGCTTTTCCCCTCATGAAACCCACCCCACCCCCCTCTGCTCCTCCTCTCCTCCTCCTTCCTCTTCCTCCTCCTCTCTCTCTCTCTCTCTCTCTCTTTTTCTCTTTCTCTTGCCCTCAATTTTGTTGGAAAATATATAAGAAATGGAACATGACTTCCCTTAGTTCAGTTTAATCCAAACTTGTGAACTTTTGAGGTGGAAGTGAAGTACTACTACTACTAGTAGCTAGGGGCATGGAGAAGCTGGACTTGTTCAAGTATGGAGTAAGAAGCCTGCCCCCTGGTTTTAGATTTCACCCAACTGATGAGGAGCTTGTGGTACAGTACCTCCGGAGGAAGGCCTTTTCCTGGCCATTGCCCGCCGACGTCATTCCTGAGATCGATCTCGCCAAGCACGACCCCTGGGATTTGCCCGGTGGTGGTAGAGTACTCTTCACTTTGGCTCTCTGTAAAAGTTTTCATGTATTCTATTCTGCGATCAAAACTGATATATATAATATACCAGAGGATGAAATTTCATCATATGATGTTTGCTTTTTGAGGGCTAATGCAACTTAGAATTAGAGATAGAGATGGGATGCAGTATATATGCTATCAGTTTTGCTATCATTTTTCTTGCATGATGATGATGATGATGGAGTTCTTAATACTTCAGGTTGTCCTTTTTGGCTTTTCGCTATCTTTTTCTTTGGATCGAGATTCATTATTTGGAATTGAAACACATCAAGCGCATCATCATCATCATTACTCAAAATATTTTGACGATATTCATTGTCTTGTACTAATATAAGAGGGACTTTTTGGAACTCAGGTGAAAGCGAGGGAGAGAAGTATTTTTTCAACCTTCGAGAATCAAAATATTTGAACGGCAAACGATCAAACAGAGCAGCGATCTCCGGCTACTGGAAGGCCACAGGAAGAGATAAACCAATCATAGCCTCTCGGTGCAACCAGCTTGTGGGGTTGAAGAAGGTTTTAGTCTTTTACAGGGGAAAGCCTCCACATGGATCTCGAACCAATTGGATAATGCATGAATACCACCTTGCTGCTGCTCCTGAAACCAGGGCTTTTTTTCCAGGCTTTACCCAAAGAAAATTCTCAGCCCATGTGAGCTTTCCAATCTCTCATCTCATCATCTTGTTCTTCTAAGATTAGAAAGAAAGAAGCTAAAAAATTTTGGAAGTAATTGCTTGATGTCTGCCTGCTGTGTAATATCTGCTCAAAAATTCAAGCTCACTAATTTTGGCTTTAATAACAATCACTATTGGGTGGACACAGCCATCATATGTTAGAAGGAAATGAAGAAAGATTAATTTTGGATATGTCTTGGATGATTCTTTGATAGCTTGCTTATACTACAATGCCTTTGGTCACGCAGACTACTTCTATGGTTCACACCAAAGATTGGGTCGTGTGTCGGATTTTTAAGAAGAAAGGAGCAAGTAGGATGGATGCAGAGATGGCACCATTCCACAACTACCACCGAATGCGAAATAACAACATTGAGCTCAATGATCCGGTCCCTTCTTTATCTTCTTCTTCTTCTTCTTCTTCTTCTTCTTCTTCCTCTTCTTCGAGCTGTGTGACTGATCTTTCAGAGGATGGAGAGGAAGCTAGCAGCAATAGCATTGCGTCATCTCCAAATGGAAGAGAAGTGTAGAATGGTTTGCTTTTATTTCCATGTATCAGAACCTTCATTTCAGAAAAAAAGTCCAACTCGAATAATCTTCGAGCTGAACTCTGGCAATTTAGCCACTGCAAGTCTTGTAATCACTTCCTTGTTAACAGTTTTTCTTCTAGCTGAAAACGGAATTCTTCTGAATAATTTAGAATTAAGAGAAATCAGAGCAGCAGAAAAAGCTTATTTAGACTCTAAGACCAGCTTCTAATTAATGTCTCCTACTGCTAGTTTAGAGCAAGCCTTTAAAGGCCTAACTAAATCACATGGTGCGTGAGGATGGAGAAAGTAAAATAAATATAAAATGAGTAAGTCCAGTGATTTTATAAGAATCCATCGAAGGGAAAAGAAAGTGATTTTATCAGCAGAAAAGAGGATCCAATGCAATAAAAAGAAAAGGAAAAGAGAGCAGGAGAAAGATAAGGCATATATCCATGTGGTTTGAGAGAGAGATGCCTTTGGGGGCCAGTTGAGGAATAAGAACTTGGTGAAGAAAAAGTATGTCATTGTTATCTGGGTCCCTTGATAAGTACCCATCTTGGCCAAGAATATCAACACTAGATTTTGCTTTGATTTGGGAGAGGAAAAGACCACACCAAAACAAAGACTTCTAGCAGTTAGCTTTCATTAGTTTTGGCTTGCTACTCTGACCAAGCGCATATTGGCCACCACATAAACAGTGATTCCTTGCTCCCTGAGGACTCCAATTATAGCCACAAGAAGTAACTAAACAGCATAAGATAGCCTCATAAGATAGTACTAAAAGGAATTAGCCTCATAAGATAGCACTAAAAGGATTTTTTTTTTTTTTTTTGGTCACTAACATGACTATAATTATAAAAAACTTTGTTTGAGCCATGATATTATGAAAGGTAAGGACACATAATTATGGGAAACTTAAAAGAAAGTTGCCTTCATTTGTCATCCAAACTCATTGAGTCTCCTGTGGACCACTTAGCAAAGAAAATATTCAGTGCGTCTGAGAGCAAATTGTGTCGGGAGTGATTGAATTGTTTGATTGGACCAAATGGGCAATCATTGGAGGTGCTTTGGAGCTTCTCATGTCATACCCTTTCCATCAAGTTGACGTAAGCTTTGGCGTAATGATGACCATAACATAAGGTACTATTTTTCTTCATCATTCATTCCTATCCAAGATCATATCCTCCAACATGAAAGATGTTGCAAGATTCTTTTATGGACTTCAAAACAGTTCAGCCTTCACTTCTAAACTTTATCTTCATATATTTGATATGTAATGTGGAAAAACACTAGCTAAGATAAGATCAAGCCATGGCTTCCAGGGGAGCTAGAGTACAGCCTTATATATACATCAGATCTTCCAATGCATGCTCAAGCAATAGAATGTTCCCTCTTATTAGCCTCTCTAAAGTCACAAAGTTGGATATATCTACCATCTAATCTTAAGAGAAACAAAGGCAAGCTTCTAAGGAGAACAAAACAAAGAAATTTGTCATGTTATAGCAGCAATCATGGAAAATTATAAAAGTTCTTGTTAATTTCGTGACAATGTAAAAGGAGTTCAGTTTGGTCATTATTAGCCTTTAATCATTGTCCATGCAACAAATTTTCCACAATAAGGTACTAATAGTCTTTTAGGAGTTACAATCAAAAGGTTAAGTAGATAAATTAGACTATGACAAAAGATATTAACATATACCTTCAAGGTTATGCCACCTAAATCCCTTAAGAAATCCCTCATAAATAATAATAGCACCACTCAAACCAAGTTGAAGACCAGATCTCCCTCCTCGGCCTGCCCAAAGGCTACGACCACTGCCTAGTTTGCTCAATTTTAGTAACAAGTGAAGGTTCTCACCATGCTGATCCAAACAATGGCACCCTAATAGACACAGCCACAATGGTGAGAGCTATCAATGTAGCTGGCGGCTTTGTATGGAAGTCCTTAAAAGGCCAATCCATGAGAAACTCGGGGTTAAAGACTTGTGATGAAAGCATACACCAAGCTATCAAGGGAGTCAATGTTGCAGGAGTTTTCATCTTTCTTTGAAGGAATCGAGCCAGAAGATTCCAACATGAAGCAAGACCTTCATACCATGAATGAATGTCCTAAAGTATTGATGCAAGAGGTCTAGAAAAGATTAAGCCCTATAGATAATCTTGACTTGAAGATCGACTCCCCATTTGTGAAGGAGGTTTTGTGGAAGCTGCTCTTGCCAAAGTTTAAGTTGTCTCAGTTGGAGTAGTATAATGGCTTGGATAACTTAAAAGATCATTTGGCAACTTATAAAACCTTGATGACATTTTAGGAGGCCTTTGATGTAGTTATGTATTAGGTATTTCCTGCAACTCTCAGAAAAGTGAGTCACACTTGATATTTGAGCCTCAAATCAAGGTCAATTCCCTCCTTCAAAGAGTAGGAGAAGCAATTCCTTAGTTATTTCATCACTAGTATCCAACAGAAGAAAACCAATGTGGGCTTGATGACCTTGAAGCAGTGTAGAAGTGGATCTTTAATGCGAATACATCAAGCACTTCAACAGTGAGGTGCTCGAGGTCAAAGATCTTCAACAATTTGTAGCTATGGCTACTTTTATGCATGAGTTATTGAACTCATCTTTCAATTTTTCGTTCAGTAAAATGAAGCCTAAAGATATGGTAAAGATTTTGAGTCGAGTGAAGAAGTATATCGAGCTAAGAAAGCTTTCAAGGGGAAGCAAGAGTTTATGATCTTATTGATTGGAAAGAAGAATCAAAGAAGGACCAAAAGAAGTGGAGGTACAACCTCAAGCTTAGAGATCAAGATTGTATTTTAAATTGAGGGATCTCAGCTTTTTCAAGAAAGGAGTAGAATAGATAAAGATAAAATCTTTTACCAACTCTATGGAAGACGAATAATGGGATGTGAAGGAGGAGGCAAGGGATTCGAGTTATCAGAGAGAACAATAAATAGCATAGCTCTAGGTTTTGAGGATAGAAAGAGGAAAGATAGGGATTTGCTTTAATTAGAGATGGGGACATACCTATTGAACAACCCAAAAAGAGAGTTTGAACACTAACGAAAATGCATATCCTAAAAAGAAAGGTTGAACACATAGAGGGATATGGTTCAACAATGACTTCAACTAGGGTTTTAGATAAGAAAAGGCCAAAGGCTATGGATATAGAAGGAAAATGAAATAAATATTGAGTAATTTTGAATTTTTTGTACTAAAAATTTTTCAACAAGAAGAGAGAGAGTAAATTCTATCTTTCCTATGAAAATTTTTTTCAGTGAAAGGAAAAAATATTTAGGCTCCTATTAGAGATGATTTTAGTTGTCATACAAAAACATTAGTAAGCTATACCGAAAGAGAGTACATCACTTGCAAGATGGGTTAACTTGAACAACAACCTAAAACTTTTCATATTTGGCCAGTGACAAAAATATAAGGATCAATAATTTGAGACCTCAAATGCATTGTCTTTGAAGAATCTATCAAATGAATTGGTATGAACAGCAATTCAAAACTTTTTATATTTAGAGCCAGACAAGGCTTATAGTTGGACCTTCAAAGATATTGCCTTCAAGAAAACTATAAAATAAGTTGACTCTGACATTAACCCAAAAGTTTATATATTTGTATTACTATCAAATAGACAAATAAAAATATGATCTTAAGAATTATGATCTTATATTGAACACGTCATCTTTAAAAAACTGCCAAATGAGTTAACTTGGATAGTATTTGAACTATCAGAAAATAGGTAAGTAAAGCTTGTAATCTAAATACCAGATGTATTATTTTTGAAAAAACTATAAAATAGATTAATTCAAGTATCAACTTAAAAGTTTTTATATTCGGATTACATTAATTAATATTTCTCTTCTTAAGCAAATTTACAGCAGACTAACTCTCCCGCCTTATCAAATAGCAAGGTGCTACAAGAATCATCAACATTAAGCATATCTTCTTATTGCTTAATTACTTGAGCTACTTCAAAATTAGTTGTCTCTTTCATAAATCACTACAAATCTCTATTCCCTGCATAATTTTAACAGAGAACTCCCTCTATTTGCTTTGACTTTACAATCTCATGACTAACAAAATTACTACATGAAATATCCACATTTAGGACAGTCTCTGCATAAGTTTTATCTGCATGATCTAACTCTTGAGTAACTTTATAAATGGATTGACTGTAGCATCTGTTATCTCTGTAGCCACCTTAAAATCTAGCCCTAAAATACAGCCAACTAGCTCTTCCAGTTTGGAGACAGTAAGATAAATAATTACTTTACTTTTCTTATCCTTTCAAAACTGAAGTTGCGGCATATTGGAATTGAGTGACTATCAACAGGTATACGCCTTCTTAAGCTCCTCAATATCTCAAATATGCATAAATTTCTTCTTGTCCACCATATGTAAAAGATGAAATACTGTTTTAGT
Organism: Calamus simplicifolius; assembly: GCA_900491605.1. Lineage (NCBI taxonomy): Eukaryota > Viridiplantae > Streptophyta > Magnoliopsida > Arecales > Arecaceae > Calamus > Calamus simplicifolius. The sequence continues at coordinate 56,882 of UESW01000039.1, read as the reverse complement.
AAAGTTGGTTCTTTACTTTCTTCTTGCTTTTCATCATCAACATTTTAGGAGGTTTCAATATATTTAGTTTTTTTTTTTTTTTTGTACAAACAGGCGATCACACAAGTCTCGTGCGAGTCAGCCCAGATATATCAGAGTACAAAATTTCCTGCAAAAGAACAAGCCTGGGTCACCCGGCCTTCAGAACCACGAACCACTATGATGGACCACTGAAGTCGCCACCCAGTCCGCCGCCGAATTGGTTTCACGATATATATGACGGATCTAGGTACTATCAACCTCCTGCAGGATATACCAGATGTCCCTAATGATCGGATCTTGATCAATCGAATATAAGTTGGTACAAGAACTTCAATAAAAAATATTTGGTTTTGACCAACTTTTCTATCACAAAATCTAAGAGTGCAGTGGTAAAAGATTCTGTCAACAAAATCTGCCAGTTCAAAAGTCCAACGAATCATGGATGGAGTCTAAATGTCCGCAAATTTACAGGTTTAAGAATATTGCTAAGTCATAAATGCAGTATTGTAAATTCTTTGCTCCAATACCATTTAAAAATGAAAATCTATACAATATGAGTAGGATGTTCAACAACATGATCATTGGGTAGCTTAGGATCAGCATGAGCAAGCACCGGTAATAATATAGGAAAAGATTGTAAGAACAACAACATTGAGAAAGGTAAATTCAGAAAGAAAAAAATTATTAATAAATAAAATTTATAAAAACTAGATCAAAATTCCTAACTTCTACTCAAAGAATGCCTATTAAAATTTCTCTTCAAAAGTGCATATACTAAGAATCATAAGTTTTTTATTTAGAGAGAGAGAGAGAGAGAGAGAGAGGGGGGGATAGGCTTAGCTATATTCGAATTTAGCCAAACCTAAATTCAGTCGCCTCCTTCAATTTTAAATTCACATAGTTTACGAATTTTAAATATGAAAAATTAGAAAGGATGAGCAGCTTCAAAATCCGTATGGACTCAAGAACAAAGAAAATGATCAAATCTTGAGTTTGATTACCTTCTAATGTAGTCAAACCTGCCCCCCCCCCCCCGCCCCCTCTCTCTCTCTCTCTCTCTCTCTCTCTCTCTCTATATATATATATATATATATATATATATATATATATATATAAGCTGAAAACTACTCTCCTTCAACTCAACCAACAATAACTTTGGATTTATTAAAAATTAAGTTTTCCATCACTTAGTCAACACGGTCCTCAATCTACTAGGATATAGCTAACATCGTTCCACTATTGAATTCAAAAGCTAGAGGAGTGATTTCAACGGCACATGGTAAGCATTTCAACGATGGAGAGCGCCGGTTACCAGATACAAAATTAGTGGGATTTCTTTTGGAGCAGTTGCAACGGATACTCTAAACAAATCAAAAGCTTGCAATGGGAGGATGGAGCTACTCCATGAAAATATTATGATCCTTCTACCAATTCCTTCTACCAATTCTCTACAATATTAAACCTAATCAATATGTGGGGCTGACCAAATTAAATAACTAGTTTCCAAGATTGTGGAAGGGGGGGATCACAAGGGTTACGGATGAATAAAATTTCCTCTAAGGCAACGGCTCATGAACTTTGAGAAAAAATATTAGAAATATATATATATATATCATTGAGGTAATGGACACCGTCTGACTCACCAAACTTGTCCACTGCAAGGCAAAGCTACAATAACAGAATAATTAACAGCACGCTTTCACTTTTCCTATTAATTTTTTTTTCCAAATTTTTATATATATGTAAACTTTTCAACTAACTCATTGTTCCTTTTAGATAATTAGGACTTAAAACATAAGCAAATTGTATCAATTGAAATATCAATATGAAAAATATGAATGACAAACTTCAGAGTTGAAACACAAACAAGAACATATTTTAGATGCAAAATGTCAATTAGATTCAATTCTAAAATTTTAGACTCACAATGAAGCTGACCATATTTTAGAACTGGCCCAAAACCATCCTGATCAGATCGATTAATTTCTAAGATAGAACAGAATTTTTTTCTATTTTTATTTAGCATGTGTTTGATATTTAATGTCTAAAATTTTTTCTCTTAATTATTTTTAATAAAAAAAGATATATGTAGCATTTATTGATTAATTTAATACTTTAAACCTCCTAGTAGAGATGATAGGCAACTAAAATCTTAAGTTTGATTCTTAGGAATGCTTCATCTTTTTTAAAATTCCATCATTTTTCTTTAAAAAAATCCAACAAAAGAGAAAAAAATTTAGTTTTGGACCCCACTTCTGAAACTAAGAACCAACACAATCCTACTAATACTGAAAACTTAACCAATTGGTATATTGCAACCCGATCCAATTAGAACATGTAAGTGACAAGCTTTGGGTTAGTTTACTAACATCTCTCTTCATGACAATGAAGTAGTTTAGGATTTTGTAGCTTAGAATGATTTATTTTCCATTTCAGATGATGGCCATACATGTGATGTAACATGACTTCAAAAGCTGGAGGCTCCTTTCATCAAAATTCTACTGCAAAATGGTGATCTTTCCAGCATCATGATTGATGTTTTCCTTGCTTCCTTTCCTCAGCAAATCCTGGTTAATAATAATACCATCAAACTTCTCCATAAGAACCATACAAAACAACTTTATTTTGATCTTCTAGAAAAAGAAGGGAAAAAAAAAAAAAAAAAAAAGGTGTGCGCATAATGGCTAGCAGCAGTGAATCATATGACCCACTGCCCTGCGATCTGGCACCATCATACCTACAAATCTTACCGTCTGACAGCTTGGAACTTTGAAAACGAATATATGGGACCAAGCTCTTACGTGCTCGCCATGACATGCTGCAAGAAAAATAACCGACCACCGTGCCTTGTGAGTGCGGGATTCGGGATCAGTCCTCCAAATAAAGGTTTGGGAGGCCACTCACGGCACCACCTCTGCTTCCTCTTCCAATGGTCTAAAAAAAAAAAAACTTACCTTGTGGGCCCCTCCGTGTCCCACAACCCAAAAGTCCATGTTTGATGGATGGCTGACTTGGTTCTCCTTGTCACTGGTGGCGTCGACTTGCCGTCATGGCAGGCTGCCCCCATTTGTTTAGAGCTTGCTTGGAGCACCCCCCCTCCCAACCACCACCTGATGAGGGACTTTGAGCAGAGCAAGAAAGCAAGACATCATATGAGTCAATAATCTAGTTGACAGGAACAGAGTGGAGGTTGGTTTGGATCATAAAGAAGGGTGGAACACACCATGGGCTTCCGTGGGAACGTGAGAACAATGCATGTGAGCATCACATGTGGCTTCATAACTAGAGGCAGACTTTTCCATCCAATCCAAAAGTAAGGAATGAGTACAAGGGCGAACTTTCTTTGGACTTGGCCAGGCTCTTCTTAATGGAGCTATTGAAAAGGATTCCTTTAGAAAGAATCCAAAGCCCAACAAGCTTTGGACTGATCTGCAGTTCAATTGTTGGAAGCTGCATGGTTATTATCAACCAAGATGAGGGAAAAATGAAATAAGTATAGCTTCTACTTGGATCAATAATTTCATGGGCCATTTTGTTGTTAGACACTAAGTGAACAGCTACATGATCAGAAACTCAAAAAGCATGGAAAGGATATGCTTTGGCTCAGAAGCTCTCCAATCTGCACTACCAAAAGAGCCTTTCAGTGATCAGAAAGAAGGAAGAAAGTATAAAAACAGAATACTCCAGGAAACTATGTCCATATTGTATCCAAGTAAAACTAGAATACCCCACAAAATAAAAAGATGCACCAAATTGCATGGCCTCTGTTGTCTACAGTAAGTGTATTTGCATGTCATACCATTATAGTCTGATATACAAATACTATCTTATAGCTATTGATATATTTCAAGAATAATTGTGGGGAACCGGCAGTTACTTCATGGGCATACTTATTGAAATATCAGAGGGTGCTAACTAATTTAGCACAGTTACTGGGCATTGAGTGCTGGTCACTTCAATTCTATGGATTTTTTTACCCATCCTATATTTTAGAAATAAAGACATGAATAAACGAATGATGGTTACCAAAGTCAAAACACTTGGAAAAGTATCTCTAGAAGCTTGAAGACAGAATGATGCAAGTTATAAGGCCTAGCAGGAGCTTCCAAATAAGAGAGAGAGTTAAACTACCATGAGCAAAACTAAAACTAAAGGTAGGAGTGAATAAAGTATGAAGTTTGAATGAATGTATACATAGAAACATATATACGTGCTTGCTTACATACATACATGCATGCATGTGTGTGTGTATGTCTATATATATATATATATATATATATATAAGGTTTTAGCTAAGTTTACATTTGGTTATCTTTTTCATCCTTATATCCGCACAATTCATGGATTCCAAAGACGAAAAAGATAAGCAGTTTCGAGATCCGTATGAATTTAAAGGTGAGAAAATGATTGAATCATAAACTTGGATATATTAAAATGTAACCAAGTCAAGCCCCAATCCGGTTATCGCTCCATTGTAGTCAAATATTGAATCCAGTCACTTTTCTCATCCTTGGATCCACGCAAATCCTAGAGCTATGCCAAACCATTGCTAAAACATTTGTCGGTATATAGCTAAACTATTGGAATAAAATCTATAGCCATTAGAATAGAACCAATGGCATATGTTTCTTCTGGTGGTTTTACTAATTGTCGTAGCAGAATATCTTTACTGGTGATTTTGCTTTTGCTAAAACAGAATCAAAAATTCATTGGCATAGAATAAGTCTATCGGCAATTATTTGTTATTGCTGAAAAATCTCATCTTAAATAGGCTGAAAGACTTTTTCTGGCTATTGGTACAAATTCATATGCCATCGAATTGCGACCGTTGGTATAGTTACATTTTTTTAGTGATATTATAGCATATTGTTTTTTTCATATATATTAATTTTTAACTCCCTTGTTACGTTTTGGTGAAATGTACAATAACCAGGTATAAAATCAAAATAAAATTCACAAGTGGCACTATTAATTGAATATTGAAACAATAATTACTAATTTAGTATTAACCTTATTGATTTATTTCAAAACAAACATAAATTTGATCCATACATTAATTAAAGTCTAAATATAAAAGAAGATGACTAAAAACTCACAAATTAAACATTTGCAATCTCCTAGCTTTACACATAGAAATATCAAAAGCCATCATCTAACTTCTTTTAACTCTCCAAATTCAAAGGATTTAAGAGAAGAGGACAAATAAAGCTCCAACAATAATGGTACCTTTTTATTCAGTATTTCTACCCTCAAGAAAATCATATTTCAATTATAAATAAAAGCTAAATTAATAAATAAAGACATCCTTTAAAGATCTACTCAACAAAATCATCAAGCCATATATCTAAAACTCAGCACACCCAAATTGCCGATTATAATCTTTCTTTCAATCCTAATTTCCACATAAGAATGAATCAGGCAAGAATATATAAATCTAAAATTATAGATTACATAAGATTTAATTGTAAATCTTCACCAGAGAGCATATGTGATTAAAAATTAGCATTCACGTATCACATGATTGTTTTACAAAACTAAAAGATACCTGATAGTACTGATGATCAAAAACTGAGCATAATCAACATAACAAAATACACGAGTTGAAAAATCTGTGCTACAACAATCAATGTAGAATCATAAAAACATAGATCATATGATGCTGCCTTAGATCACTTGCTAATGATTGTTTAAAATGGTCAAATCTGAACCCTTCCTTTAAAAATGAATCCTTCAGAGATTCCCAGCTTTGTTAATAATTTGAATAGCATCTAAGTTTGTGCTGCCCTGCCAACAATTAGAAGTATGCATAGTTTAGAAAATAATTAGCTCAAAACATACCACTGTAGTAAACATTTCAAAAAATTTCTAGAAACATTGATGAAACAAAATCAGAAAAAGAACAAAAGTTATAACATATAATGCTGATTAGAAAGGAAGTGTAAATTATAGAATATCACAAGCAATAGTCAGTAAAGTCAAGACTCCTCTGTGTTGAAAACAAAAAAAAACAAAAAAAAACAAGTTTTCTGCTGCATTAGAGATAAATAAAGCAATGACATACCTTAACTCTCAGAACGGCATCCACTGCAAGTTTAGGAAAATGATCCTTCTCTTGGAGAGTATTTTTTAACTCAGCGTCATCATAGCAATTTTCATCAGATTTAATGTGAATTTCTCTTACCGATAAATAAAGCAATGCGATACCTTAAGTCTCAAAACAGCATCCACTGCAAGTTTAGCAAAACATTCCTTGTCCTGGGAAAGTATTTTGAATTCAATGTTGTCTTCACAATTTTCATCAGATCTGATGTGAATTTCTCTGCAATAGCAAATAAGAATAGTATATATCAGTTATATGCAACTAGGGAATGAAAAACTGCGTGGAATGCTTCCTCTTTCTTACCAAAAAAGGTACATAATGATGACACTAAATAGGAAATTAGCTATAAATGTAAAGGTAAATTTAAATGTGATTCCTTGATATGTTTATGGTAGCCTAATAGCCCCATCAAAGATATACAGAATGACAATATCGAACAAAAGAATGGCCTATGATTTCTTTACATCAATCAATATTTGGATCCTTCGTGTAGCCGGCCCCATGTAGTTGGGAAAAGGCTTAGATGAGTTGAGTGGAGCTGAGAATCAATACTTGGATCCTGTTTGTTATCCATGCCCTCTGCAGCAAAGCATTGTGTGCACACTCAGTTACCATTCTATAACATGTCAGAACACATAAACATGTGCCTGACTAAAATACAAGAAACATAATGTTTTTGAATTTAAGTCCGTAGTCTGACATCAATGATTATGCTCTAGAATGTAGACAAAATGAAGCAATGTAGAGATGTTAGGCTACAATGGTATAATGAAGCATCCAGAATTGGAACTATCATTTTAGCTAAATAGATACAAATCTTATATGGGATCCACTCAAGGTTGACCTTGTAAAGTCTAAAATCATAAGTTCGAATATAAGAACTGAGAAATTTAAGTTTGATATTTTTAAGTCTGCATCTTATTGAGGTTTATGCCCCTAGAAACTCTACCCCCCTCCCTACCACTCCATTTTGGTTATGTTTTATTCCCACACCCTCAGGTGCAACCCGAATAAATCATCATAGGTCATATGCTTAGCTTATTTTCATCCATCTATCATAATATATAATCAACCTTATTTACTGTTTATTTGCCATTATATTCAATCATGATAATTTAATAAAATTTCCTTTGAATCTTCACCCTCAACTGTCAGAATCACCATAAGGTTTTCTGCTATTGTATAATAAAATCACGAGACATTTAATATGGTAGTTTTCTAAAATTATTCCACTTTTTCCTTCAACAAATCTGTTGGAAGAAGGAAATTTGGAATAGTTATTCTATTGCATTGTAAACTGAAGGATTACATAATATTTATAGACCCTTAAAGTAACAGAATAATTAAAGCTAATATGAAAACTAGCAACAATAAGTAAACATAATTCCCTAGATAACAATTTTCAAAAACTCCAAGTCCAAGATGAGCTTGGGATACGAACAGTTTTTCAATTTCCAACAGCTTGGGATACGAAGAGTCTTTTCAATTTCCAACAGCCTCCCTTAGACCGAGGTCATCTTGACCATGCCGATCAGTCTCTTGAGTTTGAGGAAGGAATCTGACTTCAACGGCTTAGTGAACATATCAGCCACTTGGTCTTCCGTCTTGCAATACTGCAGCACAATCTCCTCAGATTTCACCAGATCTCGAATGAAGTGGTACTTTATATCAATGTGCTTGCTTCTTCCATGGAAGACTGGATTCTTTGCAAGGGCAATTGCTGACTTGTTATCACAAAAATTATCGTCGAATGCTTCTGCTTATGCTGTAACTCAGCAAGCATCGAACGCAACCAAACTGCTTGAGTAGCACAATAAGCCGCTGCTATATATTCCGCTTCAGCACTGGACAAAGCAATCACCTGCTGCTTCTTTGAAGACCAGGAAAAAATTTCATTTCCTAAAGAGAAAACATACCCGGAAGTACTCTTTCTTTCTCCAATATCACCTCCCCAATCACTGTCTGTATATCCTACAAGCTGAAAAACATTAGAAGCAGTATAGAATACACCATCATTTATAGTACCTTTAATGTATCATAGAATTCTTTTTACCGCCTGCAAATGTGATTGTCTAGGAATCTCCATAAATCTGCTTATCATTCCAACACTAAAAACAAGATCTGGCCTAGTAGAAGTCAAATATCTCAGACTCCCGACTAGCCTCTTGAAATAAGTAGGATCGACTTCGGAACCACTTCCGTCTTTTGTCAACTTCAATCTGTCCTCCATGGGAGTGCTAATTGGTTTACAAGTAGCCATCTTAAAACGCTCAAGAATATCCTTGGCATACTTTTGTTGACAAATAAAAATACCATCCTCCGATTGTGTAACTTCAAGGCCGAGAAAATAATACATCAGACCCATGTCCGCCATCTCGAACTCATGAGTCATAGCCTCCCTGAAGTCACAAATCATCTCTTGACAATCTCCAGTAAATATGAGATCATCGACATATAAGCAAACAATGAGCATCTCACCGTTCAAGCCAATCTTTACATATAAAGTATGCTCATAAGGACACCTAGTAAAACCGTGATTCAGAAAATAAGAATCAATTCTGGTATACCATGCTCGTGGGGCTTGCTTAAGGCCGTAAAGTCCTTTCTTCAATTTGTAGACAAAGCCCTCTTGTCCTTTCTTGACATAACCCTCAGGTTGATCCACATACACCTCCTCCTCAAGTACGCCATTGAGAAATGCGGACTTGACATCCATTTGATGTATTTTCCAGCATCTTTGAGCAGCTAAAGCAAAAATCATACGAATAGTATCCATCCTTGCAACCGGAGCAAATACCTCAAAATAGTCAATCCCGGGTTTTTGTTTGTAACCCTTGACTACAAGTCGAGCCTTCAACCGATCAACATCACCATTAGGCTTGTACTTGATCTTATAGACCCACTTTACGCCGATGGACTTCTTGCCTTCTGGAAGAGAAGTGAGCTCCCATGTATCATTTTTCTCGATTGCATGGATCTCATCATCCATCGCACGAACCCAATCAGCATCTTGGGAAGCCTCCTGAAACTTTGTGGGATGACAATCTGCAAAAAGAGCAAAATTGATAATTTCTTCATCAGAGGGATCATCATCTTTTGACAAAATGCAATCCCTTAAACGAGTTGGCAAAACTCGTTCTCGCCGTGGACGTGAGAAACTTTCAGTAAGATGTTCGACAGGATTTGATGAAGTAACTGCTGTTGTAGTCCCTGCTATCGAACCTGGTTCCATCGAAGCTGCTACTGGTTCAGATTGACTATCTGAATCGGGCTGAACCGTCTCCTCCTCATCTAGGACGAAGCGAAACTGCTTCTTTTCTTCTGAATTCCAAGTCCACTCTCCTTCCTCGTCGAAGGTAACATCTCGACTGATAACGACCTTTTTTGTTACTGGATTATACAATCGATAACCCTTTGTCTCATTGCTGTAACCGAAGAAGATGCACTTCTCGCTCTTCTCATCAAGCTTCTTACGTAGCTCATTTGGCACATGGACATAAGCAATACACCCAAACACACGAAGATGCAGAACTGAAGGGATTCGACCACTCCATACCTCCGTCGGTGTCTTGAACTCAAGACCTTTAGTGGGACATCTGTTCAACAAATAAATAGCACAAGCAACCGCCTCCGCCCAGAAATGCTTCATTCTAAATGAAGCATAGTACGTACCATATCGACAATAGTGCGGTTTTTTTCTTTCTGCTACTCCGTTCTGTTGAGGAGTATACCGTGCTGTCAATTGATGCTTGATGCCGCATTGCTTGAAGAAACCATCACCAACCAAATATTCTGTGCCACGATCAGTTCGGAGAATCCGAATTTTGTGCCCACTTTGGTTTTCAACATAGGCTTTAAACTCTTTGAAAGCATCGATGGCGGTGGACTTCTGCTTCAAGAAATAAACCCATGTTTTTCTGCTAAAATCATCGATGAAGGTAACAAAATACCTGTACCCTCGATTCGATGATTCACCGAGCGGTCCGCAGAGATCGGAGTGAACTAACTCCAATGGCTTCAACGCTCTCCATGATTGTCCTGAAGGGAAGCTTTCTCTAGATTTTTTCTCAATGACGCATGGTTCGCAGATCTCCTTTGGAGAAGAAATTTCGGACATACCTCGCACCATCTTCTTTTGACACAACAGCTTCAAGCTGTCGAAATTCACATGTCCGAACCGCTTGTGCCAAAGCCATGAAGAATCTTGCACCGAGGCACTAAAACAAGATGAAGCATAATTAATATACAAAGAAAAAAGGCGATTTTGAGCCATTTTTACCTTCGCAATCAATCCTCCTTTGCCATCATGAATCATGCAAACCTCATCCTTGATGATTATGCGATAGCCTCGCTCGGACAACTGTCCTATGCTCAGGAGATTCTCTCGAAGGCCAGGAACATAATGGACGTTGGAAATGGTTGAAACCGATCCATCTTTTATCTTAATTTTAATGCTTCCCTTTCCCATGATAGGAAATTTTGTATCATTCCCAACCTCACCTCCGAACGAAAGGTGTCATCGAAATGTGAGAATAACTTCTTTTCACCACACATGTGATTACTGCATCCAGTGTCTAAGTACCAAACATTCTTATGGTTCTCCACCGAAGCATCACACGTGAATAAAATAGCATTATCATGCTCATCATCAAATCTATCGACAGAACTTGCTACTTTAGCATGAAACTTTTGACCACCAGATCTTTTGCTTCGACACTCAGATTTATAATGCCCATACTTTTTACAATTAAAACATTGAATATGGGACTTATCTTTTTGTTGTCGAGGTTGCTTCTCCTGCCGCCTTTTATCTTTCATTTGAGTAGAAAGATTCTTCTTGTACACCAACTGGCTTTGTAGAGCCTCCTCCACCGTCTTGGACTTCTCCTTGAGTCGTTGCTCATGCATTTGTAGAGAGCCAACCAACTCATCCACGGTCAAAACAGAGAGGTCACGTGACTCTTCGATGGAAGTTACAATATATTCAAACTGTAACATTAGCGTCCGAAGGATCTTCTCGACAATAAGTTGATCACCAATAGTCTCACCATTGGCCTTCATTTGATTGACAAGAGTCAAGACCCGTGAGAAATAGTCAGAAATGGACTCCGACTTTTTCATCTGAAGGAGCTCGTATTGTCGACGAAGAGTCTGAAGCCGAACCTTCTGGACCTTCTCAACACCTTTGTAAATTTTGATGAGAGTATCCCATGCTTCCTTTGCCGTCTTCGAATTCGCCACTTTTTCAAATATTGACGAATCTATCGCTTGAAAGATGTAAAAGAGAGCCTTACGATCTTTCTTACGATTTTCTTTTGTTGTCTTCTGCTCCTCCGTTGTCGAATCTGCCGCTGCTCCCGGCTCGACGAATCCTTCTTCAATAATCTCGGTTAGCTCCTGAAAACCGAACAGCACCTCCATCTGGATCTTCCAATGCTCAAAATTCTTTCCATCAAACCTTGGGAGTTGAGGTTGGACATTCCCGGCACTACTCACAGAAGCCATCTTATACGAGAACAACTTAGCCAATCGGCTCTGATACCAGATGTTGGAAGAAGGAAATTTGGAATAGTTATTCTATTGCATTATAAACTGAAGGATTACATAATATTTATAGACCCTTAAAGTAACAGAATAATTAAAGCTAATATGGAAACCAGCAACAATAAGTAAACATAATTCCCTAGATAACAATTTCCAAAAACTCCAAGTCCAAGATGAGCTTGGGATACGAACAGTTTTTCAATTTCCAACAGCTTGGGATACGAAGAGTCTTTTCAATTTCCAACAAAATCCCATACCAAAGGCACATAAAACAAATTGATATGACAAGAAAGAGTAAGTATGCAAAATAAAAGGGCCAGGAAAATTTGCAAAATAAAAGATCAAAGGAATCATATTTAGTAAGCAAAACATATAATAGAATAATTGTCAATAACATAATAATACTAACAAATGGTGAAATGAATTGCAGCAATTATAACTCCATATTTCATCATAAGAAGTAAAAGATAAGTAGGCCTGAAAAGACAATTTCATTTTGTATTTTACTTAAATACTAAAGAAATTATATCCTAGATTGCAGCATCCAATAACTTGAAGCTATTTCTGCTCAAATGCATACGATTCCAGTGCTAGCAACTGGGGGAGTTGATTTAAAAGAGAAATGTTCCGTCATTCAAATATTGAAAATCATTTGCTTTCAATTTTCTCCACTAGTTCATGTGAATTGATACCATTCATGTTTCTGCTTGACATAATGATATATGTACCAAAGTACAAAATTCCATGTAGAAGTTTTGGTTGGTAAACAAGAGGATAATATTAAACATATGCATGAAACTAATGGTTTATTTGGAGTTAATGGTGTTATATAAGAGGCAAAATTTTCTTTTTATTTGTTAACCCTAATTGATTTGGTCACCTACAATCTTAAAAGCATTTTCTTTCCCTTCCCTCTGTGTGCGATATCCTCTAGAATTATTGATTGTCCTTTTTATATTTTTATTTTTAAGGCTTTTAATATTTTGAAAGAGATTTCAGAAGAAACCAAAAAAGGCTAGTTGCTTTGCAATATCTTCCTGTTCCACCCAACTGCTTATTTGTTCCAAAAATTTCAGATGGGAAAAGTATTATGTCCTCTGTAGGTTTTCAAAGATGAACTTCTTAATTTGCATAAGCTCAGTTCCTTTAACCTTTTTCTAGCACTAAGTACTTATTATTCATGACTTTGTTTATCTTTCTATTTTGTAGGATATTTCTATATGCCTCCTTAAAAAAGTTCTTAACAGGATTGAAGTCATCAAAAGGTTAAAATCTGATTTTCCAAATTTTGAGTCCCACGAAGTTGAGTCTAATGACCTCCAGTCATCCATTGCACAATATATGCATCTCCGGGGTACCAGTAAGGTATATAAATGTCAACAAAAAAAAGAGTTTTCGTCCATAAATTCATGATTTCTTGATGCAATATGGCTTTTGTGCAATTTTTTAATTCCTACAATTTTCTAATTCATGTTTTTTTTATTTTATTATTTCTTGTTGACCCTTACCAACTTATTTGGATTTTTTATGAGCAAGATCCTATTATTCCCTTGTAGTCGTTGTCAAATGGAGCGTATGTGCATCATCTAAAAGTTCTTATTTTCTTCAGAATCAGTTTTTATCCTTTTTTTTTCTATTCTTTTCTTTTTAGTTGGAATTTGACAACATATACATGCACATAAAGAAGAGTTTGTTGGTGAAAGACTATGTATCTATGTGGATTTTCAAATGTAAATATTACTCTTCTGAATCCTAAGGTAGTGTTTGGATGTCAAAAAGTTATTCCAAAAATAGGAATACGAATTCCCCAAGAATAGCTTATTCTTCTTGTTATTCCAGATTTCTGTTTGGATGAAAATCCGGTATTCCATGTTATTCCAATGCAATTAATGCAGTGTTATTCCAAATGATGTTGGATGATATGGGAATAAGCATGTATTCTAGTAGGAATAGATGAAGAATTTTTTAGAAATTTCAAGAATACCCCTTCCAATAAAAATGGTTTATCAATTTTATTTTTTAAAATGACTTGAATAAATTATTATTTATTAATAAATAAGGTAATAAACTAATTATTATTAATAAAATAATATAAGAACATACTTAATAAATTATTTTATACTAATAAGAAAAAAAATAACATACTTAATTTATTATTTTCTAATAAATTTATTTAATTTTAAATTATATTATAAATAAATTTATTTAATTTATTTAAATGATATTATAAATAAATTTATTTAATTAAATTCCATCGGTACCCCTGGAATAGCTGCAGTGGGAATAGGAGCTATTCCATGGGTTACCATGGAATAAGAAATTGGGTATAAGGAGGGTTGACTGGAATAGGAATTTCAGTGGGGCCCACGCTCCTTTTTCACTTTGTTTGGGAGAATAAGCCGGAATAAGGGCCTATTCCAAGCCTTATTCCTGAATCCAAACACAGCCTAAGAGATTTCAAAGATCCAAAATGTGTCATGCATTGGAAGAAAAATTTAATCCTGTACCAAAGTATGCAACCATGTTATGAGTGTCACTTTTGCCTGACTTGACAAAACCTTGAAGCTCTGTATATCATTTAATTTTGGTTCAAATGTATACGGGTTCCTTATTTAGAAGTGTCAGGTCAAACAAATCCATAAACCAAACAGACAGATTGATGGCTTTATAACTGATGATGCCGCTTGTTGAGACAGATTACCATGGAGCATTAATTCTAAACTAAAAATAAACTCCTGAACTTACTCAACACAAGAGTCTGTTTTACAAAAGGCTACTACAGATAATATGGAGTTAATGATGCTCAATCTAAGAAGATTTGTAAAGTTTAGTCAAACAAACAAGATAACTTGAAACCAAAATGTTCTAGTAATATAGATATGTAACTCGAAAAGTCACACAGCTGATGTGCTGTAATTCTCATTTCTTCTGTGAATTAACATAGTGAATTGTGTCATGTAATGATATTTCCAAGTAATCACAGCATTGCTCTACCTTAAGATGTTGTCAGCAGTGAATACGAAAACAAGACTGCATTTCTTTAGTGGAACGTGTTAGGCACATTACAGAGCAAACTAGAATTACACATGATTAAGGATTTGAATCAATAGATAGAGAAGCTACAGCTATGCTTATTTAAAGAAATCGAAGCTTGCCATCAAAATCATGCATGATTGATATATTACAGATCGAGACAGTTCAATTGAACCATATATTTGTACGCGGACAAGTAAAGAAGCATTGAGCTCGGGATTGGCTTGCACTGGAGAAGCATTAATATACGGAATTTTTTATTTGCGGAAATTAAGTTTTTGAAATATAATACGAAAAAATTTTAAAAAACCACAGCACAGCAAACTTCCACAAAATTTTCCAAACGGGAAAACAGAGGATAGGAAAGAAAGAAGAAGAAGGAGGGTATCAGCGGCACTCGACCGACCAAAGCGACAGAGCCCACGGCGGTGCAGGGCACCACCCTCAGCCATGAGAATAAGAATAGAGCCGGCAAAACCAACAGCGACGGAGCCCATGGTGGTGGACGGCATTGCTGTCACCAGTCAACGCCGGTCCTCATGTCGGGTGGCTGGAGCGACACAAACGTGGCCAGATGCGGCCGGAAATCAGGCCCAAAACAAAGCCGATTACGGACTACATCTATCCCTTTGCCCGGCTCGGCGGCCAAAAGAGATACGCCGGCATGCACGGAAGCGAGGAGAAGGGTATAAGAGAAAAGAAAGGAGGCTTACCGTCATCGTTTCAGTCGCTGGATTGAAGGAAGAAGACAGCAATTTCGACTGTTTCAAGACCACATTCACTGTCGCATGGGGAAGAAGACAGGGATGCCCTAGCTTTGTCATTCGAGGAGGAGAGGAAGTCGCTTCTCGTCTTCCTCCCCCTTTGAGCAAGTTTTTTTTTTATTATTATTATTAAATATTTTATTTATTTTTATCTAAAATATTGCGAGCGACAAATAAACAGCGCCATTTTCCTTTTTTTTTTTTTTTCAAATTGCGAGGAACAAGGCTAACGGTCACTTGGGAGAGCTTCTATTTGCACCGCCCGCATTGCTCGGTGCACCAAAATTACTCTATGCACTTTTTAAAAAATATATATATTTCTAAATTATTCTTTCCCTTTTACAACACCTCTCCCCCTCCATATTACTCTGTAGTCTGTACACCCCTCAACTGCTGGCCAAATCCATCGTTCCCCTCTCCTCCTTTTTTTTCTTTTTTTTTTTTTTTTTTTTTTTTTTTTTCAGTACCTTCTCGACCGGAAATTTTATTTGGATTGCGGAAATAGCTGAGGATCCCCCTATTTAACTTTTTTTCTACTTAAAAGCCCTCCTATTTTACTCAGTAGCCTTCTAATTTTCTAAAATTCCTAAATTACTCCTTCTCCCTCTTACCCTCCCACAAATTGCTATTTGGCCCCCCCTTCATCCCTCCATCTGATCGTTGTCCCTCCTGCTTTCTTGCTCGTGCTCACCTCCTCACGGTGCTCCCCGGCAGCTTCCCCAGCAGCAGTGCATCCTCTCCGGCAAGGTAAGCTCTCCCTCCTTCCCTTCCTTCCTCTCTCTCCCTCCCTCCTTTCCTCCTTCCCTCTCTCATTTCCTCAAAAGTTTTTTTTTAAAAGCCAAGCTCCCCTCCCTCCCCGGCGTCCGCATCCCTCCGACGGCTCCGCCCCCTCTCCGCCACCTCTCCCCCTCCCTTCCACCCTCTTCGTTCTCTGTTCGGCCTTGGTTGGCCGAACAGAGAGGTTCTATTCGGCCTAGAAGAGCCGAACAAAGGGAATTCTGTTCGGCTCTTCTAGGTCGAACAGAACAGAAATCTTTTGTTCGGCCCCTTGTGACCGAACAGAAGAAAGTTGTTTGGCCAACCAAGGCTGAACATGTTCGGCACACAGGGCCGAACAACGCATGAACCGATAAAAAAAAAGACGACTGGGAGGGGGAAGGGGCGGAGGGGCATGGGGGGATTGTTGGGACGCTGGGGACGCATGAATTGAAAAAAAAAAGGGGGGACTGTTTGGATGCTGGGGACGCACGAACAAAAAAAAAACGACGACGGAGGGGAAAGGGCTAGGGGGCTATTGAATAAGAAGGGTCATTTTGGTCCAAAAGTTTTGAGGGCAAATATGCCAATTTTTTGAAGCCGCGCGGGGGGCTCCTAAGTAAAAATCATGGGCCAACCTACTTTCCTAACATCTCCTCGATGACCTACTTACTCGAACAGAGCCTCTTTGTTGGCATATTGGGCCGAACAAAAGTCCTATGTTCGGCCATATAGGCCGAATGAAGAATTTTATTTTTTTTAATAATATGTAATTTAAAAAACTATATATATTAAAAAAATTATAAATATTTTTTTTAAAATTTTTATACATGTTTTTTAGTAAATATTTTATATAAATAAATTAATTATTTAGTAAAATATATATAAAATTTATTATGTTATTTTGATAAAAAGACATATAAACGGTATAGTTTAGTTTTTTGAAAAAATGTGGGCATATTTTTAATCTTGTGTATTAATGCTAATTAATGTCGTAATTAATGCCATGTTTCATATATGGATGATGATCCCTCATGTGTTAGACCCGCAGCGTCAGCCAGAAGACGGTTGCACCCTCCTAGTTGAGACAATAGACGAGGATGAGTCTATCCTAATGGGTCGTATTGAGAATGCCATTAGCATTGATGCCAGCATTCTACAGATGGGTCGGGAGGAGCTTGCAGCGCTGAGGCTCGAGTACCTGTACGACGTTATTTCGTATATGACACAGGTCTTGCAGGGTCAGCATCTCTTGATCGATGAGCCATATGTGCCTGGCCCTATTTAGGCACCGCCACAGTAGTATAGGCATCGACGATGTACTTTTGTAGGTCTTAGCACTGATTTTTATAAAAAAGATAACATTTTGTATATGTAAAATACAATGCATTTTGAATGAATTTCCGGGTTCATTTTCTTTTTCTGTGCCAAAGTCGAAATCTAATGTACTAAATCGACAGTAGAGTAGACGAACTAATGCACTTTACATTGAAATTTAATGAAAGTTCATTATACAAATTTAAAGATTGATAAAAAATGCACTCTACAACTCAATAGTATCGCTAATAATAACATCTGACAAGATAGTTTGTTTAAACTATTGAATCTTAGATTCATATGAAGCTGCCCATCCGGAAGTACAGGGCCAGTTCGTCGCTAATGGGGAATGGGATGACTCAACAACAAAAAAACCTACAAAATATATAAATTAGTAAACAATATGATCTGTTTAATTTATGACTTATTTAAGGATGAGTAATAGGCGTTTAATTTATACCTCCACAAAATGATTGCCATTTACGAAAGCCACTGCAATGTCTTTGCGGGATAGAAGAGGAACAAGCACCGATCTAAGAGGAAGGAATGTCATACATTGTTGCAAGGAGAGGTGGTATAGGACAACATTATAGCGGGACGCTATAAGGTGCCACATATCCAACATAGTCATCCACCTGTCAGATGGTGGATAATTCTCGAAATATGATAGTGCATGAGCGATCTTGTCAAACCTCCCTTCGATAGCAAATAATGTGTGATAGTGCTCTGAATGACATTGCAACTCATGTAATAAATCCTTCTTAACACGAAGCCAATCCTCCTCTCCAAATTCTAGCAAATCAGCTTTTGTCCTGAATCCACGGTTGCCATCAGCTTTTACATCCTTGATATGCTGTATGAACGGCCTCAGCCCATCTGGAATTTGATTAATATAGATTGTTGGCTTATATGATCGGGTTCAAGGATGACATACCTGCAAACCATATCGAATGACTCTTATTATATTGCAAACAATCGCATGCTAATAATTTGATCAATATAGATTGTTGGCTTATACACCCCGGCATGACAGGCTTCGACACGGGCCGGCATGGATTGGCATGGATCGAACCGCATGCTCTGACACGAACCGACACACATTAGCACGCCCCGACACACATCGGCATGCCCCGGCATGGCCCAGTACACATTGGTAGTCATTGTTAAAAATGAAAGAAATGCTTCATACCTTCTTTCTTGGCTGCCTTTTTTGCAATTGCATCATTGGGATGCACATACCAAGTGAATAACTATCTTATCTAGAGAGAACCAACTCATAGGCAAAAGGGTCACGATGAGTAGACATATCAACCTTCAATGAAGCACAGCCATGTGACCAGTAATCCTTTTTGTAGGTTCTTCAAGAGAAGTACTATCTGGGCTTGCAATCTCTCTCAATTTCTTTAACATCTGCAATTGAGAAGCCCCATCTAACTGCTTAAATTTTTGAGCAATTATATTCAACTCTAGTTCACAGCTCAGTTTCATACTTTGCACATTTGAAGCAGGCACCATATCAAGTTTTCTCCAATGAGGATCTATACAGTCGAGAGGAATAGGTCAACCTTCCATCCTGTACTGCACAATTGCATAAGCGCATGGTAAACCATGTATGCATCGAATAGCACACACATAAACTAATTCATCAATCCCAACTGAATTGGCTCGGTTCACTTGGGCAAGGATATAATTTAATGCACTTATAAATATGAAACCTCGCAGTTCTTTGAATTCAACATGCTTAAAATTATGTTGCACGATTGTCAAACTCTTCTCAAATGAGGCTTTAATGTCACTGTGCTGCAACTCAATCAAACTATATATTTTTGTCCAAGATGACTCGAAAGTCCCTTGGCTTGATCCAAGCTATCTTTTAAGCTTTGCATGTGCACTTTCAGCCCTAGTAACATAAATAAAAGTTAGATTAATTAAATTATAAGTACTTAAATGAATAAATTTCTAGTGATACCTATTAGTTATCACGTTTCCGTAGTGCCTACATGCGTCTATCCACGCTGTGATAAATCTTTCCTTGTATTTTCTTAGCCAAGTATTTGACACTACTGTAAAGCATCTTGATAGGTATTAAATTCTCTCTGGAGTGCACTCCAATGATCGTTATACTCGTCTTCTATGGTGGATAACACAAGTATATTCCAATGCATTATAAACTTATCCCATTTCTTCTTCGTTTCAAATAATTTTTTGCATTGGACCAAAACATTCCTACTAATATGTCATCTACATAATAAATGTGTTGCTGTAAGAAATACCCTCTGAATTGCATTCAATAGAATTAAGTCTCTATCTGTGAGTATCACCTCAAGCAGACCATCAGCATCCATGACACTGCGCAATCTCTCTAATGCCCATGTATAGTTATCTTCCCGCTCATAGTCCATGTATACAAAAGCAATAGAAAATGTGAGTTCATTTGATGTCACCCCCACAATCTTTAAGAGAGGAAGACGATATCTATTCGTCTTGTATATGCAATCCATTATTAAAATACGAGAAAATGCATGTAACAAATCTATGCTGCCAGGGTGTACCCAAAATAAGTCACGCACAACATCAGACTTAATACAGTTCCTATATCACTCAATGTATTTACCCTCAGATAATTTACCCAAAAGATGTTGCATCTGAGATCTTCCAGCTTTCTCTAGAGCCTTACACCTCTGGCATATATTGTAGATCATCTTCATTGTCGTAACATTGAGGGCATCCATTTGCTTCAATATGGACAATATATCCTTTGATCAAACCAAACTCTTCGACATATCTACTAACAATGAAGTCTCCTGCTTAGATAATTGTCTAGCATATGAGTGCCCCTCAAAATGCTTCGCAGCCGAATGATTGTGCCACCACAAACGATCAATAACATCCAATCATCTGCAGTATCCAATTTCTTTCCACATAAGGCAAAAGGGCATCCATACTTCTTAGTGCCACTAGTCTTGGTCTTTAATCCCTTTTCCTTTATGCGTTTACTTCTACAGGTACCACTTCTCTCACAAAAAAAATACAATTCTTGGTTTCTTAACATTGCCACATGAATAAGAAGTTTTAATAATAACAACAAATACGTTCCTCCTCCCAGCTTTCTGGCACCAATTACACATTTCTTATCTACTCTTAAATATCTACACAATAAATAGTTTAATGTGAGTAGACAATTTTACACATTGCTCAGTCAACTAATAAAACAATTGCAATTAAAATTATCATACCTCATAAGTTGTAAATTCATTTGTGTAATCCATCACACATTCAGAGCCAATCATGCTACATTCGGTTGAAGCATTGCCCTATACGATCAAAAAATTATTTTAAACCCTAATCCTAAATTACCCTCATAGCTAAACACCCTTGTTCGGCCCATCCCAGCCGAATAGATGGCTTCTATTGGCCGAACAGAGGCCTTCTGTTCTGCTCTGTTCGACCAAACAAACAGGGCCGAACAAATGTGAATTGTTCGGTCCTGTGTGGCCGAACAAATCACAGGACCGAACAATTCATGAACCGTGAAAAAAAAAAAAAATTTTGAAACAAGTTAAAAAACGAACATTTGCATCCGTAGAACCTTTCCAAATCGCTAGTTGCTTGTTCATTGTTCAATTGAAGGTTAAAATCTCTTCAAATGAGGGTCGAAATGGATTGAGAAAATTTTTTCTTGGGAGGGGGGAGGAGCGGGAGGGGTGGGAGGGGGGTGAGGGAGTACAAGAGTAATCCAGAGGCATTTTGGTAATGTTTTATAGGGGTAAAATTGATTTTTTTGTTAAGTGGGGAGTGTACTGAGCAATTCGGGCGGTGCAAATAGAAGCTCCTGTCACTTGGCCGTAGCCAAAACAAACCGCTAGCAAAGAAGACTTTGTTTTAATAAATAAAAAAAATCATTTCTTGATGTAAAAATAATTGAAAGAAGGTACCATCTAAATTATGACCACCTAAATTGAAGGTTTTAAAATTTCATATGAGATGACATCTTGTTATAAATATGTGATAAGAACAAAGGAGCTATGATTTTGATAGCCATGTTTAACTTCTACACCTAAAATATTTCCCCATGAATCTAATTAATGTAGGCTAAGGTTTTTAGTTTCAATGATTAATATTGTAAAAAATAATAATTTTGAAAATTGAACCTAATCTAAATGTCTAAGGTACCTCAATTCTAAACGATTTACCTAAAGGTCTAAAAATAAGGTAGATTTTGTTGGTACATACATATATCAACATGATAATGTAAAATATTGAATATAATCTAAAGGTATAAAATACCTTAATTTTTTTAAAATATAATCTAAAGGTATAAAATACCTTAATTTTTTTTAAAAAATATATGCTTTAGAAACTTCTTGTTTATAAATTAATTTATTAAAAAGTTAATACATAATATTTTGAAAAAAAAATTATTAATTTTAAAGAATTTGATGTGTTGATAAGAGATCTCCAAATATACAAATTTTTTTGT
Organism: Calamus simplicifolius; assembly: GCA_900491605.1. Taxonomy (NCBI): domain Eukaryota; kingdom Viridiplantae; phylum Streptophyta; class Magnoliopsida; order Arecales; family Arecaceae; genus Calamus; species Calamus simplicifolius. The sequence goes on along the minus strand of UESW01000039.1, from coordinate 34,867 downwards.
AGATCATATTATACAATGTATATTTATATTTTTATTATTTAACTCTATCCATTAAATTTTGAAATGAGAATTATAGAAAGCGCATACAAATATTTGTTGGTGCGTTTAATATTTCTTCAAAAAAAAGTATTTTTGTGAATTATAAAGTCCAAAAAAAATCATGAAATAAAAAGATTTGTCTAACAACAATTTTGAAAAAAGTGGTTCTATTAAAATAGAAGTTCAAAAATGCTTTTAGAAGAAGTTAAAAAACCTATTTTGTGGCTTTTCCTTAATTTTAAAAATTATAAGCAACATCAAATAGATTAATGGTGTCTTTCGTGCATTTTAACAATCATAATGTTACTTCTTTTTTTTTTATCGAAGAGCTAAGTTATTGAAGGTTTGAAAGGAATACAGTGCTAGGGTCAATGAAATAATATATATATATATCACACGTCAGTAATTTATAAATCATTTTCAATGGTTGGTTCACCCTTTGCCTTTAGGTAGACAAAAATTTGACTTATTTTTAATAGTTGGTAAATCATAGCATGCAGGGTTTTTTTTTTTTTTTGGTAAACGTTAGTGGTTTTTAATTGCATATGTCTCTTAACTTATACGTGTCTAATGGTATATTTCATTGTTTTTTTAGAACCCTCCATCAATATGAGCAAACCACTCATTTGCTTTGTTTATTTGAGTGGGGTGACCACAAATGATCAAGTGCCTCGTATTCAAAGGATCAATAATGAGAGCAACCCATGTATTCTGGTCTTGAGGACAGAAGATATTGCTCACAAAGGGCCCACAAGGGTGGGTGGCCAACGGCGGCAAGATATAGAGAGAGAGAGAAAGAGAGAGAGGAGGGGGGGTTTGATGGAGGGAGTTTAGGGGTACGAGGGCCTCCATAGTTGCCCTAGGTTTAAAGTTAGGTAGGTTTTTTTTAGAAAAAACTTAATATAATTTTAAAACAGGTTTTTTTTTTTTTAATTATCTATTGAATAGATGATTTTACTGTATTTTTAAACTCAGCTGCCTATTTTGCAGAAAGCATCCGTTGAACCGAGGATTTTAATGCAAAAAAAAAAAGGGAACACTACATTGGGATCCGATGTGGCACCCTAATATTATTTCAAAAAATTATTTCATGCCAACATCATTTATGGAAATAGGTTTTTAAATGACATTGAAATTAGTAAAGATCCTCAAAAAAAAAAAACCTTTCATAAAAACTAATCTATATAGTCCTTCCTATTCTAACAGCTAGGGGTGAATGCTAGTAAAAGCTTCCTTCTATACCAACAGCCATATATATTTTTTGACCGTTTGAAATTTATTTCACGGAACTAATTACCATCGGATTCCTTTATATTTGACTTAAGCTAGTATAGTTTCAGAGAATCTTAGATTCTATTTGAATCTAATGGTGTAGTTCCCACCATTTAAGGTAAGTCTAAAGACATCGTTATTGCCACTCAAAAAGCATAGCCTTGATCATTAATTTCTGTTTATATTGCCACCGTCCCAGTATCTAATTTGGACGGCAGATTATTGCATAAAAAGAAATTGTAAAGTATTTATTATTCTACATTGATTTTTTATCCTCTATATATTCTAGTATATTTTTAAAGAAAATAGCAATCAGCCTATACAACACCATCTACAAAGTTTGTGCAAAGGTTTTGGTTAGGCGGCTTCAGAAAACGATACCTCATCTTATTAGTCCTGAACAAGAAACATTTGTCACAGGCTGTGGCATTATTGACAATGTCCTCCTTACTCAAGAATTTATGCATGACCTCGAGCAAGCCTCATCTCGAAGGAGTTCATGGCTATTAAGTTTGACATGAAGCATTCTTACGATTAGATAAGGTGACACTTTATCCATGATTTTGACTTTTTAGATCCTTGGATTACGTGAACCGTGGACTGTGTGGAGGAGCCTTTATTTGCCATCCTGATGAACGGCACTGCGACAGACTATTTTTCTTCATTGATCAGTCTACGTCAAGGGTGCACTTTGTCTCCAAACATGTTCATATTATGTACTGATGCTCTTTCTAGGGCTCTAGGAGTTGTGGTCCAGCAATCACGTCTGAAGCCTTATCGGACTGCCCCTAGAGCTCATCCTCTCTCTCACCTCCTTTTTGCTGATGATTGTCTACTCATTAGCCGAGCCTCCATCCATAATGCCAGATGCTTTGTACATATTGTGAAATCCTACTGCCGAGAGTCTGGCCAGCTTGTTAATATGCTTAAATCCTCTGTCATACTTAGTCCCAAAATAAATCCCCAAACAAAGTTGGCAATCCTAAGCAGTCTGGAGATCTCGAAGCAGCAGGGGATTCTGACCTACCCTGGTGTCCCTATGACTGGTGAATTTTTGCGAAAACTGGAGGTTAGGCCAATGGTGCAACGGATCCGAGACCGACTTGAAGGTTTTCAGGCTGCTGCTCTCTCCATGATGGGCAGAGTTACTTTTATCCGGTCCATGCTTAGCTCCATCCCTATCTACCTTATGGCCAACACTATGGTACCTAGATCTTATCTAAGAGAGCTGGAACATACATTCCGAAATTTCCTATGGATGTCCAGACAGGATGGACATGGTGTTCATTTACTTGACTTCATAATCCAGTCCCTTCTTGCTAGGAGAGAAGCATTGATTGTCAGACATGCTGTGAGATATTTACTCTAGCTCAGTTGCCTATGGAGTAGAGTGATGAGAGCTTGTTATGGTATTTGGAGTTAGGGAGCCCCTATTCAACCGGCTAGAGGATGCTCTTTCATCTAAAAGGAGATTTGTGCTCGCATCTCTATCACTATGGCCCATGTCAGATGCTTGGTGGGAGATGGGACCACTATCGATGTTAGTCAGGATGCATGGATCTCCTCGATCTCATTGTCTCGGTGGTCGACTTTTGTCAATGTGGTTGTTGCTGAAAATCTTTGGATCAGTGATCTGCTGATAGATGATGACAGGACCTGGAAAACCTAGGATCTATCTACCATGTTTGGGCCTCAGCTACTTTCTAGGATCTTAGCCATCCCGATTTTATTTCACTGGGGGCATGACATTAGGGTATGGGACTCATCCTGCCTCCCCAAGGCTCCAACGAGTTCCCTCTATAACCTGTATAAGGGATCACCTGACACTTCATTTACGACGGTGTGGATCGGGAAACTCCTTATCCATCCACGTGTGAAAATCTTTCTTTGGAAGGTGGCGTGGGATCCCCTTCCTACGAAGGCTCTTCTCAGTCAGAGAGGCATGGATTTTGTGAGGTCTTGCCCGGTATGTGGGGCTTATGATGAGTCAACCGAGCATGCCATTTTAAGTTGCTATAGGGCAAGGCAAATCTGGCGATTTCAAGGAGTTGGCCTTGGGCTATTGACGATAGAGATTATATGTCCTCCTTCCTTCGGTTCCTCCACTAAAGTTCGGCACATAAGGCCTGCCTTGCTGTCTATATTGACTATCAGATCTGGCTAGCTAGGAATGCGCTAACATTTAAGGCAGAGGACATTTCAGGCTGTCGGATTATCCTGAAAGCCAAATGTTTGGCGTCAGAGTATTTACGGTTTGATGCTGTCACTCCTCTAACTACCCCAAGTTCTTGGGTCTCCCATGCTGCTTCGGCAGTGGCCCATAGAGCGATACCTATTTTCTGGGAGCCCCCATCCCTGGGGTTTGTTAAGGTAAACTTTGATCGCAGCATCCGTAGTACCGATGGTGATGCAGGGTATATCATTCGGTTCGACGATGGGAGACTCGTGGCAGTCGGTGGGACATTCTTTTAGGCCTCTTCTGTTCCAGAAGCTAAGCTCAGAGCAGCTTGGACTGGCATCAGCAGAGCGACCCAACAGCTGCGGACCTAGCGAATCTTCATTGAAGGAGATTCTTTCACTATCATTGGATGGATTCTAGACAAGGTGAACCACTATGTTGTACACATGCTCCTTCATGATATTTGGCAGCTCCTGCAGAACTCGGCGATTACCACATCCTGCCATGTTTACCGGGAGGCAAACTATGCGGCTGACTAGGTTGTCTTCTTTGTTGCTCACCACTCCACTGAGTGGAGTTGGTCTCGGAGATAGAATTTATCTTTCCTTTTGATGTATCTCTCCTATGATCTTTTGGGATGTCCTCGTACCAGAGTTATGTGATGGCCCGTCTGTACCAAAAAAAAAAAAAAAAATAGCATCCATGAATAACTATTTATAAGATTTCAAATAAAAGAATTCAACTAATTAAAATATTTCTTGATATTAAAGTGGATAAACTCAAAAAATAGCCATTTTATTTGTAAAAAAATATGCATTTAATTTATTGAATAGGTATGAATTTATTAATTACAAGCATATGTGGATACTAACGAAGTCAAATTTAAAGTTAAGCGAAGCACAAGGTAAGCAACCTAGTGATCCTATGTGTATATATATATCGATCATAAATAATTCCTTTTATTATTATAGAGATATATAGTTATTATATAATTAACATTGTTAACCGATATATATAGAGCACTGGCCTTTGATAGTTTTTTAGGTCTCAAGAACATTGCTAAAATTAAGGATGTTTTCTCTCCTTTTTTTCCCAATCTTTGTTGGCTTACTTTTAGTGTCTCGGCCCATGAAATTGTGGCCCAAAAGTCGTGGCCGTCAACGGTCAAATGATCCAACGGTGAAAAGGCAATGTATCAGCTATGATTCGAATGAGCCTTACATCGGCTCGTATCGTAACGGAAGAGGGAGCGCCGCGTCCGCTAAAGTGGGGGGAAGCAAGAAGCATCGGCTGGGAACTCAGACCCGCCGACGCCGAGCCGAAGACCTAAATAATATAAATTTAAGAAAACGAAGAGATGAATCGAGAGGGAAGCATCTAGGGTTTTCCCAAATCGATCTCTGGTGTCTCTCCTCCTGTTCTTCGAGAAACGATCTAGGTGAAGATCTCCGCCATGGCGTCGAATCTCGCTCGCCTCGTCCGCCGTCCCGTCGCGGTAAGCCATGGCGTCCTGCCTCGACATGGACGATGAATTCTTTGAATCCCGTTTCTTGATTCCCAGTGCTTTGATGTCTCATTATCGAACATAGGTGTTGTTTTCTGTGTTTTCTATCTTGAATCTTGCCAAGAAGTCTCTATTAAACGGTTTGTTGATGAATTATTTGTTGTATATTTAGAGTTTTGATTTGATTCCGTGTGCTGGTTTTTTTCTTTTTCTTTGAGATATTTTTGGCGATGGCGGTTCTTAGTGTTGATTTATTGGGAGGTCCAATTCTATGAATTTTGTTGGTAATCTTGAAGCAAGATATGGACTTAGAGAGCCGATTTTATGGTGCTAGAAACTTAAAGGAGAAAAGAGAAGACCGATCAGGAAAAAAATGGATCCTGCTGTTGTATTTCGGACTATTGAAATACTTTCCCCTGTTTTATTTGGACAATTTATTTGGACATCAACCAGGAAAAATTGGAGGGAAGGAAATAAGGCTAGAAGAAATGAATCTGATTAAAAGTTTACGTGTTTAGAATTGCTTCCATTTTCTTTTGGTGTATGAGTACTTCAACGGCCATGGATCTTTGCTTCAATACCCTGGCCTCCTTTAAGTACTCAAGCAAAATTAGATGCTATTGTTTTACAGCTTCATTCTCTTGCTGCTTTAATTGCCAAAAAGGCACATGGTATGCAGATGCGTATGTGATTTGTATTTTAGAAATATTAAAAAATAAGAATTAAAAACGGTCCAAAAATTTATAATAAAAAAGTAATTACTTAGACAAAGATACAAAGATTCTGATGATTAGATGTCTTTTCGAGCATTCCTTTCTTTGGGACACAATTTGAAATTAGTTATACACTTCAACGCCTACTTGAAATCCCATTTTAGTGTAGTATGACAGGTTAACCTAAAGAAGTTGGCAATATCCTCTATCTCATATGCTCACATTTTAAGATTTCTAATGCACTTGGCAATATCTGTTTAGTGTTCAGCCTGCATTTTCAGTCTGCTAGGGTGCATTATGAGCACTAGTGGCCTGTCATGCAGTTTGGCCACAAAGCTGTGCAGTCACTAGAAGTGATGCGGTGATGAAACATTGGATTTGCTAAGAGCCTTGGTTGAACCTAAACTCATTCGCCTTACAAAAAAATTAAAACCTGGGTTCAGCTTGGCTCAGATAGGCAAGCTTGAACATCTATTGTGAAGCTTGACTCCAGCTGAAGTGCCTTTTTTCATATAAGAAACCAACTACCCGAGCCTGTGCAGCTTAGTTCTCAGGTTGACTCAACTCAGCCGGTGTGCATTTCTTTTTTGGGGGGATAAGCAGCTGGTGTGATCCCCTTAACATTAGATGGAGAGTGGGAAACACACCTTTCCAGAAGTTAACAGAAAGGATACTACTGAAAAGTTCTAATATTTTTACAAACAGTATTGTAAAAGAAAAAAAGGTTCCCTGAAACATATTTCTCAATCTTATTGGTTTTTCTTCTTTCATTTTTGGAAACAAAGAATGCAAAATAATAGTGCATCAAACAACTCTAAAATATTATGTTACACAAGAATTTGGAGGCTTTTTTATATTGATATATAAGTGAAGAAATGTTGTGTTATTCTAGGGTTCATCTTTTGGGTTCAGATTGGGAGATATTATGTTTGGACGTTACAAAGAGTTTGCTCTTTCATGCCTATTGTGTTCTTAAATGTTTAGCTGTTATTGTTTTGTGGATCACTGGTGTGATTTATCTTCTTTTTACTTCTTTTCTATCTTTGTGCTTTGGGTGCTCTTCCTAAAGCCTAACCAAATATTTTAAGCACATGAATGTTACAAAACAATGCACTGGCTAATATTTGATCCAGTTGGAGGAGGTTCCAAAGCTTGTTGATGTTTCAAAAAAAGGTAGCTTAGGGTATATGTAATCATTTAATATTTTGCATCTTCAACCCCAAAAATGAATCAGCCATCATATAGTTTGAAAATATAAAAGGGTGTGTATAGAAGATATATATTTGTTATTTCTTTCATGAAGTATGTACAAAGGTCAAACCTTATCTTCTGCAATGTTTATGCATGTCAAAATTTTCAAGGATGTTGAAGAGGTTGGTGAGTTTCCAATAATTAGAATCATATTAGTGCATTTCTGATTCCTGATAAATATCTTGAAGGATATTTCAAAATATTATTGAATCTATTGATGATTGTGGAGGTGAAGATATGGTAATACAACTACAAAGTTAGTTTTATCTAGAATGTTTTTCATTTCTTCTGTATGAATACTCTTTTCTAAAGGATTAGCCCTTCATGCTTGTGCTTTATGGTCTCTTTTCTTGATCAAAATGTGTCACCTTAATGTATGGACTGTTTCACAGAATTGAGCCATCTTATTCTCTATTTACCTTGTTAACAAAAGAAACATAGTTGAGATGCATATTTCTTATTGGACCATTTATTGATGTTTTGTTTACCATGTCAAGCTTCCTTTCCTACTCTGTTGATTATTAAGTTCCAGTCATTCTTCCCTGTTTCCCTTCATTTTGGCCAATTCTGCAAAACAAGGAGAAGAAGACCAGGACAGAGAGGAAGATGCAATGGACAGCATACATCTAGGCATAATTGGGTAACATGGCAATGGGGGAATATCATTGCAATGCCAACTCCATTGAGGTTTTTGCCAACCATTGGATGAGGCATTGCAACATTCAGTTGATTCTAATTTGTCTGACCCCTTTGATGATGAGCCCCAGCTGCTTGTTAAATCCTAGATTGTATCCCAACTTGAGTAGATCTTTTCTAGACTAACTTTTCCCTTATATTTTCTGCTCTCACTTAGTGTTTCTTATGATAATGCTTGTAGAAAATCATAATATCCTTCGATGGACCTCAATATGTGACCAAGTCTGCTCATTGGGATCAGATGTTCGTTTAATTGGACTATAGAATATTTGGATTTACACATGCTAGCTGGTATGGGGCATTGGTATGTGTATGGAAGTTATGAGGAATGTTCTATTTTCTTCTTTTTTAATAACTTCAACTTGGACCCAGACCTTGGCTCAAATATAATATGTTGGAGCTGAGCCTATATTCTGCTCTTAGATAGTGTTTGACCGAACTCAAACACAAACACAAACTTAGACCCAATATGTAAGACAAACCTGGATATGGACCTGATTGATGTGGGTCTTGTTTTAATCCAGCTATTCATACTTGGCTATCAAGGTGTCCCTTTCGGCCAACATAAATAAGAAAATTGATGAACCCATCATCTTTTTAGCATTATTGTTATTAGCATATATATTCTAATGTGAGAGGGTAGTTGTACAACTATTTATAACATAGAGTCTGACAATTGTAGAATGTTTGAATTGTATATTGTAGCTGTTTTGATGTCCTTATCAGAACTCTCCACGATGAATGAGAATTACCAAATATCTTGCATTTGAATTTTAAAGTATAATTTTACCAGTTCTAGAATCTAGATATTCCTTCTGACAATTAAATTCTTGTTAAAGGCACAGCTGCGAAATCAAGCTGGTTTTGTCTTTGACATTGATGTTCCTTATCTTCTGTTACACAATTATGGTACTGAGATTCTTGATTTCAAGTTAAAGGCTGAGCTTCCATTTTTGGAGTCAACTTTTAAGTGTACTGGAGCAGGGTTTTTTTTTTTGTGTTGTGTTCCTTGTGCAACCATCAAGTTGGAAATTCTTCCTGTGATGCTACTCATGATTTAATCTTTCAATCAGTCTGCCGCCTATGTGGGATGAATCTCCTTAACTTTTTACTATTCTAACATCCATGCAGACACTTTTTCTGTTACGAAGTTGCAGATGTGTTCACAACTTGAGTCATCATGTATTCCCAGGTGATCCCGTCTACTAATATTGCATTAGTTTTTTGTTTTTGTTGATTTTTTCCCTCCTAGGTGATGATCTTTAATTGCAACTTGTTTCAGGCACCTGGGATCGAATTGGCTCAAAACCTATGAGGTCTGTAGTTGAATAAAATTTTAATTGTTCTTGAAAGCTATTAGTTAGGTTGGATTTGCTGTACCAGCACTTGGCATCATATTTTGTTGACTGCTGGTTATTTGAGTTATTTTATTCATTGACAAGAGCCTATATTAACTCTCCCACAATCAAGCATATTTTCTTTGCTTCATAGCTTAATTTCTCTGAAATTGTCAACCTGCAGGGAAATTGTCCAGTTCCTTCCCAAGAATTCTGCTTACCAAGTATGGAGTAGGTCATTTTCTTCAGAAAATGGTAAGCGGGTGCATGCAGTTCAATCATCATGAGATTACATTCTCTTTTATTTCCAGAAAAAGTAGTTGCCATATGATTTCTTTTGTCTCCTGGTGAAGGTGACCTCATTGATGCGGTTGTTCCATTTATGGGTGAATCTATTACTGATGGAACATTAGCAACGTTTCTAAAGAGTATGCGGCTTTCTTTATTCTTGCTTGTCTCACCCACAAGTAACTGAGATTGCTATAGCCGGGGCCTTATTTGTATGCTTCATGTGGAACAGAACCTGGAGACAGGGTTGAAGTTGATGAAGCAATTGCCCAGGTTGAGACTGATAAGGTATATCTGTTTTATTAACATCTTAAATGAACTATTTTTTCCCCAAAAGTGGCACTTTTTTGTTGCCAAGTTGAAACCATATTTAAAACATTCTTAATAACTAAATTCTTCCAGGTGACTATTGATGTTGCAAGTCCTGAAGCTGGGGTTATTGAAAAGGTTAGACTTGTTTGATCTATTTGTGCTCCAAATGTTTTTCATTTGTATTATTGTTGCCATGCATCTCTGATGGAGCTGGCTGTTGATTGTTGTAAAACTTGTTTTGGCTTTTGCTGTTTTGGCAGTTTGTAGCCAAAGAGGGTGATACTGTGACGCCAGGAACTAAGGTTGCTGTGATCTCAAAATCCGCTGCCAGTGTAACACATGTTGCTCCGTCAGAGGAGAAACCTGGTAAAGAAGCTCCTAAACCTTCTCCATCTGTAGAAAAAGAGCGTGAAAAGCCCAAAGTGGAACCTTCCATCAAAGAAGAACCCAAAGCACCTTCCCCTGCACCTCCTAAAACAGCTTTTTCTGAACCTCGACTTCCTCCTAAGGAAAGGGAAAGACGAGTGAGTTCCATGGTTTTTCTTTTCATTCTTAATTATTTGTAAGATGCACCATCCTTAAACACATACGGATAACATGAATGTACTACTTATCCTTTGAAACTTTTTTGTTGTATTATTTTGATTTCAGGTTCCAATGCCGAGGCTCAGGAAACGAGTTGCTACACGTTTGAAGGATTCTCAGAATACCTTTGCAATGTTAACTACATTTAATGAAGTTGACATGTAGGTGATACGATGTTAATTAGCTTTCAAATTGCTCCTTGCTCCTCATATGTTAGCATGTATGATTCTAGGTTATCTATTTTTAGGTTTATGTGCAATTTATTCTGCTTTAATATTCAAAATGGCATGGTCCGAAGCAATAAAATTTCAGAAAAAAGAAGGAACTTTGTGAATCCATCCTATGCCAACCTACGTGGAATACTGTTATGGCACTTCTTGTCTACTTCATTTTCTCGCTAGCATTCTGATGAGTTTTTTAATCCAGGACCAATTTGATGAAACTTCGCTCTGATTACAAGGATGCCTTTGTGGAAAAGCATGGTGTGAAGCTGGGACTCATGTCAGGATTTGTTAAAGTATGGAGTTTGTTTTGAACACTGTAATTTCCTGTTTTGTTGATAACTTCTAGTGGCACATCTCACTCCATGTTATACAGGCAGCTGTTTCTGCACTGCAAAGCCAGCCAATCATCAATGCAGTCATTGATGGAGAAGACACCATATATCGAGAGTATATTGATATAAGCATTGCTGTTGGCACACGCAAGGTTTGTAAATGTGCTTTCTCTATCTGGTCATTGTGAAATTGTTTCTGGAAAGTATTTCGCATGTTAATATTTGGTCCTTTAAGATCATATCTGTAATTTTTGCTTTGCTGATTTCCTTGTGCTCAACTTCTCTGTCATGAGTTGATGCGGAATTAATTAATTTATTCTTTTTCCTCTAAATAGGGCCTGGTGGTGCCAGTTATTCGCGACGCTGACAAGATGAATTTTGCGGACATAGAGAAGACAATTAACACTCTTGCTAAGAAAGCAAATGATGGGACAATCTCAATTGATGAAATGGCTGGAGGCTCATTCACAATATCTAATGGTGGAGTTTATGGAAGCCTTTTGAGTACACCAATTATCAATCCCCCACAAGTATGCCTCCGAACTATAATTTTTTCATTATCACGTTGTTGGTTTGACATGGCAAGCGCTGATAAACGTATTTTTTTGCAGTCGGCTATTCTAGGTATGCATTCCATTGTAAGCCGGCCGATGGTTGTGGATGGTAATATTGTCCCAAGGCCTATGATGTACGTTGCATTGACATATGATCATAGATTGATTGATGGGAGAGAGGCAGTCTACTTCTTGCGGCGCATCAAGGATGTCGTTGAGGACCCTCGCAGGCTTCTCCTTGACTTATAGATGCACCTAAGCACCTAAGAAGAAAATCCTTGATCCTCCTTTTTTTTTTCAACAAATAATATTCCACCAAAATTTGAATTTTGGTCTGCTCAGTTCTTTTAGCTCAACTTTATGTGAGTTCTGTTGTGTTGAGGGCAACAGACGTCACGAAGGCCCACATTCTGAAGTGTGATGCTTTGATTGGTGACGCTTCTGTTCTGTCCAACCTTTTGAATTCTATAGATTTTGGGTTGTACAAGAGAGAGACAACCATTATTGCATTGTATAATAAGAGAGATTTTGAGAGAAGTTGTGGTTGACAGTTTTATGCTTCCTGCAAATGTTTGCACACAGCCATTTTGTGGCCCCTTAAGATTTAGCCCGTTTCTTTAAAGAGTTTCAGCCACCATATGGTAAGGTAGCATCCAGTCTTCAGTTTTGACACCCTTATGATGTTAAATAATCCAGTCTTCAGTTTTAAAGAGCTTCAGTCAACATGTGATTTTGGTAAGATAGCATCCAGTCTTCAGTTTTGACACCCTTTTTTCCTTTTTATTTTTGGGATACTGTTTGATTTGTTTTTGACTCAGGGTTGAGCATGAACTCTGTTAACCTCATCTGATCTCATTAGTTTCATTGATAAGTTGCTACCAATAGCCATTTCAGCTGATAGGGTCAGTTAACAGGCCCAAACGGCATTCTCAAATCAGAGAATGGAATGATATTATATTTGATATTTTGTTCGTCGAACGTGATGTTCTGTTCTTAACAGCTTTGGGCAGTTGGAGAAAAAGGGGGATGGTTCCTTCTTTGGGGGATCAAGCACTCTGATGGTAGATAGAGGCCAAAGGATAAAAGGGCTGGTGGTGAAAAGAGAAAGGAGAGAGCTCCGACAAGGTGACACGAGAGAAGCATGAGAGCAATAGATCGCAGTGGCTCCGTGCCGAACCCCATGACTTCGGATTTCCTCCTAATGACGAGCCAGTCGTCCGTCGCTCTCCTCCCCCGCACGAAGTCATGGACATCCCCGACTGTCTCGGACATCCCCCAGTTCCATCGCTTCCGGTCATCCCACGTAGACCCGCGCCCCGGCCCTGACCTTGTCGGCCATGGCCCTCTGCTCTCGGCTGCCTTGTCAGCCGGCCTCATCCAGGTACATTAGGTACATGGGATAGCATGCATGTAATGGGGCTTCAGCAAAGGGGGAAGAGATCGTGGAATCTCTCTCTCAACGCACTCACAGCAAGCTCCTCTCTCGACGACTTCACAGTGGCTCTCGGACTCCTCCGGCGACCCCAGTTTCGCCATGTCCTCAATGGGCTCGACAGCTTCGTCCATGGTGGCCTCCGACTTCAACTCTAGGCTCTATCCCAAATTGGCTCCTACACAAAGGTCCTGACCCTGCTCCCGAGCTCCACGGCCCTTGCTCTGGCTCCAGACCACGTCGCCAGCCCCTTCTCTCCCAGCGAGCAGCCCTTGCGATTGAATCTACTTCTCCAACTTCACGGTCTTGCTGCAGGCTCTCGGTGCCACCTCCAGCTTGTAGTCTTCCCCAGCTACATCGTTCCGACTCCAAGGAGGCTCTTGACAATCGACTCTGGGTCACGGTTCCTGGCTCTATGCTCCTGAGTTCGGATGGAAGCCCCGACTCCAGCTTCTTGTCTCGTCCCGGGCTCCCAGTACCTGATCCCAGTCTCACATGGCACCAGTACCGACTCTGCGGGCTCAGCGGCAACCAGCCTCGGCACCCGACGCCACGTCTTCATAGCCTGGGCACTGTCCGACTCCATGGACAGCCCGGTGACTCCATCCTGACTCTATGCCTTCAGACAGCTCTGGACGATGTCAACTCCGTGTCACCACACGCCTTGTCTCCGACACCGACCTCAATCGATGACTCCATACCAACGCTATCTCCAGATCAGGACTGACGCCATGTGTCCCTAGGCCCCGACTATGGATCACATCTCTCAACTGCACTCCGAAGATGGGTCCCCAGCTTAATTTCGGAGAGGAGCTGGCCATCAGCAAACTCCAGGATCCGTTCCAACTACCCCGGGCTTCGCCTCAGGACGCCAACTTCCCTCTCTCCCTTTCCCTCTCTCTGCCGCATTTCAGGACCAGAGCCGAGCTTCGAGTCCAATTCTTCGTCCCAGCCAGCTCACGTACGTGGATCCAGGGAAGGCATGTGTGAGTTCCCACCATGCAGCGCTCGACCGTATCGCTCCCCTCGGCCTCGATCCCAACCGCGTCGGCCTCGGCTTTCTCCACTCAGCAACGGCTCACCCACCGTTTACAGAACTCATCCTAACAAGAGAGATTCGACAGTTCCAACGGAACGAGGTAAAAGGCCCCCCCCCCCAGATAGGTATAAAAAGAGGATCCGAGCTCAACGCTGGGGATCCTCTAAGATCTCTCTCTCTTTTTCGATTACTCTAAAAAATTCTTGTTCTACGGACCACTGACTTGAGCGTCGGAGGGTCCCCACCGGAGCTACCAGCATGAGGCTTTTCGCAGGTTCTCGTAGGAAGAAGGCGACCATCATGCATCCCTGAAGACCTGCAGAAACCTCAACTCACCAGGTGCTCATTACAAGTGATTTGGCAGCAACAGATTGGCGCGCCAGGAAGGGGGGCGATCAGCAATGCTGGTTTGTAGATCCTCATCCCTTTTTATCAAAATGGTGGATCGTGAAGATGGTGGTGACAAGAATCCTGGAAGCTCTCACCAGTTGCGCTGGGGGGCACCGTCAATGAGCTGAGCAAAAGCTTTCACTCGCTCTTTGGCCACTGTTCAGGCCAGTCGTCCTTCATCCTGCCGGGAGTCTCCCTAACAAGAGGTCCACCATCATCAAGCTCATCAGCGACTTAAAGCTCAGAGAGCCATCGCTCGCCGCCCAAGCAGCTTTCTTTCTCTACTACGGACGGCGACGCAGAGGGAGGCCCAAGTAAGGGCAGCGGTACCTCCACTCCAACCAACTTGATTCCCTGGGGGGCAGACCACCAGCGAGCGGAAGCGCTCAAGCCCGCAGAAGGAAAACAAGGGTACCGCAAGAGCTATGTACGCTACACTTAAGACTTTTTCTTTCATTGATGCTTAAAAATGTCATGCAGGAAAAATCGACCAACCTCGCGTTAGCGTCTCCAAACCCCAAAGACTGACTCCAACGCAGGCAGCAAAGATCGTTGGTGCAAAGAAAAAGGCACCTGAGCCTGATCCAAGCACCCTCAGGTCAACCTCCGGGGTTAAAAGGCACCTGAGCCTGGTCCAACACTCTCAGGTTACCCTTCGTGGTTAAAAGGCACCTGAGCCTGGTCCAAGCACCCTCAGGTCACCCTCCGGGGTTAAAAGGCACATGATGACTCTCAACTCTCAGGTCACCCTCCGGGGTTAAAAGGCACCTGAGCCTAGTCCAAGCACCCTCAGGTCACCCTCCGGGGTTAAAAGGCACATGATGACTCTTAACTCTCAGGTCACCCTCCGGTGTTAAAAGGCACCTGAGCCTGGTCCAAGCACCCTCAGGTCACCCTCCGGGGTTAAAAGGCACCTAAGCTTGGTCCAAGCATCCTCAGGTCACCCTCCAGGGTTAAAAGGCACCTGATGACTCTCAACTCTCAGGTCACCTCCGGGGTTAAAAGGCACCTGAGCCTGATCCAAGCACCCTCAGGTCACCCTCCGTGGTTAAAAGGCACCTGAGCCTGGTCCAAGCACCCTCAAGTCACCCTCCGGGGTTAAAAGGCACCTGATGACTCTTAACTCTCAGGTCACCCTCCGGGGTTAAAAGGCACCTGAGCCTGGTCCAAGCACCCTCAGGTCACCCTCCGGGGTTAAAAGGCACCTGATGACTCTTAACTCTCAGGTCACCCTCTGGGGTTAAAAGGCACGTGAGCCTGGTCCAAGCACCCTCAGGTCACCCTCCAGGGTTAAAAGGCACCTGAGCCTGATCCAAGCACCCTTAGGTCACCCTCCGGGGTTAAAAGGCACCTGACGACTCTCAACCGGGGTTAAAGGCTTCCGAGCATAGTCCCATCCCAACGACTCTCGGGTCACCCTTCGGGGTTCAAAAGGCTTTCGACGGACTCAACTTTGCCTCAGTGGCTTCGTCATAGCCTCAACGGCTTCAGCCTCAACGGCTTCAGCCTCAACAGCTTCAACTCTATATCAGCGGCCCTCGGCCCTGTCTCCTCTCTTTTGGCGGACGCCTCAGTCCCTTGGTACTCGGCCTCAAACATGTACCATCGGCATCTAAGCCCAAGTCTCCCTTCGGCACCCAAGCCCGATTTCGCGTCGGCACTCTAAGCCCGAGTCTCCCCTCGGCACCCAAGCCCGGCTCCACATCGGCACTCAAGCCCGACTCCGTGTCGACACTCTAAGCCCGAGTCTCCCCTCGGCACTCAAGCCCGACTCCGCGTTGGCACTCTAAGCCCGAGTCTCCCCTCGGCACCCAAGCTCGGCTCCGCGTCGGCACTCAAGCCTGACTCCGCGTCGGCACTCTAAGCCCGAGTCTCCCCTCGGCACTCAAGCCCGACTCCGTGTCGGCACTCTAAGCCCGAGTCTCCCCTCTGCACTCAAGCCCGACTCCGCGTCAGCACTCTAAGCCCGAGTCTCCCCTCGGCACTCAAGCCCGACTCCGCGTTGGCACTCTAAGCCCGAGTCTCCCCTCGACACCCAAGCCCGAGTCTCCCCTCTGCACCCAAGCCCAGCTCCGCGTCGGCACTCAAGCCCGACTCCGCGTCGGCACTCTAAGCCTGAGTCTCCCCTCGACACTCAAGCCCGACTCCGCGTTGGCACTCTAAGCCCGAGTCTCCCCTCGGCACCCAAGCCCGACTCTGCGTCAGCACTCAAGCCCGGCTCCGCGTCGGCACTCAAACCCAACTCCGCATCGGCACCAAAGCCCGACTCCGCGTCGGCACCCAAGCCCGACTCCACGTCGGCACTCTAAGCCCGAGTCTCCCCTTGGCACTCAAGCCCGACTCCGTATCGGCACTCTAAGCCCGAGTCTCCCCTCGGCAACCAAGCCCAACTCCGTGTTGGCACTCAAGCCCGGCTCCACATCGGCACTCAAACCCGACTTTGGTCGGCATCGAAGCCCGAGGCCAGCTCGGCACTAAAAGCCCGAGCCCAGCTCGGCACCTAAGCCCGAGCCCAACTCGGCACCTAAGCCCGACTCGTGTCAGCACCAAAGCCCGACTATGCGTTGGCACTTGAAGATCGACTCCACGCCAGCACTTAGCCTGACTCCGCATCGGCACTTAGCCCGACTCCGCATCGGCACTCAAGCTCGACTCAGTGTTGGCACCGGAAGACCGACTCCGCATCAGCACTCTAAGTCCGAGTCTCCCCTTGGCACCTAAGCCCGACTCCGCGTCGGCACTCAAGCCTGAGTCTCCCCTCGGCACCCAAGCCCGACTCCGCATCGGCACTCAAGCCCGGCTCCGCATCAGCACTCAAGCCCGGCTCCGCATCAGCACTCAAGCCCGGCTCTGCGTCAGCACTCAAGCCTGACTCTGCGTCGGCACTCAATCCCGACTCCGTGTTGCCACCTAAGCTCAACTCTGCGTCGGCACTTAGCCCGACTCTGCGTCGACACCGAAAGCCCAACTCAGCATCGTACCTTGAAGATCGACTTTGCATCGACACTTGAAGACCGACTCCGGGTCGGCACTCCAAGCTCGAGTCTCCCCTCGGCACCTAAGCCCGACTCAGCGTCGGCATTGGGAGCCCGATTCAGCAGAAAGCCCTAAGATAACTCACAGCTGAGAGAAGCCAACTCCTCAGCTCACAGTTGACGGTCACCCACCTCCAAATCTCATGACAAAAGAAGACCCAAAGTCAACTCACAGTCAGGAGTCGGCCCCGCCCCGACATCATTCGTCTCGCTTAACCGCGACACCTTCGCTCGGCCTCACACGGCCTCGGTACTCAACTACCCCTTTTGGCCTCATACGGCCTCGGCACTCTGCTGCCCCCTTCGGCTTCATATGGCCTCAGCCTTAGTGGCTCTACCTCCTTGGCCTCATTCGGCCTCGGCTCCAATCGGCCTTGGCTCCAATCGGCCTCGGCCCCACTCGGTCCTAGTCGGCCTCGATCCCAGTCAACCTTCGCTCGGCCACCTTGGCCTCAGCTGTTGGGAATTGTATCCTAAAGCCAATCATTTGATGATTGTGCTAATGTAAATTATATATAAATTGATATATTAATAAAAGTTATTTGGCAGTTTATTCATTACAAGAACATCTTCTTAATACTCCTGAAAGTAATGAAGCTCTTAGGATCTTCCTCACGATAAAGGAGGATTTATCTTAGAATGTCCTTAAAAGAGTTCGCGACCAAATGATATACTATGACAGGGCCATAGTACTATCAAATATAGCACGTTGTATATCATATTTGTTGGTTATCCTCTTAACCAAGGAGTGTAGAGATACTGGTATGATATAGGTGAAAGTGTAGGAGTACATTTCACCGAACGTGACTCATTTTCGGATACTCTGATGTCAAGAGTTAATCCGAGAAGATATAGGTATAAGTATCCTTCAGACTTGAAGATCACAACCAGTGGCTTACAAGCAACTCATTGTACTTAGGTGCCGGACCACCTGGATTTCTAATCCAGCTATGAAAGGTTACTGGGTGCAGTCAAGTACTTGTGGTAGTCAGTTGTGGATCAAGATGGAATTTGACCTATCCCATTAAAGGAGAAATGCTTGTGTTTCAATTTAGCAAGACCTTGGCCAAGGCACTTCATGTGAAAGTCACATGATCACTAAAGTTGAAATCACTTTATGGATTTGCTATTTAGAGTTGACAGGCTCTTAAGCCATCCTTAGCATTTGTGGTCAAGAGGATGAATTATACGGTAACTGTTTCTTAGGGTTCTTGGAGTTTGCTCGGCAACTCTTCGACCTATCCGGACGTCGGGTTCCATTGCTAGATGGGTACATCGATTAGTATAGAAAGTTGTTTCTATGCTACCGGCTTAGGTTCGAACCTAGAGAGTCACACGCATAGAAGTTTCCTAGGATGATCTATTTGCTGATCAACGATTGAGAATCGTATATGATTTAATTAATCAATTTGATTGATTGAATTATCTCAATTGGGTTAAGTACAATTGAATAAGATTCAATTTGGTTTAAGTCTATTAGAAGGACAAGTCAATTTCAAATATTGATTTGAAATTAGACTTGATTTGAATTTAAATAGATTCAGGACTAGCCAAATTTGATTTGGGCTTGGACCATGATCTATGTGGGTTAAGTCAAATAAATTCAGATCAGAACCCAAACCTCTCGAATATGGATCTCATATGATGAGATGGCTAAAATCTCATCTCATGAGATAGAATTTAATGCATGACATTTATTTACCGAACGTCGGATTTATCCCTCGTCTCTTTGGTTTTCTTCGAACGACGGAACTAAACCAAACGCCGCGACTCCTTGGTTTTCTCCGAACGCAGAATTAAACCAAGCGCCGCGCCTTCGGCGTCGCTTTTGCCAAACGACGGATTCTTAAATCCAAACGACGGATTCTTAAATGTTAGAATTAAATGTCAAGGCTAAATCGAGACTATAAATAGAGGGCATTCCCTCACCAGAGAACACAGAACAAAAAATAGAACAACAATACACGATTTGTCGTGGATTGTAATTCTAAATTATCGTGGATTGTAATTCTAAAATGTTAGAATAGAAAATCCTGGTGATTCTGGTGTTAGCGGAAGCCTGGTGGATCTTGGAGGAAGATTCAAGTGAGAGGATTCAAGATCAGCAAAGCTATTTTTCGCGAGCTAGCACTCCCAGAAATCTGATCATTCGGGGCTTCGCGTGGACGATACTAGAGGCCGGACGATTGAACGGCTGCAGAGCAATAAGGATTTACCTACTGTTCTTAAGGTAAGTGATTTGATCCCTAGATCTTAAGGCAGGCTTCAAGATAATAGTGTGACTAGTCATCTTGAAGATCAAGATATGATCTTGATATTTTTATATGCATATTTTAGATCAAACGACCCTGAATATATAGGCAAAGATATGATCTTGATGCATATTAGATAGATTAATATGTAATCTTTTAATTTCCGCAATGATAATAGTTATCAATTTTTAAAAATATGCATGCCTCGGAGACTATTTCTCCCTACAAATGGTATCAGAGCCATGGTTTCGTTAATGATCTAATTTATTGCATGTAAATTAATATTCTCATTAATTGTGTAATTATGGCTAAAACTTATCACAAGGCCATATGGTCACAGGTGGATTGAAAATCCGAATTACCCATTCAATGAGGTATTCTGTGACATATTGCCGTGCGATTGTTTATCGTTGATGCTTTGTTTAAAGAAAATTTAAATTGTGCTTTGGCATCAAAACATAGATTACACACACTCTCAAAAGATATTTTATATTGATACATATTGATGTTGTATAAAACCATAATATTTGCATGTTTAGTATAAAAACATAGATATGATATATGATGGCATGATGTCTATGTTATAAAACATACAAATATTTATGAGAGTTTTATTTGAATGTCAAATATTAGTTCATAATTTTTTTTTAGATATGATCTAAATATAGGAATTATGAGTAGTAACATTATGCTTGATTGAAATATATGACATGTTAACATGAAATATATTTAATCATTTGGGTTAGCTAAATCGGGTCCATAAAGGGTTAGACTCTAAGGTTTAAATCAACTGGACTAAAAGAGTATTTGTTCAAATCTAATTAGATTAGGTTAAGAATGCTCTAAATCAAACAATAGTTGTAGTTGATCAAGTCCTTCTCTTTGATTAAACCAAATGGAAGTAGATTAGGCTCCGTGGTTGAGCATGAATCTATTAGATGGTCAAATCAGAATTGGTTAACCATATGATGTCAAGGTGGGATGGCAAGTTGCTCTAGGATCAACGATCGAATGGTTTTTAATTGGGAGCTACTCGTATTGATGCGTCTTTAACGAGTTAATGGCATATCCCTCCCATCGATCTCTCTCACCTGGTCATTGTGGTGAACCATTTATGATTCAGATCATTTACCTGATTCGGGTTGACCCATGCCTGTAAGGATATCAGTATGACTGATTTAGGTGCCACTTAACCTGACTTAATCTTGTTTCATTCTACCGATTTCATAGATTCAGTGGGAGAACTTGATTAGTCAATTTATCTTCATATTATTAAAATCCTCTAAAATTATTAGGTCCTTAAAATGAAATAGTTATATGATAACTAGATCATAGCCTCCCATTAAGGTGGGTGATAATGAGTCCGATGTCTTGATAATCATTGGAGGCACTCCATGCCTGGTGCTTGTCAACCATCGGAATTATCATTCATTATATGATAAGTCAGCGTAACTATTAAATAAACAGTCAGGTGAGCCGAGCTTCACTCGGGCTTGGTTGTCTATTGATAGGTTACACTGATTATATCATTTAATGGTTGGACCTAACCAGAACTTTCAGTGGAGGCACTTCATGCCTGCTGAAGAGGTACATGGGGCAAAACTGAACACTAAGAATTGTTTGGGGAAACAATTGGTTTTGAACCTACTCTTAGATGCATATGGGTTAGCCAAGCTTCACTTGGGCCTGTATGTAGTTTATGTAGATCTTAGTGCCCGCTAAAGAATTAAGAATAATTCTTCGAATTGGGGTGTAGAGGCTGCCAATTTGAACAAAATAGTGGGAGAATCTTTAGACTAAAGTCCAAGTCTTTAGACTGAATCAATTTATATACTAATAAACTTTAGTTTTTCCTTATGCAGAACATGGCCACTAATTTATCATTAAGGTCCCTATTGGATAGTGACAAATTGAATGGTTCCAATTTCAATAGCTGGTTCAGAAAACTTAAGATCGTCCTTGAGCATGAGAGGATTCTATATATTCTGAATAATCCTGCACCAAAGATACCTGATGCAAACACCCAAAGTTCTGAGAGAGACACTTATCAGAAGTGGCTCAATGATAGAACTAGCGTGCGTTGTATCATGTTAGCAGCAATGAACGATGAATTCGGTCGCCGGTTCGAGAATGCTCAGCCAGAAGAAATCATTCAAGCGTTGAATGAATCTTTCGGCACACCCGACGATGTTGAAAGGCACAAGACTAGTTGTGCTATTTTCAATGCTCGAATGAGAGATGGATCTCCTGTCACTGATCATGTATTGTACATGATCGAGAAGATAGAACTCCTAAGCAAGCTCGGCTTTCCCTTACATGAGCAGTTGGGAAAAGATGCGATCCTGAATTCCTTGCCTCCATCCTTCCGACCTTTCCTTACTCATTTTCGAATGACAAAGCCTGCAGTCAACTACCACGGTTTGTTGGGGTTGTTACAGAACTTTGAGAAGGATAACCAGCTCTCTAAGGGTTTGGTTAATGTGGTTGAAGGATCTAAGGTAGGGCGTAAACCCTTTGGGAAAGGGAAGAAGAAAAAGAATAATAAAAGGGTGCAACATGCTAGGACATCTATAAGGGGTCAGATGCAGAAGAAGAAAGTTGATAAAAGTCAAGCTGAATGCTTTCACTGCAAGATGCAAGGGCACTGGAAGAGGAACTGTCCTCTTTACATTGCCACACTTGATCCAAACAGGCCAAAGAAGAAAAAGGAGCAAGATGTTGCTCAACAAGGTATTTATATGATAACACCTTGTAATTTTTCTATATATGATAATCAGACCTGGGTATTGGATACCGGGAGTCCTTTTAACATTTGCAATTCATTGCAGGGACTACAGGTCACCAGAAGATTTGAGGACAATGAAAGATTCCTAAATGTCGGCGATGGAAGATTAGTTCCAGTACTGGCATTAGGAGTTCTTGAAATAGTTTTCAATAGAAATGTCATTATACTAAATGATTGTCATTTTTGCCCAACGTTCTTATTGAACGTAATTTCTGTAGGCCTTCTGGCCAAAAATAATTATGAAATTTCAATAAAGGATGTTACTTTGAATATCATTATGAATGGAGTCACTGTAATGACTGGGCATTTATCTAATGGCATTTATATATTATCACAGCCTGTGAATGTAGTGTACCAATCAAGTAAGCGCCCTAGAACAACTGATGTCACAGATATTTATCTTTGGCACCATCGGCTGGGTCATATCAACAAGAACAGATTAAACAGGTTAACTCAGGAGGGCATCCTTCGAGTTGATGATTGTGAATCATTAACTACCTGTGAATCATGTCTTCTTGGTAAAATGACCAAGTCATCTTTTACTGGAAAAGGTGAAAGAGCCAAAGAGCTATTGGGTCTAGTACATACTGATGTATGTGGACCAATGAGCACTTGTGCCAAAGGTGGATACTACTACTTCATTACTTTTACAGACGACCTTTCTAGGTTCGGTTATGTCTATCTTATGCGACATAAATCTGAATCGTTTGAAATGTTCAAACTATATCATAAAGAAGTAGAAAAACAAACAGAAAATGTATTAAGACCCTTCGATCAGATCGAGGAGGCGAATACCTTTCCAATGAATTTGTGACATATTTAAAGGAGAATGGGATTCTCTCCCAATGGACTCCTCCTGGAACACCGCAACATAACGGTGTGTCGGAAAGAAGGAATCGAACTCTGTTAGACATGGTTCGGTCCATGATGGGTTTTGCAAGCTTGCCAATATCATTTTGGGGATACGCATTAGAATCAGCTTGTCATATTCTTAATAAGGTTCCAAGTAAGTCTGTTTCTAAAACTCCACATGAGATGTGGTATGGACATAAACCGGTTATTACCTATCTGAGAGTCTGGGGGTGTCCGGCTTATGTGAAACGTGCAAAATCAGACAAACTTGAACCCAAATCTGACAAATATTTTTTCATCGGCTATCCGAAAGAAACAAAAGGATATTACTTCTACAATACTGAAGAACAAAAGTTGTTCATTAGTAATAGAGCAGTTTTTCTTGAAAAGGAGTTCCTTAGTGAAGGAACAAATAGCTCTAATGTTGAACTTGAGGAAGTTCATCAAGTAGAAGGAACAACACAAACCAGTGAACCCCTAGAATCTGAGTTGATTAGATCAAACTCAAAACCCATTTTAGATGCACCATTAAGGCGATCTGGTAGAGTACCACATCAACCGGACAGATACTTGGGTTTCTTGGTCCAGAACGATGATCCTGTTGAACTCGATGAGAACAACGAGGATCCGATCACCTATATGGATGCTATGCAAAGGACTGACTCTAATAAATGGCTTGATGCCATGAAATCCGAACTTGATTCCATGAAGGACAATAATGTATGGACATTAGTTGACCCACCCGAAGGGATAAAACCCATAGGGTGTAAATGGGTTTTCAAGAGGAAAAGAGGCGCAGACGGAAAGGTAGAGACCTATAAAGCACGTCTGGTTGCCAAGGGGTATCGTCAACGTTATGGTATTGACTATGACGAAACGTTTTCTCCTGTGGCAATGCTGAAATCCATTCGGATTATGCTAGCTATAGCAGCACACTTCGATTATGAGATTTGGCAGATGGATGTTAAAACCGCTTTTCTAAATGGTGATTTAGAAGAACAGGTGTATATGATACAGCCTGAAGGTTTTATATCTGAAGACGAGTCTAAAGTGTGCAGGCTACAGAAGTCTATTTATGGACTTAAGCAAGCATCAAGGAGTTGGAACATACGATTTGATAAAGTGATCAAATCTTATGGCTTTATTAAGAATAAAGAAGAACCTTGCATTTATAAATGGGCTAACGATTCTGTTATTGTATTTCTTGTATTATATGTGGATGATATTCTCTTAATCGGGAATGATATCCCTGCATTACAAGGAATAAAGACATGGTTATCATCACAATTCTCCATGAAAGATCTGGGAGAAGCATCATACATCCTAGGGATGAAGATCTATAGAGATAGATCTAAGAGGATGCTAGGTTTATCCCAATCTACGTACATTGACACAGTGCTAAAGAGGTTTAGCATGGAGAATTCCAAGAAAGGCTATCTTCCGATAGGCCATGGAATTCATCTTTCTAAGAAGGATTGTCCGACAACTCCTAATGAAAGAGAACGTATGAGTCGAATTCCATATGCTTCGGCAGTAGGATCGATTATGTACACCATGACATGTACAAGACCAGATGTGGCATACTCACTAGGAGTAGTGAGTAGATACCAATCTGATCCAGGAGAAAAACACTGGCAAGTTGTTAAGACAATCCTTAAGTATTTGAGAAATACTAAGGACCAGTGGTTAGTCTATGGAGAGTCTGATTTGAAACTTGTTGGATATACTGATTCCAGTTTTCAATCAGATCATGATGATAGCAAAAGTGTATCGGGTTTCGTGTTTATCCTAAATGGTGGAGCTGTTTGCTGGAAAAGTTCCAAGCAACATACAGTGGCAGATTCGGTGTGCGAGGCAGAGTACATCGCTGCATCAGATGCTGCGAAAGAAGCTGTGTGGCTGCGAAAGTTCATCTCCGAGCTTGGAGTGACACCTTCCATAGATGAACCAGTCCTGTTATACAGTGACAGCACTGGTGCCATAGCTCAAGCAAAGGAACCACGAGCACATCAGCGCACCAAGCACATACTGCGCCGGTTTCATCTTATTCGAGAGATAGTAGACCGAGGTGACATAAATCTTCAGAAGATTGATGGAAAGGAAAACCTAGGTGACCCATTTACTAAAGCACTCAGCATCAAGGAGTTTGACAACTATAAGTTGAAGATGGGTATTAGATACTGTAATGAGTGGCTTTAGGCTAAGTGGGAGTTTGTTGGGAATTGTATCCTAAAGCCAATCATTTGATGATTGTGCTGATGTAAATTGTATATAAATTGATATATTAATAAAAGTTATTTGGCAGTTTATTCATTACAAGAACATCTTCTTAATACTCCTGAAAGTAATGAAGCCCTTAGGATCTTCCTCACGATAAAGGAGGATTTATCTTAGAAGGTCCTTAAAAGAGTTCGCGACCAAATGATATACTATGACAGGGCCATAGTACTATCAATTATAGGACGTTGTATATCATATTTGTTGGTTATCCTCTTAACCAAGGAGTGTAGAGACACTGGTATGACATACAGGTGAAAGTGTAGGAGTACATTTCACCGAACGTGACTCATTTCCGGATACTCTGCTGTCAAGAGTTAATCCGAGAAGATATAGGTATAAGTATCCTTCAGACCTGAAGATCACAACCAGTGGCTTACAAGCAACTCATTGTACTTAGGTGCCGGACCACCTGGATTTCTAATCCAGCTACGAAAGGTTACTGGGTGCAGTCAAGTACTTGTGGTAGTCAGTTGTGGATCAAGATGGAATTTGACCTATCCCATTAAAAGGAGAAATGCTTGTGTTTCAATTTAGCAAGACCTTGGCCAAGGCACTTCATGTGAAAGTCACATGATCACTAAAGTTGAAATCACTTTATGGATTTGCTATTTAGAGTTGACAGGCTCTTAAGCCATCCTTAGCATTTGTGGTCAAGAGGATGAATTATACGGTAACTGTTTCTTAGGGTTCTTGGAGTTTGCTCGGCAACTCTTCGACCTATCCGGACGTCGGGTTCCATTGCTAGATGGGCACATCGATTAGTATAGAAAGTTGTTTCTATGCTACCGGCTTAGGTTCGAACCTAGAGAGTCACACGCATAGAAGTTTCCTAGGATGATCTATTTGCTGATCAACGATTGAGAATCGTATATGATTTAATTAATCAATTTGATTGATTGAATTATCTCAATTGGGTTAAGTACAATTGAATAAGATTCAATTTGGTTTAAGTCTATTAGAAGGACAAGTCAATTTCAAATATTGATTTGAAATTAGACTTGATTTGAATTTAAATAGATTCAGGACTAGCCAAATTTGATTTGGGCTTGGACCATGATCTATGTGGGTTAAGTCAAATAAATTCAGATCAGAACCCAAACCTCTCGAATATGGATCTCATATGATGAGATGGCTAAAATCTCATCTCATGAGATAGAATTTAATGCATGACATTTATTTACCGAACGTCGGATTTATCCCTCGTCTCTTTGGTTTTCTCCGAACGACGGAACTAAACCAAACGCCGCGACTCCTTGGTTTTCTCCGAACGTCAGAATTAAACCAAGCGCCGCGCCTTCGGCGTCTCTTCGCTTTTGCCAAACGACGGATTCTTAAATGTCAGAATTAAATGTCAAGGCTAAATCGAGACTATAAATAGAGGGCATTCCCTCACCAGAGAACACAGAACAAAAATAGAACAACAATACACGATTTGTCGTGGATTGTAATTCTAAATTGTCGTGGATTGTAATTCTAAAATGTTAGAATAGAAAATCCTGGTGATTCTGGTGTTAGCGGAAGCCTGGTGGATCTTGGAGGAAGATTCAAGTGAGAGGATTCAAGATCAGCAAAGCTATTTTTCCGCGAGCTAGCACTCCCGGAAATCTGATCATTCGGGGCTTCGCGTGGACGATACTAGAGGCCGGATGATTGAACGGCTGCAGAGCAATAAGGATTTACCTACTGTTCTTAAGGTAAGTGATTTGATCCCTAGATCTTAAGGCAGGCTTCAAGATAATAGTGTGACTAGTCATCTTGAAGATCAAGATATGATCTTGATGTTTTATATGCATATTTTAGATCAAACGACCCTGAATATATAGGCAAAGATATGATCTTGATGCATATTAGATAGATTAATATGTAATCTTTTAATTTCCGCAATGATAATAGTTATCAATTTTTAAAAATATGCATATCTCGGAGACTATTTCTCCTTACATCAGCCCTAGTTGCTCTGCCTCTAGCCTCATACGGCCTCGGCACTCGGCTGTCCCCTCGGCCTCATACGGCTTCGGCCTCGGCCTTTGCGGCTCCGTCTCTTTGCCCCGATGGCTCTCTCAACCTCAATGATTTTATTGCAGCCTCATCGGCTCTATCAGCCTTAACGGCATTATAGTAGCCTTCGTGGCTCTACCTCTCAAGCCTCAGCGGCATTAGTGCAACTCCATCAGTTTTATTTTTGCCTCGTCAGTTAGTTGATGAGCATGCCCCCCAAGAGAACTTAGCATGCGATACTGAGTGGCAGGTAACTTACTCTCAAAACTGCCTAAAATTCTACACTTCTTGAGCAGGTATATCCTGCATTAACCAAGCTCAAAAAGTGTGGGGAGCATCTGATAGGGTCAGTTAACAGGCCCAAATGACATTCTCCAATCAGAGAATGGAACGATATTATATTCGATATTCTGTTCGTCGAACGCGACGTTCCGTTCTCAACAGCCTTGGGCAGCCGGAGAAAAAGGGGGACGATTCCTCCTTTGGGGATCAAGCTCTCTGACGGTAGCCAGAGGCCAAAGGATAAAAGGGCTGGTGGTGAAAAGAGAAAGGAGAGAGCTCCGACAAGGGGACACGAGAGAAGCATGAGAGCAATAGATCGCAGTGGCTCCGCGCCGAACCCCCATGGCTTCGGATTTCCTCCTAACGACGAGCCAGTCGTCCGTCCTGAGGCTCTCCTCCCCGCATGAAGTCATGGACATCCCCGACTGTCCCGGACATCCCCAGTTCCATTGCTTCCGGTCATCCACGTAGACCCGCGCCCCGGCCCTGACCTCATCGGCCACGACCCTCTGCTCCCAGCTGCCTTGTCAGCCGGCCTCATCCAGGTACATTAGGTACACAGGATAGCATGCATGTAATGGGGCTTCAGCAAAGGGGGAAGAGATCATGGAATCTCTCTCTCAACGCCCTCACAACAAGCTCCTCTCTCGACGACTTCACAGTGGCTCTCGGACTCCTCCGGCGACCCCCAGTTTCACCATGTCCTCAACGGTCTCGACAGCTTCGTCCATGGTGGCCTCCGACTTCAACTCCAGGATCTATCACAAATTGGCTCCAACACAGGTCCTGACCCTGCTCCCGAGCTCCACGGCCCTTGCTCTGGCTCCAGACCACGTCGCCAGCCCCTTCTCTCCCAGCGAGCAGCCCTTGCGATTGAATCTACTTCTCCAACTTCACGGTCTTGATGCAGGCTCTCGGTGCCACCTCCAGCTTGTAGTCTTCCCCAACTACATCGTTCCGACTCCAAGGAGGCTCTTGACAATCGACTCTGGGTCACTGTTCCTGGCTCTATGCTCCTGAGTTCGAATGGAAGCCCCAACTCCAGCTTCTTGTCTCATCCCGGGCTCCCAGAACCTGATCCCAGTCTCACGTGGCACCAGCACCGACTCCGCGGGCTCGGCGGCAACCAGCCTCGGCACCCGACGCCACGTCTTCATAGCCTGGGCACTGTCCGACTCCATGGACAGCCCGGTGACTCCATCCTGACTCTATGCCTTCAGACGGCTCTGGACGATGTCAACTCCGTGTCACCACGCCTTGTCTCCGACACCGACCTCAGTCGACGACTCCATACCAACACTATCTCTAGATCAGGACTGACGTCATGTGTCCCTAGGCCCCAACTATGGATCACATCTCTCAACTGCACTCCGAAGATGGGTCCCCAGCTTAATTTCGGAGAGGAGCTGGCCATCAGCAAACTCCAGGATCCGTTCCAACTACCCCGGGCTTCGCCTCAGGACGCCAACTTCCCTCTCCCTTTCCCTCTCTCTGCCGCATTTCAGGACCAGAGCCGAGCTTCGAGTCCAATTCTTCATCCCAGCCAGCTCACGTACGTGGATCCAGGGAAGGCATGTGTGAGTTCCCACCATGCAGCGCTCAATCGTATCGCTCCCCTCGGCCTCGATCCCAACCGCATCGGCCTCGGCTTTCTCCACTCAGCAACGGCTCACCCACCATTTACAGAACTCATCCTAACAAGAGAGATTCGACAGTTCCAACAGAACGAGGTAAAAGGCCCCCCCCCCCCCAGACAGGTATAAAAAGAGGATCCAAGCTCAACGCTGGGGATCCTCTCTGAGATCTCTCTCTTTCTCGATTACTCTAAAAAATTCATGTTCTACAGACCACTGACTTGAGCGTCGGAGGGTCCCCGCCGGAGCTACTGGCCCGGGGCTTTTCGCAGGTTCTCGTAGGAAGAAAGCAACCATCCTGCATCCCTGAAGACCTGCATAAACCTCAACTCACCAGGCGCTCATCGCAAGTGATTTGGCAGCAACAGATTGACGCGCCAGGAAGGGGGCGATCAGCAATGCTGATTTGCAGATCCTCATCCCTTTTTATCAAAATGGTGGATCGTGAAGATGGTGGTGACAAGAATCCTGGAAGCTCTAACCAGTTGCGCTGGGGGAAACCGTCAACGAGCTGAGCAAAATCTTTCACTCGCTCTTTGGCCACTGTTCAGGCCAGTCGTCCTTCATCCTGCCGGGAGTCTCCCTAACAAGAGGTCCACCATCGTCGAGCTCATCAGCGACTTAAAGCTCAGAGAGCCATCGCTCGCCACCCAAGCAGCCTCTTTCTCTCCTACGAACAGCGACGCAGAGGGAGGCCTAAGTAAGGGCAACGGTACCTCCACTCCAACCAACTTGATTCCCTGGGGGATAGACCACCAGCGAGCGGAAGCGCTCAAGCCCGCAGAAGGAAAACAAGTGTGCCGCAAGAGCTAAGTATGCTACACTTTTTCTTTCATTGATGCTTAAAAATGTCATGCAGGGAAGATCGACCAACCTCGCGTTAGCGTCTCCAAAGCCTAAAGACTGACTCCAACGTAGGCAGCAAAGATCGTTGGTGCAAAGAAAAAGGCACCTGAGCCTGATCCAAGCACCCTCAGGTTACCCTCCGGGGTTAAAAGGCACCTGAGCCTGATCTAACACTCTCAGGTCACCCTCCGTGGTTAAAGGCACCTGAGCCTGGTCCAAGCACCCTCAGGTCACCCTCCGGGGTTAAAAGGCACCTGATGACTCTCAACTCTCAGGTCACCTTCCGGGGTTAGAAGGCACCTGAGCCTGGTTCAAGCACCCTCAGGTCACCCTCCGGGGTTAAAAGGCACCTGAGCCTGGTCCAAGCACCCTCAGGTCACCCTCCGGGGTTATAAGACACCTGATGACTCTCAACTCTCAGGTCAACCTCCGGGGTTAAAAGGCACCTGAGCCTGGTCCAAGCACACTCAGGTCACCCTCCAGGGTTAAAAGGCACCTGAGCCTGGTCCAAGCACCCTCAGATCACCTTCCGGGGTTAAAAGGCACCTGATGACTCTCAACTCTCAGGTCACCCTCCGGGGTTAAAGGCACCTGAGCCTGGTCCAAGCACCCTTAGGTCACCCTCCGTGGTTAAAAGGCACCTGAGCCTGGTCCAAGCACCCTCAGGTCACCCTCCGGGGTTAAAAGGCACTTGAGCCTGGTCCAAGCACCCTTAGGTCACCCTCCAGGGTTAAAAGGCACCTGATGACTCTTAACTCTCAGGTCATCCTCCGGGGTTAAAAGGAACCTGAGCCTGGTCCAAGCACCCTCAGGTCACCCTCCGGGGTTAAAAGGCACCTGAGCCTGATCCAAGCACCCTCAGGTCACCCTCTGGGGTTAAAAGGCACCTGACGATCTCAATCGGGGTTAAAGGCTCCCGAGCATGGTCCCATCCCAACGACTCTCGGGTCACCCTTCGGGGTTCAAAAGGCTCTCGACGACCTCAACTTTGCCTCAGCGGCTTCGTCATAGCCTCAACTGCTTCAGCCTCAATGACTTCAACTCTATATTAGCAGCCCTCGGCCCTATCTCCTCTCTTTTGGCAGACGCCTCAGCCCCTTGGCACTTGGCCTCGGACATGTACCATCGGCATCTAAGCCCGAGTCTCCCCTCAGCACTCAAGCCCGACTCCACATCAGCACTCTAAGCCCGAGTCTTTCCTCGGCACCCAAGCCCGGCTCTGCGTCGGCACTCAAGCCCGAATCTCCCCTCGGCACCCAAGCCCGGCTCCGCATCGGCACTCAAGCTCAACTCCGCATCGGCACTCTAAGCCCAAGTCTCCCTTGGCACTCAAGCCCGACTCCGTGTTGGCACTTTAAGCCCGAGTCTCCCCTCTGCATTCAATCCCGACTCCGCATCGGCACTCTAAACCCGAGTCTCCCCTCGGCACTCAAGCCCGACTCCGCGTTGGCACTCTAAGCCCGAGTCTCCCCTCGGCACCCAAGCCCGAGTCTCCCCTCGGCACCCAAGCCCGGCTCTGCGTCAGTACTCTAAGCCCGAGTCTCCCCTCGGCACTCAAGCCCGGCTCCACATCGGCACTCAAACCCTACTCCGGTCGGCATCGAAGCCCGAGGCCAGCTCGACATCAAAAGCCCGAGCCCAGCTCGGCACCTAAGCCCGACTCGTGTCGATACCAAATCCCGACTACGCGTCGGCACTTGAAGATCGACTCCGCGTCGGCACTTAGCCCGACTCCGCATCGGCACTTAGCCCGACTCTGCGTCGGCACTCAAGCCCGACTCAGCGTTGGCACCGAAAGACCGACTCCGCATTAGCACTCAAGCCCGAGTCTCCCCTTGGCACCCAAGCCCGACTCAGCGTCGGCACTCAAGCCCAGCTCCGTGTCAGCACTCAAGCCCGACTCCGCGTCAGCAGTCAAGCCTGACTCCGCGTTGGCACTCAATCCCAACTCCGTGTTGGCACCTAAGCTCAACTCCGCGTCGGCACTTAGCCCGACTCAGCGTCGGCACTGGAAGCCCGACTCAGCATCGTCACTTGAAGACCAACTTGCATCGGCACTTGAAGACCGACTCCGGGTCGGCACTCCAAGCTCGAGCCTCCCCTTGGCACCTAAGCCCGACTCAGCGTCGGCATTGGAAGCCCGATTCGGCAGAAAGCCCTAAGATAACTCACAGCTGAGAGAAGCCAACTCCTTAGCTCACAGTTGACGGTCACCCACCTCCAAATCTCATGACAAAAGAAGACCCAAAGTCAACTCACAGTCAGGAGTCGGCCCCGCCCCGACATCATTTCGTCTCGCTTAACCGCGACACCTTCGCTCGGCCTCACACGGCCTCGGTACTCTACTACCCCTTTTGGCCTCATACGGCCTCGGCACTCTGCTGCCCCCTTCGGCTTCATACGGCCTCAGCCTTAGTGGCTCTACCTCCTTGGCCTCATTCGGCCTCGGCTCCAATCGGCCTCGGCCCACTCGGTCCTAGTCAGCCTCGATCCCAGTCAACCTTCGCTCGGCCACCTTGGCCTTAGCCTAGTGGCTCTGCCTCTAGCCTCATACGGCCTCAGCACTCGGCTGTCCCCTCGGCCTCATACGGCTTCGACCTCGGCCTTTGCGGCTCTCTTTGCCCTGACGGCTCTCTCAACCTCAATGATTTTATTGCAGCCTCGTCGGCTCTATCAGCCTTAACGGCATTATAGTAGCCTTAACGGCATTATAGTAGCCTTCGCGGCTCTACCTCTCAAGCCTCAGTGGCATTAGTGCAACTCCATCAGTTTTATTTTTGCCTCGTCGGTTAGTTGATGAGCATCCCCCCCAAGAGAACTTAGCATGCGATACTGAGTGGCAGGTAACTTACTCTCAAAACTGCCTAAAATTCTACACTTCTTGAGCAGGTATATCCTGCATTAACCAAGCTCAAAAAGTGTGGGGAGCATCTCATAGGGTCAGTTAACAAGCCCAAACGGCATTCTCAAATCAGAGAATGGAACGATATTATATTCGATATTCTGTTCGTCGAACGCGATGTTCTGTTCTCAACAGCCCTGGGCAGCCGAAGAAAAAGGGGGATGGTTCCTCCTTTGGGGGATCAAGCTCTCTGACGCAGCCAGAGGCCAAAGGATAAAAGGGCTGGTGGTGAAAAGAGAAAGGACAGAGCTCCGACAAGGGGACACGAGAGAAGCATGAGAGCAATAGATCGCAGTGGCTCTGCGCCGAACCCCCATGGCTTCGGATTTCCTCCTAACGACGAGCCAGTCGTCCGTCCTGAGGCTCTCCTCCCCCCGCATGAAGTCATGGACATCCCCGACTGTCCCGGACATCCCCCAGTTCCATCGCTTCCGGTCATCCCATGTAGACCCGCACCCCGGCCCTGACCTCGTCGGCCACGACCCTCTGCTCCTGGCTGCCTTGTCAGCCGGCCTCATCTAGGTACATTAGGTACACGGGATAGCATGCATGTAATGGGGCTTCAGCAAAGGGGGAAGAGATTGTGGAATCTCTCTCTCGACGCCCTCACAGCAAGCTCCTCTCTCGACGACTTCACAGTGGCTCTCGGACTCCTCCGGCGACCCCCAGTTTCGCCATGTCCTTAACGGGCTCGACAGCTTCATCCATGGTGGCCTCCGACTTCAACTCCAGACTCTATTCCAAATTGGCTCCTACACTGGTCCTGACCCTGCTCCCGAGCTCCACGGCCCTTGCTCTGGCTCCAGACACGTCGCCAGCCCCTTCTCTCCCAGCGAGCGGCCCTTGCGATTGAATCTACTTCTCCAACTTCACGGTCTTGCTGCAGGATCTTGGTGCCACCTCCAGCTTGTAGTCTTCCCCAACTACATCGTTCCTACTCCAAGGAGGCTCTTGACAATCGACTATGGGTCACGGTTCCTGGCTCTATGCTCCTGAGTTCGGATGGAAGCCCCGACTCCAACTTCTTGTCTCGTCCCGGGCTCCCAGTACCTGATCCCAGTCTCACGTGGCACCAGCACCGACTCCGCGGGCTCGGCGACAACCAGCCTCGGCACCCGACGCCACGTCTTCATAGCCTGGGCACTGTCCGACTCCATGGACAGCCCGGTGACTCCATCCTGACTCTATGCCTTTAGACGGCTCTAGACGATGTCAACTCTGTGTCACCACGCCTTGTCTCCGACACCGACCTCAGTCGACGACTCCATACCAATGCTATCTCCAGATCAGGACTGACGCCATGTGTCCCTAGGCCCGACTATGGATCACATCTCTCAACTGCACTCCGAAGATGGGTCCCAGCTTAATTTCGGAGAGGAGCTGGCCATCAGCAAACTCCAGGATCCGTCCCAACTACCCCGGGCTTTGCCTCAGGACGCCAACTTCCCTCTCCCTTTCCCTCTCTCTGCCGCATTTCAGGACCAGAGCCGAGCTTCGAGTCCAATTCTTCGTCCAGCCAACTCACGTATGTGGATCCAGGGAAGGCATGTGTGAGTTCCCACCATGCAGCACTCGACCGTATCGCTCCCCTCGACCTCGATCCCAACCGCGTCGGCCTCGGCTTTCTCCACTCAGCAACGGCTCACCAACCGTTTACAGAACTCATCCTAACAAGAGAGATTCGACAGTTCCAACGGAACGAGGTAAAAGGGCCCCCCCCAGACAGTATAAAAGAGGATCCGAGCTCAACGCTGGGGATCCTCTCTGAGATCTCTCTCTCTTTCTCGATTACTCTAAAAATTCATATTCTATGGACCACTAACTTGAGCGTCGGAGGGTCCCCGTTGGAGCTAC
>UESW01000038.1:0-155074 GCA_900491605.1 Calamus simplicifolius | reverse complement strand
ATTTATGAGATCTTTCAACGTGCCATTGTTGCTGCTGGGTGGTGGAGGATACACCATTCGGAATGTTGCACGTTGTTGGTGCTATGAGGTATTTATTCAACCTAATTTTCTAACTTGTTAAAGATTTCTGGACCACCTTATACTGCACTTCAAGTTCTTAACTGACGTCAGTTTTTATGATCAAGTTATTCTTTTGTTAACAAACTCCTTTAAATCCTATTGTTGACGCCCGATCACTGGAATCAATCGTCGGGAAACATTGTTCGCTGGTACCATCTTCTCTGGAGCGGATGGCCTGCAAGAAGTCCCGGGACCGGAGGTTGTTTCGGTGGGGACCCTCCGATGATCATGTTAGTAACCGAGGTCACAACAGTGAGGGCTTAAAGGAGCTCTCAGAAAGAAAAGGGCTCCGAGAATCGGAGGGTTTTTCTTAGGTTAGAAAAATGTGTGAGTAGACGTACCCCTTTATTTTGGATTCTTTTATCCTTTTATAGACCTTCGGTACCTACCTGGGGATCAGCCACATGGAGTTCAGTAAAGAGGAATGTCTGCTAAACTCATAGCTATTACGTAAATAGGAGCTGGTTGGTGGGCCTGGTCTATCAGCACATGAGTCTAATGGTTGGTGGGCTTGGTCCCATCAACTGCGCGGGTTAGGTAATAGGTGGGCCTGGCTCTATCGGGCTGCACAGGCCAGACGGTAGGTGGGCCTGATTGTGTCAGGCGACATAGGCCAGGCGATAGGTGGGTCTGATCGCAGGCCGCTTTGGAAAAGGCGGGCTGCTGAGGTCGCCTTGGAGAAGTCGGGACCATTGGGGGGCTGATTTGGAGAAGGCGGGGCCGTCGAGACCGCCTTGGAGAAGTCGGAGCCGCTTGGGGCAGACTTGGAGAAGGCAGAGCCGCTGAGGCCACCTTAGGAGAGTCAGGGCTGCTGGGGCCGACTTGAAGAAGACGGAGCCGTCGAGGCCGACTTGGAAAAGTCGGAGTCACTGGAGACCGCCTTGGAGAAGTCGGGGATGTCGAGGCTGCCTGAGAGAAGGTGGGGCCGCGGAGCCTGCCTTGGAGGAGTCGGGGCTGCTGGAGGCCTCCTTGAAGAAAGTGTGATCCGCTGAAGAGCGGGGCCGCTTTGGAGATGCGCGGCCTCGCTAAAGAGCGGGGCCGCCTTGAAGAAGCAGGGCTGCCTTGAAGAAGCGAGGTCACCTGCCCCTGTTTACGCCGTCAGTTAGCTTCATCGTTAACGTCCATGTGGCGCCACCGGTTACATCAGATGCTCCTGAGCTTGAGGGGCCACGTGTCCGCTGATCCTTGGACGAAAGGAGTGCAAAAATTTGTAATAACTGTTGACTTTCGCGCGCCTTCAATTATCGGAGGTGCGACACGTCCTTCCGAGGCTGTCGCTTCGAAATCCTTCCGTAATCATGGAAAAACGCAGAAGATGATGTCAGTGTTGGGCATGTCGAGAGAATATCTCTCGAAGAATGGGGAAGAATGGGCGCCATCATTACTTCACCGCTCCCCATGTTTTATCATTGGCCGCAAAATGCTCCCTGGGCAGAATCGAGGCGTCGTATCTCGGGCACTGGTGGGATCGTCGACAACTAGATGCTCCTTGCAATAGCAGAAGGCCGCGTGGTGCTGCCTTAGGCGATGCAATTCAAAAAGTTAGTATAAAACCGTCCCTCCCATCTGAGGGCAACCTTTATGCTGCCATCATCTTCGCTGCTGCTTCTTCCTCCTAAGCCCTGAGCTTTCAGAGTCCGAAACTTTCATTTTCTTTCCCCGACATCAGGTCAGTCTCTTTTTGCTTCCCTTCTGCTCTTTGTCTTCCTCCTCTTGAGCCCATGGACCGTCGTGCCATTTGAAAGGGCAAAAGGCCTGTAGTGATTTCCTCTCGATCCTCGGAAGAGGAGGAGGTTTCCCTGGTTCACCGAAGGCATCGGCCGGTTGGGGTATCACCATTCGCGACCGCCTGACGGTAGATGTCCAACCACCACCCCGAGTGTCTCCTCTAGGGCGCCTCCACTTAGGGTAGCTCCATTGTCCCTAGCTCATCTGGCCTCTCCTCCGGTAGCTAGTTCTGATTTGGCAGGGCCGAGGGATAGCTTCCACTATGACCCCTAAGGAAGTAGAAGACCTCAGGAGTAGGTACAGGGTCCCTAGCTTCATCCATCTGTCCGCACTTGGACCTGAGGATAGGGTGACCTTCGATCAATCTGGTCGGATAGCTCTGTATGAGTTCTTCAGGTGCGGGCTTCGTCTCCCTTTCATCCTTTTATCTTGAACCTATTAGATAGGTATAGACTGGCCCCAGCGCAGTTGACTCCGAACTTGATTCGGATCATCTGTGCATTTGTTGTCCTCTGTTTCTTTTAGGGCTCGAAAGCTAGGATCTCTATGTTTCTGGCCCTCTATAAGCTCCGCCACACGGTGAAGATGAGTGGTGGATGTTTATTCTAGGCCGGGTTGGATTCTGCCACTTCACCTCATGTCCAAAGTTAAGGGATGAAAATCTTGTTTCTTGTTTGCCACGTGGATGGAGTGAGGATGAGTTGGAGGAAACCTGACGTCGACCCAATAAAAACCAGCTGTGGACGAGAGGGACCGGGAGCACTTCGATCGCCTGATGTCCTTCGAGATCCCCTCTTGCAAGGAGTTGTTGGCCGAGGAGAACCTCTACGAGGTCGAGTTGGCCCTGGCGGTCGGTGAGCGCGAGATCCCGTCCTTCTCATCCTTTGACCTGGTCGTTTCATTTTCTAATCGTCGGCTCCTTGTGCAGCGATGAAGGTGCCTACCAAGACGCTGAAGGCGGCCATGTGGAAGAGGAGGCAGGAGGCCGGCGAGGTAGTGAGGCCGGCGGAAGACCCAGAGCGAGCCGGCCCAAGCCTCTGAAGTTCCTGCGGAGATGGCTCCGGCAGAGGCGGCTCCTACGGAGGAGCCGAGGGAGAGTGTCTTGGCTGAGGCGTTGGCAAGCGAAGGTGTTCCCGCGGCAGCCAAGGCGGGAACGGATGAGAGGGGCCAGCCGGCCCCGACCGAAGAAGTTGGGGAAGGATCCCCGGTTGCCCCCGAGCCGGCGGTTGTCGACTTGGATTCCGGGAGCGGAATTCCAGCCCCCATGGAGCCGGCTGAAGCGGGCGAGTTAGGGGCCGAAGGCGGATGCTCGGCTCCTGAGCCGGAGGCGGAAGAGGTCGCCTCGGTGGCCAGAGAGAGGGAGGCCACGACGACGAATGAAGGCGAGGCGGGGCCGGCAGACAATGGTGAGGCGGGGCGATAGACAAAGGCGAGGCGGAGTGCCGCCCGTCCAAGCGGCCACCCAGCGAGTGGTTAGGAAGGTCCCTGCCCAGCCACCGTGGTCGTCGCCCAAGTTCTCGACAATGGAGGACGCATGGAAGGCGGAGCGCTTGCTGGAGAGGGTGCATCTGCCATGTTTTCGTGTGCAGTTGCACCGTGAGGGCGTCGTTAGGCTTCTTGATGCGACGTATGTGTCGGTGCTCCAGGTAACTTCTATCGGTGCTCTCTTTGTATTCATCTGGCTTGATCTATGGCTGATTGGTTGATCCATGTAGATGGCCAACGAGGTCCTCACCCTCAGGGACTATGATCTGGACGTGCGATTCGGCCGCACGCTCCTAGGAGAGAGTGGATAAGTACCGGGGTTGATGCAAGGAAGTGGCCGAGAAGTTTGCTCGGAAGTTGGAAGAGGCCAAGGCCCGTGAGAACGACCTGGCCAGCAAACTCCTTGCATCGAAAGTCGACCGGGACGAGTGGAGGGCTCGGTTCAGGGAGGCAGAGAACAAGGCGGCGATCGAGTTCAATCGGGCCTTCGCGATCGAGGCCAAGCTGGCGGTGGTTTCGACTAGCCTGGCATCGACCGAAAGGAGAGTCAAAGAGTTGACCCGCTGGCTCAAGGATGCCGAGAGCCGGGCCGACACGGCAGCAGCCGGCGCCCATGCCGCCAAGAGGAGGGCCACTGCGGTGGAGGTGGCGGCACAGGAGGTTGAACAGAGGAGAGTTGAAGCCGTGGCCCGAGTCTGGGATGCCGAGGCCCGAACCGAGAAGGCCGAGAGCCGAGCTTGGGGAGCCAAAGCCCAGGCTGAGAAGGCCGAAGCTCGAGCCCGAGAAGCCGAGGCCCGGGCTCAGAATGCCATCGGGGAGTTCCGGAGCTCGCCGGAATTTGAGCAGGAGATGGCCGAAGCTAGCCTTGATGCCTACGCTCAGGGCTTCGAGCACTGCAAGGCAAGGGTGGCTGAAGTCTTCGGGATCGACGGCCTTGAAGCTATCCAGCCTGGGGACCCGAACGACGTGGAGACGGACGAGGACGAGGCCGACGGAGAGCTGGGACCTGGCGAGCCATAGACTTCTAAGCTTTTGATTTTGTATTTCCTTTTCCTTTGCTTGTAACCGTCTTCTAGACAGATTTTGTAATTGCTTTGAATATAATAAGGAAAAATTTTTATCCAAAAGCTTCAACTCATCTTCTGGAGCCGCTTCATGTGTTTGTGGTGTCGCGTTAGTCCTAACACTTGGGCTCGGTAGCTAGTGGCCACAGTCCCTCCTACAATCCGACTAGGGTCCGCACGAACTCGTGTTGTCGGCCGAGTCCTTCATCCCTTAGCCATCTTATGGAATGAACGCAGGGTGTCGGTGTTGGCCGGGGAATACTTAAGCGCGTTTAGAAGTCTTTCAAAATCGCATCGGGGGTTTGTGTACTGGCTCGAGGGGCGACTCGAGCAGGTACAAGGCTATTAGGGTCTTGAACCACTCGGGGGCATTTTCATGCCGGATCGAGTGGTGTCCCATTAGCGCGTGCCGTCGAACTCCTTTAGAACCGTCTCGGGGGTGTGTGCCGGCCCGAGAGGCGACTCGAGTGGGTACGGGGCTGTTAAAGGTCTTGAACCACTCAGGGGCATCTTTATGCCGGACCGAGTGGTGTCCTGTTAGCCGCGATACCGCCGTGCTTTTTTAGAACCGCCTCGGGGGTTTGTGCTGGCCCGAGGGATGACTCGAGCGGGTATGGGGCTATTAGGGTCTTGAACCACTTCGGAGGCGTCTTCTCGCCGGACCGAGTAGTGTTCCATTAGTAGCGATGCCACCGAGCTCCTTTAGAACCGCCTGGGGGTTTGTGTGTCGGCCCGAGGGACGACTCGAGCGGGTATGGGGCTGTTAGGGTCTTGAACCACTTCGGGGGCGTTTCATGCCGGACCGAGTGGTGTCTCGTTAGCCGTGATGCCGTCGAGCTCCTTCAGAACCGCTTTGGGGGTTTGTGTGTCGGTTCGAGGGGCGACTCGAGTGGGTATGGGGCTGTTAGGGTTTTGAACCACTTGGGGGCATCTTCAAGCTGAATCGAATGGTGTCCCATTAGCTGCGATGCCATCGAGCTCCTTTAGAACCACATCGGAGGTTTGTGTGCCAGCCCAAGGGACGACTCGAGTGGGTACGGGGCTATTAGAGTCTTGAACCACTTCGGAGGCGTCTTTATGCCGACTGAGTGGTGTTCCGTTAGTCGCGATGCAGCCGAGCTCCTTTAGAACGTCTTGGGGGTTTGTGTGCCGGCCCGAGGGGCGACTCGAGCAGGTACGGGGCTGTTAGGGTCTTGAACCACTCGGGGCATCTTCACGCCAGATCGAGTGGTGTTCCATTAGCCGCGATGCCGTCGATCTCTTTTAGAATAGCCTCGGGGGTTTGTGTGCCGGCCCGAGGGGCGACTCGAGCGTGTACGAGGCTGTTAGGGTCTTGAACCACTTCGGGGGCGTCTCCACGCCGGACCGAGTGGTGCTCCATTAGCCGCGATGCCACTGAGCTCCTTTAGAACTGCATGAGGGTTTATGTGTCGGTTCGAGAGGCGACTCGAGCGGGTACGGGGCTGTTAGGGTCTTGAATCACTTTGAGGGCCTCTCCAAGCCGGATCGAGTGGTGTTTCGTTAGCCGCGATGCCGTCGAGCTCTTTAGTTAACAAGTCCTTAGCTTCGGGGATGAACCAGGTATAGTATTTGAAAAATTCTTTATTATCAACAGCGGAGGGGGTACATTATTAATAGTATTAGTGGAGGTTGTCCGCGTTCGAAGTATGTGGGATGGGTCGTTCGCCGAGTTCTTCGATCCGGTATGTTTCTCGGTGAAGTACCTTGGTAATGCGGTAAGGACCCCTCCTAGTTTGGAGATAGCTTACCCCTCTCCATCGGCTTGGATACTTTGGCCTTCCTAAGGACTAGATCTGCGGGGCGAAACGTCTTGGGACGTACCCGAGCGTTGTAGTACTTGGCTGCTCGCTGGCGAAAGTGGCCATCCGGAGCTGTGCTGATGGTGCGCCTCATCAATGAAATCGAGGTTGGCTCTCAGCTGTGTGGGTTGTCTTCTTCATTGTAGGACTTCACCTGGGACTTGGCAAGCCAATCTCAACGGGGATGACCGCTTCGGATTTGAAGATGAGACTGAAGAGGGTCTCTTCCGTCGGGTTCTTGGAGTCGTATGGTACGCTCACAACATGCTGGGGAGCTCCTCCATCCATCTACCTTTGGACCCGTCTAGTCAGGTTTTGAGTCCCCGAAGGATGGTCCGATTCATGACCTCACCTTTCTGTTGGTCTGTGGATGGCCGATTGAGGTAAACCGATGGCAGATGCTCAGCTCGGCAGAAAGTCTTGAATATGGCATTGTCGAACTGCCGGCCATTGTCGGTGATGATGGTGTGAGGCAAACCGAAACGACATATGATAGACTTCCAGAAGAAGGCTTTGACCTTGTTCTCGATGATCTTGGCCAGTGCTTGACTTCACCCCACTTGGTGAAGTAGTTGATGGCGACGAGCAAGAATTTTCGCTGACCCGAAGCCGAGGGGAACAGTCCGAGAATGTCCATTCCTCATTGGGCGAAGGGCCATGGGGTCGAGTGGACTCAATGAAGCAGACGCTGTTGTTGGATATGTGCATGTCGTTGGTAGCCGTCATATTTCTGAACTAGCTTGGCGGCGTCCTCCCTCATGGTGAGCCAATAGTAGCCTTGGCGGAGGGCCTTCTGCGCTAGCAATCTGCCCCCCAGATAGTCTCCATAATGCATTCATGGATTTCTCTGAGATGTAGTTGGCGTCTGCATGTCCAACACATTTAAGAAGGTAGGAAAATGACCTTCTGTATAGACGCCTGTCTAGAAGGGTGAACTTGGAAGCCTCCATTTGAGCAGTTTGGCTTCCTCGCGGTCGGTCGGGAGGATGTCGTTCGTGAGGTAGCGAACATAGGCGTCCATCCATGTCGGCTCTTGGGCGACCGGGAGGACCCTCTTTGTCTTCATTGCTGGGCCTTTCTAGGTGCTCAATGTAGTTGCCCTCCAGGACGCCACCCGTTGAGGTGGCCAAGCGGGAAAAGGCGTCAGCCTTAGCGTTCTCACTCCGAGGAATGTAACTGATGCTAAAGTAGGCCAGCGAAAAGACTAGGAACCGGACCTTCTTCAGGTACTGAGCCATGACGGCGTTCCATGCCTCGTACTCTTCGTTGATTTGTCCGGAGATGAGTTGGGAATCGGTGAAGGCTCTGAGACGTTTTACCCTAAGTTCTTGGGCGAGTCTCACTCCGGCCAGCAGGGCTTCATACTTGGCCTGATTTTGTAGCTTTGAAGAGGAGCCGGAGGGCGTACTCCACCTTTTCGCCCTTCACACTTGCAAGGATGAGGCCGACATCGCTTCCTTGGGAGTTTGAGGCGCCGCCCACATGAAGGATCCAAAACTCCCCCACATCCTCGATCTCGACGTCGGGTTGCACCATAGGGGATTCCTTTGTATGCTCCTCTGTCTAGGTGCACTCGACCAGGAAGTTGGCAAGGACTTGAGACTTCAGAGCTGGCCTTGCCTGAAATGAAAGGTTGAACTCTCCTAGCTTGATTTACCATTTGGCAAGCCGGCCCGAGGTGTCAGGACGAGCCAGTAGGGCTTTGAGGGGTTGGTTCGTAAGCACCACAATGGGATGAGCTTGAAAATATGGTCGGAGATGTTGGGCGGAAATGATCAGAGCAAAAATAATTTTCTCTGTCTTAGAGTACTTGACCTCAGCGTCATGGAGTACCTTACTCACATGGTATACGGGCTTCTGGGTTTTGTCAACGTCGAGGCGCATCAGGACGGAGCTGACGGCCTCTGAGAAGGCAGTAAGATTGAACCCGTTCACTTTGCGCAGGGCCTTGAAGAAAGGTAGGCACCTTTCAACTGATTTGGAGAGAAACCAGCTCAGGGCCATCACCCTTCCGGTGAGCCGCTGTACCTTCTTGTTGGCTGGTGGTCCCATATTGAGGATGACACTGATCTTTTTTGGGTTCACCTCAATTCCTCGCTGAGTAACCATAAAGCCCAAAAATTTTTTCGCTGTGACCTCGAAAGCACACTTTTGGGTTCAGCTTAACTTTGTAGCGACGAGGTTGCTGAAGGTCTCCTTCAGGTCAGAGACATGGTCGGAGGCATGGGTGCTCTTCATCAGCATGTTGTCCACGTAGACCTTCATGTTTTGGCCTAGTTGGTTTTGGAAGATTTTGTTCATCAACCTTGATAGGTTGCTCCCATATTCTTGAGGCCGAAGGGCATTATCCTATAGCAGTAGATGCCCTTCTCGGTCATAAGAGATGTGTGCTCCTCGTCGTCCGGATCCATCTTTATCTGGTTGTACCCGAGAAGGCATCCATGAAGCTGAGGAGTTCGTGACCGGATGTCAAATCCACTAGCTGATCAATCTAGGGCAATGGAAAGCTATCCTTTGGGCATGCCTTGTTAAGGTTGGTGAAGTCGATGCAAATCCTCTAGCTTCCATTTGCCTTACGGACCATGACTACATTGGCCAACCAACTCGAGTAGTGTGCTTTCTGAATGTGGCCGGTAACGAGCAGCTTGTTGATCTCTTCGTCAATGGCCCTCTGTCGCTCAGGGGCGAAACTCCTCTTTCTTTGGTGGACCGAACGGTGCTTTAGGTCGATGTTGAGCTTGTGGGTGATAACCTCAGATGGTATGCCGGGCATGTCGGACGCCGACCAGGCAAAAATGTTCGAGTTGGCTCATAAGAAACCCAAGAGATGATCTTGGTCCTTCGCAGGGAGAAGCTCTCCAACTCATACCATCCTTGTCGGGTCGTCCCTCAATGGAAAGGTCAACAGCCGCTCGATCGACTCTCCTCCTTTACTAGATCCTCTGGGGTTCGGCAACTCTGAGGCTGGCGCGACCTCCTGAGGGCTTGA
The DNA here is from genome assembly GCA_900491605.1 of Calamus simplicifolius. NCBI lineage: Eukaryota > Viridiplantae > Streptophyta > Magnoliopsida > Arecales > Arecaceae > Calamus > Calamus simplicifolius. The sequence goes on along the minus strand of UESW01000038.1, from coordinate 145,868 downwards.
CGCTGTGTGATAGTAGGGCAGGACCGAATTGGTCTCTCCTCGCATCTCGTCGATTCTGTTAGTTGGGAATCTGACGAGTAGCCATTTGGTGGAGATGACCGCATCAAGGAGATTAAGGCCGGGTCGGTCGAGGATAACGTTGTATGCCAAAGGTACTCGACGACTAAGAATCTCATCATGACCGTGCTCTGGCACGGCGGTGTTCCGGCCGTCACTGGTAAGGTGATCTCGCCTTTCACCCTCACCAAATCTCTCATGAACTTGACCAAGGGAGCCGTCACTGGCTGAAGGGAATCAAGAGATAGATCCATCCGATCAAATGCATCGTAGGTAATGATGTCGGCCGAGCTGCCACTGTCAACCAGGATTCTTTTTACAGAATGTTTGCGATCATCATCGAAACGACAAAGCCCTCATTGTTTACATTGTCTACCCTAGCTAACTCCTCTCTGGGGATTACATCATCTAAGTCCCCATCCCCTTTCGGCCGCTTGGATGAAAAGGCTGCCCTTTAGGATACCATTCCCATCGTTCGCTCCGTCAGGGAGTTGTCAACAACAGCTTGAGTAGGTGGAGGCCCCATGAGTGCTGGAACAGTTGGGGGTGGCTTTTGGACATACTTCTCGAGGAAACCTTGCTGGATGAGTTCCTTAATGGCACGCTTCATGTTGTAGCAGTTGTCGGTGTTGTGGCCGTAGTCCTAGTGAAAGCGTAGCGGCTCTTTCGCGGGGGACGCTTTTCTTCATAGGAGAAGGGCGTTGGAGATATGGCTCGCCCTCAATCTCTATGAGGATGTGAGAGCGAGGGGCGAGAAGATATACTTTAAGGGCGGCTACCTTGAAGCGGGCCATGAAATCTCGAAGTAATTCTCCCTCTTGCCGTACAGAGAAGCGGCTGTCTGCGACCCGCGTGATCCTTCGGCAAGCATCGAAGTGCGTCAAGAACGCTCTTTCCAGCTCTCGGAAAGAGTCAATGCTGTGCGGGGATAGGCGGGAGTGCCAGGCGCAAGCAGCCTTCCGCAAAGTGGCAGGGAAGGCCTTGCACAAGAGGGCATCAGTAGCCCCTTAGACTTGCATGAGAGCTTTGTAGCTTTCAAGGTGATTGAGGGGATCCGTCGTACCGTCGTACGGATCCAGCTGGGGGAGAAAATCTGGAGGAGACGGGCTCTTCCAAGATTCGGCGAGTGTAAGGAAGACGAGCGTCGTACTCCTCCGGCTGGTTATTGATTTTTCTGGTGAGCTCCTCCAGCCGTCGGTGGTATTTTCCAGACGTTCCTCCGCCTGGCGGTTGATAGCTAACATCTTCCTTGGTAGTCCAGAAGATGAGGAAGAAGGGAAAGAGCGCGGGTGATAGTGGCTCTGCTTGGGCTCTTCCCAGTGTCGTTGCTCCGAGGAGTTGCCTGAACTACGAACGGGGGAGCGCGACCTCCTGAGGGGCTCCCGATGGTGTCCTCTGGAAGAGGCACGATGGCGGCAAGTCTCCCGCTAGGAGGATCTCCTCCAAGCAAACTGCTAACTAGCTAGGGCAGCGGGTGATGGTGCAGGTGAAGCAGGTTGATACTGGGTAGCCACGGACTGTTGCTTCCGGAGTTCGTGAATCATCGCCGTGAGAGTTTGAACTTGCTGGGTGAGCGCGGCCAGCTGCTTAGCTTGAGTGGCCGTGGCTGGTGGTGCGGGAGTTGCCGAAGGGTTAGCAGCGGGAGGGTTGGCCTCCTGCTGTTCTGTCGGTTGGAGGTGGCCCCTAGGATAGCTGGCGGAGGCCTCTCGAGCACGCGTGACCACCATTGTTGATAAAAAGGGAGAGGAGGGCTTGCAGGCAGGTGTTATAGAGCTCATCTTCCATGGCCGCACCTCACTACCTGGCGCGCCAATATGTTAACGCCCTATCACTGGAATCAACTATCGGGAAACGTTGTTCACTGGTACCACCTTCTCCGGAGCGGACAGCCTGCAAGAAGTTCCGGGCCGGAGGTTGCTCCGGCGGGGACCCTTCGACGGTCAAGTTAGCAACCGAGGTCATAGCAGTGAGAGCTTGAAGGAGCTCTCAGAAAGAAGAGGTCTCCGAGAACCGGAGGGTTTTTCTTAGGTTAGAAAAATGTGCGAGTAGACATAACCCTTTATTTCAAATTTTCTTATCCTTTTATAGATCTTCGGTATCTACCTGGGAATCAGCCACATGGAGTTCAGTGAAGAGGAATGTCTGCTAAACTTGTGGATGTTATGTGAATAGGAGCTAGTTGATGGGCATGGTCCCATCGAGCATAGTTGTTAGACCCGGATCAGACATCGACCCGGCCAAGGGCTTGGGTCACTGGTTCAATCGATCGGGTCATTGGTTGAACCATCGATTTAATTATTTTAATATAAATATATTTTTAATGATAAACTCCAGATAAGAACAAGGGATAAGGCTCAGAAGTCGGATAAACTCCAGGTAAGAACATGGGATAAGGCTCGGAAGTCGAAACAGCTAGGGTTCTAAGAATCACGTGAAAACAAGGCCAAACTAAGAAGGAAAAGGATCATATAGCAATGAAAAAGCACTAAAATGGATAAAATTTGGAGAATTTCAGTAAGGAATTGCATCAGAGCATGATAAAAAGATCGCCTTTTTCCAAACAAAAGGAAAAAAAATGAGATAGAATAGAAGAATGATAAACTTCAGGTAATGACTATCTGTTCTTACCTTGAGTTTATCATTCTTGGAAAGCCAACGAGGTCATAATAAAGCCAATGAGGTCGCAAACATGAGTTATTAGACGGACTCTTTCGCCAGAGTATCGTCACCGAGCCACCGAGGGACGAAGGCCAGTCTCTTCCGCGCAGTCGGCATCGGCGAAGATACGGAGGCAGGGCATCGTCGAGGGCATCGACGGTTGATGGCTCGTATAACTGCAGAAGTCGAAGGGACGAAGGCAACAGCTCATCGGGCATTGATTATTGATAAACCCGTAACCCGTCAGGTTCAGCTGGGTTACCGGTTGACGAGTGAACCGGACGGGTTAACCGAGTTAATTCGGGTGACTTGCACATCTGGTTTTCTGCTAGAATCGGATCGGTTTAGCCTTCGTATCCCAGTTCAACCGGTTGAACCAGCCGATCCGGTCTGGTTTTGATAACTATGCCATCGAGCACATGGGTTTGACGATTGTTGGGCTTGATCCCATCAACTGCGCGAGTTAGGTGGTAAGTGGGCCTGGCTCTGTTGGGCTGCACAGGCCAGGCGGTAGGTAGGCCTGATCGTGTCAGGCGGCGCAGGCCAAGTGGTAGGTGGGTCTGATCGTGTTAGGCGGCGCAGACCGCTTTGGAGAAGGTGGGGCCGCTGTGGCTGCCATGGAGAGTCGGGGTCGCTGGGGGCCGACTTGGAGAAGGCGGGGTCGTCGAGGTCATTTTGGAGAAGTCGGGGCTGCTGGGTGCAGACTTGGAGAAGACGGGGCCGCTGAGGCTGCCTTTGGGAAGTTGGGGCCGCTGGGGGCTGACTTGAAGAAGGCGGGGCCTTCGAGGCTGCCTTGGAGAAGTCGGAGCCGCTAGAGGCCGCCTTGGAGAAGTTGGGGCCGTCGAGGCCGTCTGGGAGAAGGCGGGGCCGCTGAGGCTGCCTTGGAGGAGTCGGGGCCGCTGGAGGCCGCCTTGGAGAAAGTGCGGCCCGCTGAAGAGCGGGGCTGCCTTGGAGACGTGCGGCTTCGCTGAAGAGCGGAGCCGCCTTGAAGAAGCGGGGCCGTTTGCCCCTGTTTATGCCATCAGTTAGTTTCGCCGTTAGCGTCCATGTGGCGCCACCGGCCACATCACCTATCATTGTTAAAGAATTAACATTTTTTTTTGTCAATTTATCTCTATAATAACATGCTTTTATATTGCTGATATTTGCACTCGGCATGCCTTTGCTTTGAAAAGAAATTATGGCTCCTATTGAAAGTAACACTGCATTTATGCAGTTCTTCTTTTCCTCTCTTTATTTATTTTGAAGATTCTGAAAATTCATTCCAATAATCAAGATATCTGGTGCTCAAACTGATTTCTGTTAAATCTTGGCATCTTTGTTTAAGGACTGGACTTATATTTCTCAATTTGGTTGCTGTAATTTTATTTCCCTTTTCAAATTAATTTGGAATAGCATACATGCTTCTTAAAATTTAGAAAATTGAAAGCTATTCTTTTCAGGTACTTGTTCTAACATTATTTTCTGTTTAGACATGATTTAATGAATAAAACTCTAGCTTGACTGATCAGTTCTTGCACGATAGCTTTTTAAATCATTCATCTTTGTTGGGCTCTAGTGGTATTACCATTGAGTTTGCTATAATGGCAGGTTTCAACATCATTTCAATATTTATCTCTCTTTTTTTTCTTTTTTTTTTAAAAAAATCTTTTGAGCAGTCAGGAGTTGCACTTGGTGTTGAGATTGATGACAAGATGCCTCAACATGAGTATTATGAGTATTTTGGTCCAGATTATACACTTCATGTTGCACCAAGTAATATGGAGAATAAAAATACACGCCAGCAATTGGAAGAAATAAGAGCAAAGCTTCTAGATAATCTTTCAAAGCTCCGGCATGCTCCCAGCGTCCAATTTCAGGAACAACCACCAGAAACAGAATTTCAAGAGGTACTAATAATCTTCTCTGTTGAGCCTTTCCATAGATTGATGTTCAGTCATATAATTCTTTCTCTTTTGCATGTTTTTGTCTACTTCTACGATCCCTTTGTATTGCATTTCACTCATAGGTTGTAATGTCACAAAAGTTTTTGTAGCTGTTTGTAATTCATAACATGTAGTAATGTTTTTCTGCGCATTGAGAAGTGAATGGTCAAAATTTTACACTTATATGCTTGCCCCTAAATGTAAAAGACTAAGTTTGATAAAACAGGAGGACTAAATAGCATAGCATATCTTATGTTGCTTTATACAAAATTCTAATGTGCATGTAAAATCTTATCTAGCCACTTGCAAAAATTAAAAATGTTCAATTCTTTCAAGAGAAGTAAAATGACTCATTTTTTCCACGGTTTACTCTTTTTTTTCAAAGTTGGTCTTCAGAGAAGTCATTATGAAGTGTTCAATAAGGAACTAATCTCTTTCGAGGAATTCCCATCTCTTATTACGCAATACAAAAGTTAGTTTTGAAAGACAAACTTATGGCCATGGATCACATTTGGGAAAAAATTGTCCCCCAAACAAAGAAGATAAGATATTTGCTGGATGTATACAATTGTAATGACAATGACACTGATGCATGCCTTTTTATTAAGCTTGATAGGGTTTTCACATCTTTTGAGGCATATAGTGGTAGATTTAATGTTTTATGTCTTGTTTCTTAAATTTATTAGAAAAAGTTTGCTATATTATTTGAATGCGTTGAATTAGTTTTGGTGGGTTTTAAAGATCATTAGTAGATATAAAAGATGCCTGAGCTAGCCTTTGCATCTTACATATACTCTTCCATGCATGTTTACTAGTGACTATTTTTGTGCTTTCTTTATCTTTTGCTGTGCTTGAGTTTTATTTTTCTACTTTTTCTTTGTGGAGGACTTTTTCTGTATGCATTGAAAGGGTCCATTACGGTAATGAAATAAATGATTAAGTTAGTTACCATACACTTTTGATATGTTCAGCCAGATGAAGATTTAGAAGATCCAGATGAGAGACATGATCTTGATTCTGATATGGAAATGGACGATCAGAAGCTACCTGATGAGTCATCTCGGTACTCATCTTCTGCTCTCCTCCCTCTTCTCTTTATGCTGTTATCATACACTTTTTGCTGATACTGTGTTTTCCTTACAGGAAACCTCTTTCAAACAGTATTCAGAATGGAAGGATCAAGAGGGAGAACATTGAAAATGAACTAAAAGATCAGGTATCTGTTTGTTCAATGCTTCTTTTACCACTTCCATATGGCTTATATTTGTTAATGCTTTTAATGTGCAATATTGTCAATTGGTTCCTTAACAGACTTTGAAGGACCAATTTCATTTAGTTATATTTTTTAAATTAGGAAAGTGTGGAAATTATGTTGAAACTTCGTTCTTTTGTACGGAAGAATTCAGTGGGATTATAGCTTGCAGTTTAACTTCCTTATTGCAAACAACTGATCCTTATAGTTTTAATTGCCCATAAAATTTTTTAAGCCACAACTAGGTTCTTTGTGAAGCTATTGATGAGGCCAAAACAAGCTCTGACAATATTGGTTGGTTGTGTATTTTGAACATAAATTTGTCTGGTAAAGAATGGGACAGAAATGTCGATGCCAACATTTCTGTTTGTATGGTTTGTCTCATGGAACATCGTTTTTCATTCTACACTAGATAAGTGAGCATTTGAATGCAAAATAGGGGCTCAAGCCTTTTTGCTAAACCATGTATGCACAGGTGATAATTCTCATGTATGCTATTGTCTTTTTGATTCAAGATATTACTCAGCAGACTTCTTGGATGGAGGCCTCATAAATGTTTCTTCTTTAGGTGTTATTTGATCCCTTTTAATGCCCACCTGAAACTGTTGTTGTAGCGAGTACTTTGCTGTTATTATGCGTCCTCTGCAAATCAACTTAAGTGTAAATAGACTTAAGTGTAGCATGAGGAGTTGCTTTTGGAATAAGATGTTTTAAGTATATAGGACAAGGTATCTGTGATCTAGAAGATGGAAATAATGGTCAAAAGATCCATTGTGATTTTGGCCAGAGAGACTAGAGGAGGTTAAAACTTGTGGATGGATGGAACTTGTCTTGTTTCCATCCATGTAATGGTGGCTAAAACTTGATTGTGCTTGCATGGGGTGTATTCGTTCAATGTAAATCGTAGACCAATGTTGCCTTAGTTCAACCAGCTGCGGTCAAGGCATGCCGATTTTTCATGTGTATCAAACTGTTGTTCCAGGATTGAATAAGTTCTATGATTGGAACTCAACCAGTCATTTACTCAGCTTGAACATTATATTCCTGACCATTGCTAATTGAGGGTAAAAAGTCAGTTTGAAATAAGAGCTGGATTCTTTTCAAAATGACAGTTGGATTCTCTTCAATATGAGAAGGCAAAGAAAATAGGCAACTAATGGTCTATGATGCTTTGTTTTTCTTTTTTCTTTTGTTATTAACACTAGTTCAAACTTGCTTTGAAATTTGAGTCTGGCTCTTACCACTCTCCTCACATGTTTAACGGAGCCTGCCATACGCTCAGAACAAAATATTATTGTAATAACCAGAAGTTGCAATTATGAGTTTCAAAATTAGAACTACATAAAAATCAAATGCCAGGGGAAATTTGATAGAGTAATGGTTCTTGTATATGTTGCAAATTATCTTTTTAAATTGGTTACACTGCAGAAGCAAATTAGTTAGGAATCAAAAGTTGCTATGGATGTGCAATCCAGTTGTATATGATTTATGTTCTTCCTTTGTCGTTTTTCTTGGTACTCAATTTCTAAATCATGCAGGAACCTCACAAAGTTGCGGCAGACCATGCCAAAGGTCCGGAGCCTATGGCCGAGGAGATCTTATCTTCAAAGGTGACTATGATAGACCTAACTGAAGTAAGACAATCATATAAAATGTTCCTCACGCTCATCTCAGTCAATGTTCGTATTGTCATCTGCCAGGTTTCAGACGTTGGCCCCATGGCTGTAGATGAACCAACAAGCAGTACGACGGCTGAACAGGAGAACGCAAACAAGTTGACTGATGGGCCTGTTTTGATGTTCCAGAAACCGTGAGTGGACACGAGTCATCCATACCTGGTGCATAAGGAGATGATTTCTGTGCATGGCTGTGAGAGGCGGCCTCCTGTCTTTTGATTTATTTATGCTCATATATCTTAAGTTCAATGATGTTAGGAGTCACTGTCTTGAGAACCTTAATGAAGAATGAAACTATAAATAGGGTTTTATGCTAGAGTTACAATGATGGCACATCAGAACAAATATTCACAGCGGCTTTGTAATCTCAGTTGTACAGCCAGACTCTAAAATTCACCACGGAACTTCTCTCGCCTTCATTTCCTGAAAGCGGCATGGTTATTCGAGTCAAAAAAAAAAAAAAAAACTGTAGTATTTCCTTCAAAATTTGTGGTTTTGGTGAGTCCAAAATTCGTGCATGCGGTACCAAAAATGGTACATTATTCGTATGCCTGATATATAAAAATTCACTGGGAAATGTTCTTGTCGTGGTGTAGCCATATGAGAGTGGCTTGTAGGTGCAGTGTCTGAAGCTTGGCAATTAAAAGCCCACAGGGCCGAATGGTGGTGGAAATGACAAATTGTACAGAAAACATTTCATTATGACTGCTGTCGAGTTAATCAGTCCTATGATGAGAGAGGCATCTTGTTTTGCAGGTAAATAAAAAACGAGTTTTTTCATTATGTCATTCTTTCATCATGATTTTTTTAACATAATAAATTACATAATAAAGTTATGACAGTCATACACATCTAAATTGCATACTCCCTTCCTTATGCTATTGTATTAGCAACTTATTACATAATTTATATATAAATAACTTAATGTCCACTTAATTATCTTAAATAACATTAATTTTCTTATTCAAAACATTAAGAGTATACAAGCATAAATAACAAGAAATAATTTAATAAAACTAGAAACATATCATAGTAATGAGCTCAAGAGTTCATAACATCATCATAATCAATCTTCAATACAACCAAGACATTCTAGTACATGTTTTTTAAATGTTTTTGGTTGTAAACCTTTAGTTAAAGGATTGCAATCATAAGATTCGTTCTAATATGTTCAATGCACACTCTTTGTTTCAGGACCTCCTCTTTGACAGTAAAGTACTTTAATTCTATATGTTTATCACCTTTGGAATATTTATCATTTTTGGAGAAAAAAACTGTCGCAGAATTATTACAATAAAATTGCGTGCCGACAACCCCAATCCCAAGTTCTGAAATAAAGTTTCATAGCCATAATGTGAATTGTAGCTTCATAACAGGCTACAAACTCTGCTTCCATAGTGGATGAGGCAATGATAGATTGTTTGACAGTTTTTTATGAAATTTGCCCCTTCTCCCAACAGGAACACATAGCCAAATGTTGACTTTCTATTGTCAATACAACTAACAAAATCTGAATCTGAATATCCAATCACTTCCAACTGATTAGACCTTCTAAATGTGAGCATATAATCCTTAGTTCCTCGAAGGTATTCATCACTTTCTTTGCAGCTTTCAATGATCAATACCAGGTTACTCTGATATCGACCCAACAACCCAACCACGAAACTGATATCTGGTCTTGTGCAAGTTTGCAAATACATCAAGCTACCCACAATAGAAGCATATGGAATAGATTTCATTGCTTACGTTCCACATTATTCTTTGGACATTGCATAAGACTAAATTTATCCCCTTTTTGTATTGGGACAATACCTGCTGAACAGTTGTTCATATTAAATTTCTCAAAATTTTCTCGATGTAAGCTTTTTGAGACAACCCTAACAATCCATGTGATCTCTTTTGAATATAGAAATTTCTATCACATAAGATGCCTCTCTCATATCCTTCATCTCAAAATTCTTCGAGAGAAATTTTTTATCTCATACAAGATACCTAAATCATTAGCAGCAAGCAAAATATCATCAACATATAGAACCAAAAATATAAACTTACTTCCACAAATCTTTCGGTAAATGCATCGATCAATGATATTTTCATGAAAACCAAAAGATATTATAGTATCATTGAACTTAATATACTATTGTCTGGAAGCTTGTTTAAGTCCATATATTGATTTCTTAAGTTTACACACCATATAATCCTTTCCTTCCATGGAAAAACCTTTAGGTTGATCCATATAAATTTCTTCCTTTATATCCCCATTAAGAAAGGCTATTTTCACATCCATTTGATGTAACTCTAAATCATATTGAGCTACCAAAGCCATAATGATTCTTAATGAATCTTTCTTTAAAACTAGTGAAAATGTTTCTTTATAATCAATGCCATCCTTCTGAGTATAACCCTTGGTGAGAAGTCTAGCTTTAAAATGTTCGATATTATCATTCAAGTCACGTTTAGTTTTAAAAACTAATTACATCCAACTTGTTTAGAATCTTCTAGCAATTCGACAAGATCCCAGACATTGTTTTCAGCCATTGATTTTAATTCATCTTTCATAGCATTAATCCATTTATCAGACTTATCACTGTTAATGGCTTGTGAAAATGAAACATGATCTTCATAAATGCCATAATCAAAATTTGACTCTTACAAATAAACTAAATAATGATTTGAAATAGCTGATTTTTGTATCCTTACAGGTTTACTTAAAGCTATTCCACATGGTTCAATTTTGTCAACTATTGGTAGGTTAGGTTCTTTATGGGGTACTACTTCATTCAAATATTGTTCATTGTTGTTTTGTTTTTGTAAATCTGAAACAATGTATGGAATGATTGTAGATTCAGGAACATTTATGGGTAATGAAACATTAACCCTTACTTCATTGATATCCATAATATGTTTGTCAGTACTCCCACTAACTTTACCATTCTCAATGAATTTGGCATTGCCTGTCTTAATAATTCTAGAACTATGGTTTGGACAATAAAACTTGTACCCCTTGGATTTTCTGGGTAACCAATAAAGTAACCACTGACAGTTCGAGAATCCAATTTCTTTTCATGTGGATTATACACTCGTGCTTCTACTGGACAACTCCAAACATGCAGGTGTCTTAAACTAGGTTTTCTTCCAGTCTATAACTCAAAAGGAGTTTTAGAAACTGCCTTACTAGGAATCCTATTCAGTAAATATACTGCAGTTTTAAGAGCATACGTCCACAGATTTTGGTAATGAGGAATTACTTATCATACTCCTTACCATATCCATTAATATTCTATTTTGCCTTTCTGCCACACCATTTTGTTGAGGTGTGCCTAGCATAGTATACTGTGCACATATGCCATGTCTTTTGACTGGATTTTGCCCTGATTCATTATACTTTCCATAATACTTACCACGTCTATCAGATCTTACTATTTTCACTTTTCTGTCTAGTTGCCTTTCAACCTCTTTAGTAAATACCTCAAGAGCATTTACAGCTTGAGATTTTTCTTTAAGCAAATAGACATATCCATAACATGAAAAATCATCTATAAAGGTGATAAAGAACTTTTTTCCACCAAAAGATGGAGTATCAAAAGGTCCACATATATCAGTGTGTATAATTTCAAGAAGCTGAGTACTTCTTGTAGCTCCTTTCTTGTTATGTTTGGTTTGCTTTCCCTTAATGCAATCCACACATAAGCCAAGATCAGTGAAATCTAGATTTGGTAGAATCTCATTCTTTACTAATCTTTATTGTCTTTCTTTGATACATGACCCAAACGTTTATGCCACAAGAAAGCATAGTGTCATTTGCCATACTACGCTTAATTCCAATATTTTGATGAACACATATCAGGGATGCAGAAAAATTATCAAGTTTCAATTTATATAATTCATCCATAAGAATTCCAGAACCAATAAAAGAACCATCTTTATTAAATAAACTGAAACATCCTTTTTCAATCTTAAAACTAAACCCATTAACATCAAGTTTCGAAATAGAAACTAAATTTTTAAAAAGTGAAGGGACATAGAGAGTTTGTAGTAGATTCAGGTGATGCTCAGTATCTAAAGTAAGACGATAAGTCCCCATGCCTTTAATTGGGGCCTTCTCTCGGTTTTCCATAAACAAGAAGTTCTCATTTGGGTTTATGCTCTGGATTGTAAGGAATCCCTGCATTATATTAGAAGCATGAGTAGTGGCACCAGAATCCAACCACCAAGTGTTAGAAGGAACTTCAGATAAGTTTGATTCAAAAATTGGAGAAGCATAATGAAAGATACCTTTCTTTTCAAACCAAGCTTTTCGTTTCAAACAATCTTTCTGATTATGTCCTTCTTTCTTACAAAAGTGACATTTATCTTTCTTCCTTTCCTTCTTTTCATTATCAGCAACTTGTGATACTTTAGTGGGTGCTTTCTTCTTAAATTTCTTGGATTTTGGTTTGATAACTTTATCAGCTCCTTGACCCACTAGGTTTATTGAATGAACCCCTTGTGCTTTTAATCTCCTTTCCTCTTGAGTAAGCTTATTGGCCAATTCATTAATATCCCACTTATCCTTAATAATATTATAGTTAATTTGAAAAGATCCATACTCTTGAGGTAATGAGTTCATAATGAATTGTACCAGAAAGGAGTTATCCACAATCATTCCTAGGGTCTTAAGTCTTGCTGCAATATTAGTATATCAAGGACATGTTGCTGCATACTTCTCGACCCATCATATTTCATGGTCGTGAGTTCAGCCATCAGTGTCCCTACAAGTGACTTATCAGTGGAACGAAAGCACTCTTTTATAAGCTTAAGATATTCTTTAGCTATTACACTTTTTGAAAGAGTGGATTTAATGTTATTGGCAATTGTCATTCCCATGAAACTAAGACATAATCTATTAGATCTGTCCCATGCTTTATGTTTTAACTTTTCTGTCTTACTGCTCGAATCCGTAATGTCAGTAGGCTTTTCTTCTAATAGTGCCAAGTCAAGATCTAAGACACCTAAATAGAAATTGACTTGCTCACGCCATTTTAAGCCATTACAGATAGTAACAGTAGAAGCATGTGAATGTAGAGAAATAGATGCAAAATCATAAATACTCAAATTTAGATAATTAAACACAAAATATATTGTAGATTTTCTTTGGATAAATACAACAATATATACATCATTATCGTAATTAGAATACTATTTAAACTTTAAAGTAATTAATAAATCTTATCATATATATATAGTATCTTTGGATATCCATATTATATTTGATAAAAAAATATTAGATTTCCTCCTTTAGGTTTGTTAGTTATAGAATATCAATCCACCTTTGGGTGAATTCTTAATTTCTAACAACCAACAAATCTTTATGAAAACAACAGCATTCTAAAATTTTATAAATTATATGACTGAATATAAACTAGTTTGGCCACTTTGGTGACTAACTAACTAATTTAATATTGATGTCATAATAATACTAATATTATTAAAATTTTATAAATTATATAACTAAATATAAATTAGTTTGGCCACTTTGGTGACTAACTAACTAATTTAATCTTAATGTCATATAACTAAAAAATAATACTAATATTATTAAAATTTATAAATTATATTTTGATAATGACAAAATATAGTTAATATTACTGCATGCATCAGCCGACATCAACCATCGTAGATTGCCAATCTCCTTCAATCTATAAATATTAGTTTTGCCATACATACAAGTACAATACAACGACCATATCGATGCATGCCATTAATTTGGAACACGATCAGCCGAGGTTCTTCTGACGGTGGACCTCTTCATGGAATAGATTAATGGCCAATAATACAACCAAACATAACTTAAAAGATTAAAACTTCATCGATCATCAATTTATTTTGATGAAAAATTAATCAATCATAATATATGAACAAATTATTTATTTTAAAACCTTGGTTCTGATACCACTAGTTAGTAATATAAGATCTTCATAAATAATTTGTTACATAAAATTAAATATAAAATACTTACCTAATGCGGAATTCATTATAATAGTATATAGACTTGAAACTTGAATCTGATTAGATTTTGACATCCTCTTATACAAATAATTAGTTTCTCTTCCTTAACCTTATGAAAGAGGATTAATTATTTATATATATAACATTCAATTGGTATCTTCATCAAACAACAAATCAATGACTTTAATTTCATGTTAATGACTTAAACTTTCAGACCATTAATATCGGATTCGGTAGCCCTTTGCCTTCTGCACATAAGTAAAAAAAAATAATGGGTGGCCCTTTGCCTTTTGTATACTAGATCGAGAAAAAACGATTAGCTTGTGTAACGTAAAGATTAATCTAATAAAATAGTCAACCTAAGCTATTCTAGCTCGATATGTAATCTTAGTTTTTGTTTTGCCTTAGTCTTCAGAGATTGAGGAGCTTTAGCAGGGAACCGTTGAAGCTACGGTGCACCTCGTCTTGAAAAATTTGCTTTTATTTATTTATTTATTATTTATTTCAACCCCTTGCCTTTTAAATTTCCAATTAATTCAGTATAACTATTTCCAAAGGCCTTGTGGCCAGGGATGTCAAACTCTAAAGTGGAACTCACAATTCTGTCGCACTTAAGGCAGGAATTTTTTATCTTTTATAAGAATGGGAATAAAAATTATTTGCCCTTCCGATGAGGATGAAAATAAATTTATTTCTATCCCGTCTTATCTTGTCATATCTAAAATTCTATTTTTGCATTGATTTCATGCTTAAGTAGTACGATATACTTTTATACGCACACAAATATATAATATATAAATATATATATATATATATATATATATATATATATAAGATGCATATTAAATTTATTAATAAATTTAATAAGAATTTTTATTTTTAACTATATTATTGATTTCATTATTTTGCTAGAAATTTATATGTTATTATTGATAAGGTAAGAATAAAAAAAATATAAATTTATTATTCTCTATGAAAAGAAGATGTAAACAAAAAAATCTTTAGATAAAATGGCATTTTATTATTATTATTATTATTTTATGAGGACGAGGTTTAAACTCAGATTGAGCTCACAATACAGACCAGACCACTACCAGGAGCTGAACACGGCCCAAGATTCATGGTCTCTCTTTGTGTAAACCAAAGGGTGAATCTCTCTTCGTGTAAACCAAAGGGCGCCACACCTCTTGCCTTACGCATGTGCGAGCCTATAACGAATGTTACTCTTATATTACTATGTATTGAAAAAATTTAAAATATTTTTTAAAAATCTAAAAGCTCAAATTATAATTCTTTGCAAGATCTTATTGAGTGGGATCCTAAGTTGTTACAAATATTATTAAAATTGAGATAAATTTGATAAATATTTAATCTCATAACGACTATATACTACAAATATCCTAAATACTTATGTAAAATTAAAGAGTTCAAATAATATCTACCTTACTAGTTTTTGATGAATGAGATTCTTCATTGTAATAAATATGACCCATGGAAAAGTCTTTGTACACCGTCCCCGGTGCAGCAAGTCCTACGTGGGCAGCACCGCCTCTCCTGATTGGTCCACATGGATCTACGTGGCTGACGTGCCGGACGGTATGGCTATGCTACGATGTTACGTTTGGATCATGACGTACATGAAAAGCGCTTCGCCTTTTTTTAAAATTAGCATGCAGACGAAAATGCCCTTTCCCTCCAGCCTTCTTCAACCGCCATTTTTTTTGGATTTCATCTGTGCAAGAAAAACTCTTTCTTTCCCCTCACTCTGGCTTTCGGATGCTAAGGAATCAGTCAAAGGTTTGAGCACGATCCTACGTCCTCACTCTGAGAGTCCGGTCGAAGGAAAATATTTCAGCTTCGAGACTAAATACCTGGCTACTGGAGTCTTTGTACAAAAACTTCTGGAGGAAATGTCGTCCGCAGCATGAAACATTCTTTCGTTACAAGGTTGTTGTGGTTTATGAGTTTGACGATAAAAAACTCTTTCTAATTGTAAAACATTCTTCTTATGGATGATGATGCCGCGGAGCGGGAGTCTGGGGTTGAGGTTGTGGTTTATGAGCTTGACGATGGCTTTCAGGATCTCCTACCAGATAAGATGGCGGGTAGAAGTAGGGTATCGAACTATGGTGTCGTGGGTTTTGAACTAGGGTGTCGTGGGTTTTCAACTAGGGTATCGTGGGTTTTGAACTAATGCTTTGTCTTAACGTTTTCTGAATGGGTGTCGTGGGTTTTCAACTAGGGTGTCGTGGGTTTTCAACTAGGGTGTCGTGGGATTTGAACTAATGCTTTGTCTTAACGTTTTCTGAATGGGTGTCGTAGGTTTTGAACTAGGGTGTCGTGGCTTTTGAACTAGGGTGTTGTGGGTTTTCAACTAGGGTGTCATGGGTTTTCAACTAGAGTGTCGTGGGTTTTGAACTAATGCTTTGTCTTAACGTTTCTGAATGGGTGTCGTAGGTTTGAACTAGGGTGACATCGGTTTTGAACTAGGGTGTCATGGGTTTTCAACTAGGATGTCATGGGTTTTGAACTAATGCTTTGTCTTAATGTTTTCTGAATGGGTGTCGTAGGTTTTGAACTAGGGTGACGTCGGTTTTGAACTAGGGTGTCGTGGGTTTTCAACTAGGGTGTCGTGGGTTTTGAACTAATGCTTTGTCTTAACGTTTTCTTAATAGGTGTCGTAGGTTTTGAACTAGGGTGTCGTCGGTTTTGAACTAGGGTGTCGTGGGTTTTGAATTAATGCTTTGTCTTAACGTTTTCTGAATGGGTGTCGTAGGTTTTGAACTAGGGTCGTGGGTTTTCAACTAGGGTGTCATGGAATTTGAACTAATGCTTTGTCTTAACGTTTTCTGAATGGGTGTCGTAGGTTTTGAACTAGGGTGTCGTGGCTTTTGAACTAGGGTGTCGTGGGTTTCGAACTAAGCCGAGCTCTCTAGTACCAATGCTGCGACACCCCAGTTGAAACCTCATGACACCCTTGTTATAAACTTATGACACCACTACGATATATTTGAATAAGGCGAGAATTTTGACGTCACCCTAGTTGTAATTTGATGACACCCTAGTAACTCAGCTATGCCATCTTTTTGAGAAAAGTTGCAAAACGTGGCCAGTTCCTATGGGTTTGCGTATCAGTGTGATGTGATCATGGCGATCCTGGTGTGTGGTGTCCTTTCGTATTTCTCTGAGGTCGGCATAAACCCTAGAGGTCCTTCGTCTGTTGCTCGAGAAGCCATCCTTTTGCTCGAGAAGCCATCCTTCGTTTCTTGCTCGAGAAGCCACTGGTGTCCTAAATTTCTTCCATAGTTCTTTCTTCCATCTACTTCATTCATGGAGATGAGTGCTTTCGTTTGTGGATGAAGACCGCGAACAAGGAAGAACCGGATGGAGAAAATGGTGGAACAAAGCAAGGACATCGTTCTTCATTCGAATGAGGATGAGGCTCCTTCAGGTATGTTTATCCCTATGTTAAAATATTATGACATCCTCTCTTAAAATTTCATGACACCCTAGTCACATACATAATGACACCCAGCTAACAAGTATGTCTTATCTCTTACCCTCTGTTTTAGTTGACATGAAAATTGTTCTAGTCCCCCCCAGTGAAGGCTTCCCAGCTGTTTAAGAATAGTTATAGGCCGGCCGTATACGTTCAGAAGGTTTGGAAGATGGGGTTCACTAGACGGCATACAACACTTTTTCGAAGAACCCCATTTGGTGCCTTCGTCGACATGCAGACGTTCACAGTCGACGGGCGACTGCTAGCAGACATCATAAGATGTCACAATGGAGGTGACGAGTTTATTTTCTACGGAAAGCCAGTTTTATTTAGTGCTGACGAAGTCGCACTCATTCTGGGTCTTCCAGCTCATGGGAAGAAGATCGACACGTCCAGCCAATTGTTCAACGAAAAGTTGTTCAGACATTTTGGCCAGGGTTTAGATCTTCGTGAAGAAGGTTTGGAGAAGTTAATATTTCAACTCCGATCATCTAAGGCACAGGAGGATGTCGAGGACACCGTCCGACTTTGGATCGCCTACATGTTGGCCATGTTTTTGGCTCCAAAGTCTAATTAGAGATATCCACGGTATCTTATCCAGCACTTGGATGACTTAAGTCAACTGGATAGCATCGACTGAGCTTCGGCATTGAAGGAGTTGATTGTTCTGGCTCTCCCAGAAATAGCTGCTTGCTTACGTTCCAAGGAGCCGGTCCACTCAAAGAATGCAAAAAAAGTTAGGAGGCAGCCTACCCTGTTCTTAGTATAATTTCTTTGTTAATATTATTATTTAATATCCAAAAAATATAATGTTCAGGCGTGGTTTCTCGAGCATACATCAATGCGAGCACCAGCATATCCTGATAAACTGCCCCGACTGTTGAAGTGGTATGATCACCAAATGAAGATCCAGTCGGTTCGGGTTGCCGACTTGCAGCCTCACGACTTGGTAAGCTAGTACATTGCTCCATTGCTCTGACCATATTTTTCAACTTAATGTGTTAATATTTTCACTTAATATTAATTTGTTATCATCTTGCTTTGCAGATGGAGGGAGCTACTGTACCACTGTCAGAAGAGTGCTAGCTTCTCACTCAGTAGACAGTAGCATCCCCTCAACCAATAGATAGCTGTGTAGGATGTGCCGAGTTGAGGATTGAATTGGAGTGCGTTACGGATCAACTCGACGATGTCAGGCATAGGCTGTCCATTGCTGAGAGCCTCCTCAATTCACTGCTTAGAAAGGAAAGTAATGCAATAAATAAGGAGGACAAGGGAGACGAAAAAACAGAGGAGGGCATTCCTTGGAGTTGATCCTCTGCGAGCCTGGTAATGTAAATAGTGAGGAGAAGAAGATGGAGGAGGACCATTCATCCGAGTGTCCAACTGAGACAAGGAATGCAAAAGCAGAGGAGAAGAGATTGGAGGGGGATTCATTGGATGATAAAATAGAGCATGGGAATGAAATAAAGAGGAGTCCAAATCCGATAATAAACTTGGCACCCCTACGCCAAAGGGTGATGATATGGACATAGAAATCGTTGGAGTGCCTTCGCTTGTTAGGAGGGTTAAAAAAGAGCCGAGAAAGCGTAAGGCATCCAAGGTCGTCAGAGATTGTTATGAGACAACCCGTCCTAAAAAGTCGGCGAAGACAGTGGGCACGTCAAAGCCCAACACAATGGTCGAAGATGACCAAATTATTATTAAATTTTTTGAGCGAACGACTAACCGACGAGATCGTCTACACCAATATGTTAGGTGGCATTGTAACAAGGAAAAGTCTTCAAGATCTCATTAACAATGAAATGATAATAGATGATGTAAGTATATCAGGAAACCTTTTCTAGTTGTTGATTTTAGAATTATATTAATCGGTTTACATTGCATTGGCAGATAATTGCTGCCGGCCAGGAGTTTCTGATGCGCAACTGGACAGAGCATCCAGACCGATACTATAAGTGCATATTTGCATCAGTTTTTATATCCGCTCTGTGTCTGACTTCTTCATCACCTGCTCATGAACTCGCTGGAACATCAGGGGCCGCGATATTTGACAATGTATCCGATGAAGATAAGGCCCAATTTCGGTTTCTTTTCACCATAATAAACTTTGATAACTCGCACTGGCATTTGGTTGCTATCGACATGGAAAGAAAGGTGTTCATGCACCTGAATTCATTAAAACGCAACCCCAAGTACAAGGCTAATGCAAAGAAATGGCATACAATTCTTGGCCACATATTCCATATCTACTACGATAAGGAGGATGCGATGACTTGGCCGATGGAAGAGATTTTGGATTGCCCAACCCAACCGGTCGGATCGCTGGATTGCGGCCTATACTGTCTGAGATACATGGAATGTCTTGCTCAACGGGACAATCTTGATATGAAGATGGATTTCACGGATGAGGAAGTTAGAGATTACCGGCGATAATTAGCTGCGACGATATTGAGAGAGGGCCTGAACAAAAAGATCAGCAACATTATCGAAAAATGTTCTTAATTTTTTAATTCTTCTTTAAATAAAAATTGAATGTAATTTATTCATATTAACACTGATTCAGATTTAATGCAAATGCAAAAATTTTATATTGAGAACAGGGGTGTCCTCGATTTATTCATATTTATGCATTTTCTACTTCATAATTTCTTAAGTTTTCATATATGATGTCATAAATTGAACACTAGAATGTCGTAAATTGAGCACTGGGATGTCGTAGGATTTCACCTTTCGGGTGTTGTCGCGGTAGAGCTAGGGAGTCATTAGCCCAGGCTGGGGTTTCATCGCGCTAAAAGCTTTGGTGTCCTTTCATGAGTACTGGGATGTCATAGGATTTCGCCTTTCGGGTGTCGCCACGGTAGAGCTAGGGAGTCGTTAGCCTAGAGCTAGGGTGTCGTTGCGCTAAAAGCTTCGGTGTCGTTGTACTAAAAGCTTTGGTGTCCTTTTGTGAGTACTGGGATGCCGTAGGATTTGCCTTTCGGGTGTTGCCGCAGTAGAGCTAGGGAGTCGTTAGCCCAGAGCTGTGGTGTCGTCGCGCTAAAAGCTTCGGTGTCGTCGTGCTAAAAGCTTCGGTGTTCGTTCGTGAGTACTGGGATGTCATAGGATTTTGCCTTTCGGGTGTCGCTGCGGTAGATCTAGGGAGTCGTTAGCCCAGAGCTGGGGTTTCATCGCGCTAAAAGCTTCGGTGTCATTTCGTGAGTACTGGAATGTCGTAGGATTTTGCCTTTTGGGTGTCGCCGCGGTAGAGCTAGGGAGTTGTTAGCCCAGAGCTGGGGTGTCATCGCGCTAAAAGCTTCAGTGTCATCGTGCTAAAAGCTTCGGTATCCTTTCGTGAGTACTGGGATGTCGTAGGATTTCGCCTTTCGGGTGTCGCCGCGGTAAAGCTAGGGAGTCGTTAGCCTAGAGCTGAGGTGTCGTCGCGCTAAAAGCTTCGGTATCCTTTCGTGACTACTGGGATGTCGTAGGATTTCGCCTTTTGAGTGTCGCCGCGGTAGAGCTAGGGAGTCATTAGCCCAAGCTGGGGTGTCGTCGTGCTAAAATCTTCGGTGTCCTTTCGTGAGTATTGTGATGTCATAGGATTTTGCCTTTCGGGTGTCACCGCGGTAGAGCTAGGGAGTCGTTAGCCCAGAGATGGGGTGTCTTCGCGCTAAAAGCTTCGGTGTCGTCGCGCTAAAAGCTTCGGTGTCCTTTCGTGAGTACTGGGATGTCGTAGGATTCTCCTTTCGGGTGTCGCCGTGGTAGAGCTAGGGAGTCGTTAGCCCAGGCTGGGGTGTCATCGCGCTAAAAGATTTGGTGTCCTTTCGTGAGTACTAGGATGTTGTAGGATTTTGCCTTTTGGGTGTCACCGCGGTAGAGCTAGGGAGTCGTTAGCCCAGAGCTGGGGTGTCGTCGCGCTAACAGCTTCGGTGTCATCGCGCTAAAAGCTTCGGTATCCTTTTGTGAGTACTGGGATGTCGTAGGATTTCTCCTTTCGGGTGTCGCCGCGGTAGAGCTAGAGAGTCGTTAGCCTAGGCTGGGGTGTCATCGCGCTAAAGCTAGGGAGTCGTTAGCCCAAAGCTTGGTTGTCGTCATGCTAAAAGCTTCGGCGTTGTACAATTTTGCCTTCCGCCTTTTGCGTGTCACCACGGTAGAGCTAGGGAGTCGTTAGCTCAGAGCTGGGGTGTCGTCGCGCTAAAAGCACTTCATTTCACTGAAAAAGACACCCTAGTTAGAAAGCACTTTATTTGCGACCAAGACACCCTAGTTAGAAAGTTACGACACCCGTGTTTTATATATGCTCCTGTGTAAGTTGACTCAATACATAAGCATCAAATTTGTCCATCAAAGTTTTGGAAGGCGGTACAATTCTTTCCTTGTCCTCTCCGGTATTAATTGACTGCATACAAGTCTGCCTGTTGCTTGAAGCAGCTCTTAAGAGATTTTGCATTTATGGAGCATCAACGGTTGCCTTGACCAGATTTTTCCTTGATCTTTTTGACTTCTTCTTGACTCCACTCTTTAATCTGTTCTCTCTGTACCTGGCTTAGCTACGCAGTTGGCATCCACGACAATTTGAATATAGGTGTTAGACCATCCATCACTACATTAAATGCATCTTCAGACATGGAGGCTATCTCTACGAGCTTCATCATCCGATGACTTAGCAAACTATATCTACAATTAATAACATAATATTAATGAAAACATATATTAAGACATTTCAATTAAAAATTGTCACTGCGTACTGTGATTTTCGGATGCTTTTATCATAACCTTTAGTATTGCAGTCGAATTCGTCGAATTGGTATTTCATGTCCTTGCACCATCTCTTCAAGAAGTATTTATCTAGTAAACGAAATACGTCACTTTGATGAAGAACCAACAAGGCATGTCGACACAGGTACCCCTTGAACTGAAAGGATCGGCACTGGCATTGGACATCCTTAATATTTCTATCGTATGACACGATATAATCTTTGATCATCTCCTTACCGATTCCATCGACTTCAATCCTTTCGTACGACTTTACAGAATATACACAACAGTTGCCAGCTTCCTTGATCAATTTAGTATTTGATGCAGCCATTTCAAGGATCTCATTCTGAAATTTTTTGAAAATGCACCTTGTATACTTCCTGCAGCTTGTCTCTCAAAAAGTGATGATGTCTTTAGGAAAGCAATCATTTGCAACGTCCTATTATCTTCCTTATTTTCAGCCTTGTACCTTTTTTCTAAGGCATCTTCGTACTTATCTATGAACTCCGTTAGTATAGTCTTTGAATTTATAAACCCATCGAAGAAGTGATTTATGCCCTCGCTTCTTTGTGAAGATGATACCCTATTCATAATTTTGTCAACAAAAAAAAGCGTTGAACGTGAACATGAACCAAAGACAATGACATACAAACCTGCGAAGAATGTATCCTTTAGGTAAACTGGGACCCATTTATCCCGACATTCGTAAAGGACATTGAACCAATCTATAGACTTGCATTCTTTATATTTCTCCATAACATGTGCCCACCTTTCCTCGAATGAATGTATGGTCAATGAATCATATATCGCCTCATCGAAATCAACCATAAACTAGGGATTTGTTGTGCAAATGTGGCCAATCTTTTCAGGTATCTTCTTCAATATATGCCAAAGATAAAATTGATGTCGTGTGTTAGGAAAAACTTCTTTGACAGCAGCCTCGATTGCCTTATCTTGGTCAGCTATTATGGCAATAGGTGCTTGACCACCATTTGCATCCAGCTATGCCTGAAAAATCCATTTATATGTCTCAGTACTCTCATCAGACAACAATGCGCAACCAAGCAAGGTGGACTGTCCATGATGGTTGACCCTGACGAATGGATAAAAAGGCATTTGATATTTGTTTATCAAGTAGGTTGAGTTAAAGCTTAGAACATCACCGAAGTATGTGCATGCCAATCTTGACCTTGGATGAATCCAGAAGACATACCTCAGATGACCATTATCATTGAGGTCTAAGGTATAGAAGAAATTGGGATTTCTAAGTTGCATTTCGGTGAAATGAATTACCATCGACTGAGCATCTCCTTCTTTCAGCTTAGACTAACGTTCGCAACAAATGAAGTTATGAGCATCCTTCTCGGTGAAATCCAATTGTCTTCTGCCTCCTTTTCTCCTTGCTATGGCAGAGTATATCTGAGTTGTCAGAACATTCATAGCATGTAAATTGCTGATCTCTGCCTTCTCTGGTGTGCTGATCCTCCTATGCGACCGTAGATAACCAGTTGATGTTATGGACATCCCATGGTTATGTTCTAGATAAACCTCAACCAATATTCACTTACCACTTGTAGCATTTAGTCTTGCTTTTATGGATGCCATACAATCAACTTTTCCAGTATCCCTATGATTCATACTCTTCTATGTTTTTCTAGATTTTCCTTGCCTCTAACATGCCAGGTTCTTGAAGCAAAGTTATTTTTTGTTATTGGCCTTGCTACACATGTTGTGATTCCAAAACCAGCTAGTTTCGCGCATCCATTGTAGAAAGTATATACATCATCTGCTGAATTGAATTCCATTCCAGTTTGAGGAACTACAATATCATCCACTGCATTTGGAGCGACGGGTGAAGGTACACGGCCATGAGTGTTATCGATTTCTTTCCGATCTATAATTTCAGCATCGTCTGTGGAAATATAGGTACACAGTCATAAATAATGATATCCATAGATTTAGTTGTCAATATATCCTGACAAAGGATTAGGATAGGACACGAAGGTTAAAACAATACGATACCTACGATCTGAATTCAGAAGTCACGACACCACAGTTTATAAAAAACGACACCGAAGCTATAAAATTACACACCAATTCATAACACATTGAGGAAGGGCCTAATGACACAATCTCTGATGCAGGCTGTTATCGACACCCCAGTTCTCATCTGACGATACCCTAGCTTTAAGGCGATGACACCCGTGCGTTGACTGTTAAGGCGGGGTGTGTCATCGCCTTAAAGCTATAAGCATGGGTGTCGTAGCATTGGTGTTTGGGTGTCGTGAGGTTTTAACTGGGGTGTCGCGAAGGATTTTCGGCCGAAATCCAATCCTAGGGTGTCGCGAGGATTCTCTCCATGGTTGGTTATAAGCACGGGTGTCGTAGCATTGGTGCTAGGATGTCGTGAGGTTTCAACTGGGGTGTCGCGAAGGATTTTCGGCCGAAATCCAATCCTCCTGAGGTGTCGCGGGGATTCTCTCCGTGGTCAGTTATAAGCACTGGTGTCATAGCATTGGTGCTAGGTGTCATGAGGTTTCAACCGGGGTGTCGCGAAGGATTTTCGGATGAAATCCAATCCTCCTGAGGTGTCGCGGGGATTCTCTCCATGGTCAGTTATAAGCACCGGTGTCGTAGCATTGGTGCTAGGGTGTCGTGAGGTTTCAACTGGGGTGTGAAGGATTTCGGCCGAATTTTGCCTGGGGTGTCGTGGGGATTCTCTCCGTGGTCAGTTATAAGCACGGGTGTCATAGCATTGGTGCTAGGGTATCGTTAGGTTTCAACTGGGGTATCGCGAAGGATTTTCGGCCGAATTCCTCCTAGGGTGTCGTGAGGTTTCCTTTTGGGACGTCGTCAAGCTTACTACAGTAACCGAGTATTTGGCTTTCCAACACTCTCTTCAGTAATGGTTTCTTTTATTCCCCATCCCTCAAAACTCAGTGAGGGAGGCGCAACCCTTCGTTTCCTTTGAGTGGCCACTGAGATAGTGGCACGTGGCGAGTTTCCACGATAGGGGCGCCGGAGCTGATAGCTCGGGCAATCGAAACACCCGCCAGGAGTAGCTTAAATATGGATGGGGGAATGCCATCGTTAATCATCTTTTCAGCTGATCTTCCAAAATTTTTGGACACTGAGATGTCTTCTGGAGGCGAGGGGCGATCGACTGGCCCCCATGGGAGCTGCCGCACAACGGTAACCGTCGATGCGGAGGTCTTTACATCGTCGCTCGCAAATAGCGAGCGACTCCACAGGGCGGCCGAGCAATACCTGGCCATTTCAACGAGAGAGATCGAGGTCCTGCGTCAGGCCAACAGCCAGCTGGAGGGGCAAGTAGCGTCCCTCCAGCGCTAGATCACCGAGTTAGCCCCACAGCGTGGGGGGAGCTCGCAGCGGCCGAAGAAAATGACAAGCCCAGTGAGGGCTCCTGTACTTTTTCTTTTCTTTTCTTCTTGTCTTTATTTGTGTGATGAATAAAAAGAAATTTTAGTAACTTTTGTATTTGCTGCCAGATCGAAGGATAAGGGAGCTTGGATGTCGTAACTGTTTTTTGACTGATTTCATCATGGGATGTGCTAAGGTTTTCTCCTAAGCATGAACGAGTGTCTTAGGTTTGTACTTGGGTGTCGCGGGCCTTCTCTCCATGGTCAGTTATAAGCATGGGTGTCGTAGAATTGGTGCTAGGGTATCGTAAGGTTTCAACTGGGGTGTCACGAACGATGACATCCCCGACTCAGGCTGTTAACGACATCCCAGTTCTCATCTGAAGATACCCTAGCTTTAAGGCGACGGCTCCAATGCGGGGACTGTTAGGGGGGGACCGACAACATCCCTGACTCAGGCTGTTAAACGACACCCCAGTTCTCATCTGACGACTCCCTAGCTTTAAGGCGACGGCTCCAATGCGGGGACTATTAGGGGGGGACCGACGACATCCTCGACTCAGGCTGTTAACGACACCCCAGCTCGCATTTGATGACACCCTAGCTTTAAGGCGACGACACCCATGAGGTGACTGTTAAAGCGGGGTATCGCGGGGATTGTTCTCCATACGGGGTGTCGTAGCGTTGACGCTTGGGTGTCTTAATGTTTCAACTACGACATCGTAGATCTTTTTTTGGGTGAACATAACTTGGGTGTCACGGGCCTGCTCTCCAGCGTCAGTTATAAGCACGACACACCCTTTAGCAGTTAAAGACACCCCATAGAACAAGCTAAGACACCCCGGAAAGCAACATACAAAGATCCCGAATGTTATAAGCATGGGTATCGTAGCGTTGCCGCTAGGTATCATAACGTTTAAACTGCGGTGTCACGAATGATTTTTGGCCGAATTCCTCCTTGGGTGTCGTAAGGTTATAAGCATGGGTGTCGTAGCGTTGTTGCTAGGGTGTCGTGATGTTTGAACTACGGTGTCGCGAAGGATTTTCGGCCGAGCATAACAGGGGTGTCGTATTTGTTTAACAGATGTGTCTTATTTCTTTAACTTGGGTGTCGCAATACTCCCGATTTTCTCCTGCGATATTGTGAGGCTTTTCTCCAGCATTCGTTTGGAGCATGGGTGTCATAGGCTTGTAACTACGGTGTCTTAATAGTAAATATGGGGTATCGTAGCTTTTATGACGAGACTACAGCTATATGGACATGAAATAATAGGGAATATAGGCCAAAACACTCTGACGACACCACCCCAGTTCATGAGGTATAACATTCTAGTTAAAAGAGTATGACATTCGTGCTACAAAACAGTAAACTCTAAACAGTTATGACTCCCATAATGTCATAACTGTTTTGTTCTAAGGAAGTTACCCGCGCATTAAACAGTTTGGTCATGCATTAACTACCTCGAACGAGAAAAAATAGTTGGTGTAATAAAAGAGCTTTACAAAGAAGTGGGAAGGACTTTTTACTTCGTGCTGCGGACGACATTTCCTTCAGAAGTTTTTGTACAAAGACTCTAGTAGCCAGGTATTCCAGCCTCGAAGCTGAAATATTTTCCTTCAACCGGACTCTCAGAGCGAGGGCGTTGGATCGTGCTCAAACCTTTGACTGATTTCTTAGCATTCGAAAGCCAGAGCGAGGGAAAAGAAAGAGTTTTCTTACACAGATAAAATCCAAGAAAAAATGGTGGTAGAAGAAGGCTGGAGGAAAAGGGCATTTTCATCTTCATGCTAATTTTAAAAAAGGCGAAGCGCTTTTCATGGCCGTCACGATCCGAACGTAACATTGTATCAGAACCATACCGTTCGGCATGTAGGATCCACGTGGATCAATCAGAAGAGACGGTGCAGCCCACATAGGACTTGCTGCACCGAGGACGGTGTACCACTACAATAAAAATAAGAGTAGCAACCCTTTTTTTATGATGCAGGGTAAAGCGTCGGCACGCTTTATCCTAATTTAACCGACTCTAGCCCTCGATCGCCCCCGCCAGTGCCCTAAAGTCTGCTTTCTATTCGGCGGCAGTGCTCGAATCTTAGTGGCTTTTTCTTTTTTTTTTTTCTTCCCCACCGAGCGAACAACAAAGACGAAGAAGAAGAGAGAGGCAGGAAGCGATCGAAGAAGAACCGATCCCGTTCCTCCACGATCGAGAGAAAACTAAATTCATTAGGATTCTTATTCGAGGATTCGAGCTTCTCTTGGCCTCCGGTCAGGGGATGGAAGAGGTAAATGCAGGCGATCGCTTGTTTTCTTCAGATAGATGAGCTTTGGATTCCACGATGTCTATGGTGTTTCGTTCTTCGTTCCTTCCTTTCTTTATAATTTGGATTTTAGATCGTATTCTTCGTAATTTGGATCAACAACTTGGATTCTGGAATGGTATTTAATGGATAGACGTTTTGCATTTAGCTCCAGATCCAGGTCCTATGCTGTTTTTCATGATGCTTTTGTGTTTCGAGCCAAGAATATGGGATGTGATGTGGTTATTTGATTTCGGATGGTCTTGGATGGATTTAATAGCTGGTTTAAAGGAGTTTAGATGGAATTTAGAGGCTTCAGTGCGGCTTTGATGGATATTTCTAGTGACATTGATTGCGTCGTTTATTGACTGAAATTACTTTGGCATTTAATTAAGGTGGAATAAATGCAGGTTTCGAGCCTCCTTGTTCACTAGTTCTTTCCGTGTTTACGCCACTGGATGGATCCGCTGAAACTGTTGTCTGCCAGGTTACTTCAGCACAATAACAATACAATTATAGTTAGTTGTCATGAGAGAAAGCACCAGGGGAAGTTAATGGTACTAAGAAGCAGGGGTTCTTTCTAACTTACAGCTCCTGTAGGTTGGGAAAGTTGCCTAAGAAACATGGAATTTCTCCACTGAAGCTGTTGTTGTGCAAGTCTCTGTCATGCACCAAAAGAGTAAGCTTAGAAAAATTAAATAAACTGGGAGTCCTTTTTCCTTTTCCTTTTTTTTTAAAAAAATTTCGATCACTGTACTCACATAATTTCCAAGGCTCCAATACACTGAAGTCTGGAAGTACACCAGAGAGCCCAAACCCAGAAAGATATATACAGTTCAACCATCAAATCAATTGCAAGTTCAATTCACCAACTAATGATCATATGGACTGATCAAAGAGTAGATGCATGCAACTTACAAGGTAAGGATATATATAAAAGTTTATCAGTAGCCAAGTAGCAAGTCTTTAATTAGTAATCATTTATTATTATGTATGCATGTTTCAAGTTTATCAGTAGAAAAGCTTCTTTTTTCCGGTTCCATCGGTTCCTTCCTCCTACCATTGTTTTTTCTTGCAGGAACAAATGCTCTGTGAGGCCAATAAAAGTTTAAAGAGAAGGGTAAGGATACCTCTAGCTATGAATCACTCTAAATATAAATATTCTAGGTACATGGATTATTTTTTTAGTAAAATATTGCAAGCTTGTCATGGATTTTGTTGGATATGCAGTTGGAGGAAAGCAACCCCGCTACTCAGCAGCAAGTTTGGGATCCCACTGCTCATGCAGTGGGCTATGGCCGGCAGCCACCTCAACCACAGGGCGATGGATTCTACCAACAGATGGATAGTGAACCTACTCTCCATATCGGGTACCTTCTTCCATTGCCGGCTCTTCTTCTTTTGGTTTTGTTTTCCTTACATAAGAAGGTGTCTCTGCTCTCTGAAGTAAAAATCACCATAACTAACATATTTGTGACTAGAGTCCCTTTATGCCAAACCTAAACCTGCTTAAACTGGGTTGGTTTCAGCGGAGGTTTTAAATTGCTACCCCTAGTTATGTCTTACGAAGCATATGAAGCACTGTTAGTTTACCCCCTGCCCCCACACTATAATTTTCATTTTTTGGCTTCATATTTAATTGTGTAGTTCTTTGTTTGTTTTAAAAAATATGGGGCCTTTGTTTGTTGTTTTGTGTTGTTGTTAGATGTTCATATTATTTCTTTAGTTGCTTCAAGTTTCTGCATTATAATTTTAACATTTATCAGAAGCAGTCTACTAATCCTAATTATGTGTCTTCATTGTTTCCACGATGGTTTCTAAGGAAGCTATCCTCTGTTTAGTGTAGGTATTCTCAGCATTGTGGGTTTTGAATCAAATCACAGAAAAAATGGCATCTGTCTGCTTTCCATAAAAAAGATTTACGTCATGTTGACAGCCATTTGTAAAATGCACTTGAAACTTGATGGCATGTACGTGTTTCCATTTAGTTTACCCACATAGATGGGTAAAATGTGATACATAATAACAATGCAACTTCCAACAACATCAAAACATGGACACGGGCTTTCTTTACTATGTCATTGGCATCTTGAATTGCATCTTGAAGATGCTAAATCATTGTTTATCATGATTAGGCTGTGCCTTCTTGAATACATGATGATGTAAAAGGAAAGTAACATTCATTGTTGTCCTCAATTGAAGCCACTGATAGGCAACTCCTTTTCCTTGCTTAGATTATACATCTTCAGGATTTCTCTCAGTTGATGTCATCATTTTCTCCAGATATGTTTGAGAACCATGCCTTAATCTACCACAGATATAGCAACAAATATAGCATCTCACTCTCTCTTTCTTGTCATGATCTTTGGAACTTTCTAGCTGCTTGGCTATTTTTTTGCTTCTGCCTGGCAGACTCACAAGAGAAATCTGTGGCACTGACATCAGTTGTTATTTTGCTGCCTTGAGACCTAGTTTGTCTGACTTGGAGGGTAACATGTTGCCCAATTAATAGGAAAATATTTTAGACCCATCGTATCATTTTGAAAACAGCTCTGTAGTTCAGCTTTGTAGTTAGGAATCCTTTGTAGCAATCCACCGGGAGCATTCAAATCTTAGCAATTGAATGCCCATCATATTTTATCAAAATATCAATCAGTTAAAATAAGGCTTGCTGGTTGATCAGAGAGACAACAAATTAAAAATATTACAGCTATTGTTTACAAAAAATATGTAATGAAGGTCCTCAAACCATGCAGGGTGTGATGTGCTTCTTCCATACTAGGCTAATGAGATTGAGAGATGGGTAGACAGAGCAAGTTCAGAACTCAACGTAGCCTTAGCTTGAGGAAGGTAGATGGTCAAGCTTTTGGCATTGCACCTAACTTCTAAGAAAGAAAATGAAAGGAAAGAATTTGGGTTTGATAGAATGTATAAGAAAGAAGGGAACGTTCTGTGGTGAACAAGGAAAAAGTTTTTCCTTTTCTTTGGGACAAGAAGAAAACAGAGGATATGCTGATGATGCTTTGGATAAAATTCATTCATGCTGGTTGAAGAATTAGTTTTTGATATAGGGAGACACGACAAGCCATCCGTGTTGCTAGCACGAATCATTATAGATAAGGGTTGACTGTTATAGTTCCGGCTTAATCAAAACAAAATCTATATGCGTTTAAAAGGTCTACTTAGGGATGTTCCCCTTGCAATAGAAAATCTACCATATGTGGCGAGACTTATTTCTTGCAAGGCTCTAAAATGATCAATCTGTACTCTTTTCCATTCCATGGACTTTGGCTTAATGAATCACCTGACTTTTGCCACCAAGCCAAACACCTCAAGAGTAGCGTGGTAGGGACGTTTTAACTTTTGTTTGTTTGTTTGTTTGTCGCTTAACATGCAAAACCTTGTGAAGACGTCTTCCTTCAATGGACCAAGTCCTATATAAAATATTTCTAAGAGCATCGCTCCAGTCTTGTTTCCATTTTTTTTTTTTGGGGGGGGGGGGGGGGGGGGGGATGGTGGTTGGGTTAATAACGTTGCCGATGCTTTAAAGGGTGGTTAATAACGTTGCCGACCCTTTTTAAAGCGGCGAATTATAGTTGCTGACGTTTTTTTTAAAGCGTCGGCACAATTTTTACCGACGCTTTTAAAGCACCGATAAATTTTTTCTTCACTCCATTCCTATCAATACTTTTAAAAGCGTCAAAAAGCTATATTCTGATGCTAAAAAGCATCGAAAAATAACTTTAAAAGCGTCGTTATCCCTGTATTTACTGTAGTGTACAAAGACTTTTCCATAACCCATATGGACTAGCGAACACAATAAATGGGCTCCTAGTGTTTGTTATTATAGGATTTGGTCCATCACCTACTTCTCCATAGATAGAAGTAGTAATGCCACCAATCTGCATGCTAGATATCCTTTCTTTCAACTCGTTGAATTCATGAGATTTTTTGTTATGCTTTGAACTCGGTCAAACTCGAGGCATGACAGCTACTGTATACTTATAAGATTAGCCTCATAAGTATACAAGGTTAATCCACCTGCCATGAAATTTTTTACAATCATTTCATAAAAACATATAGGTTATTAACCGGGCCAAGAGTGCAACCGATACATTCTGATAGTTACACATAATCCTTAAAAGCACATTTTATTATGTTCTTAAACAAGATTAATAGCAGTCTATACATATGAAAGGCTATCCTTGCCTTTAATTGCTTAATTGAATCTTTAGCCAATTCACTTCTCAGTTCTTAAATTTGAAAAAATTAAATAAATAACAATAATAAGCTTAATAACCCAGTAACACTCCACCTATTATAATTAAATCAAATAGTATTCAATATTTTATTTCAATAAATCTAAGTAAAGAATGATGCAAGTTCAAAAAATATGCAGGATGAATATCATAAATATATCTTTTCAATTTTAAGTATGGAATAACATACTGCATTTCTTTTTAACTACATTTACAAAATAACATACTAAGCATCTACTAAAGTAAAATGTAATGCATGAATTCCATATGCTTACGCATATGTAATGAAATGTTTTCAATCAAAGTTTTAATGAATTAATATATCAAATATCAAATCACAACTTTCAAAATCTTATATCTCTTTTATCTCTCCAACCAAGGACTTTATCTTTATTTAACTCCTACAAAAAGGTCTAAGACTTCATTTAACCAAGCGTTGTAGGTCCATTCAAATATTATATTTAACCCTTGTAAAGTATGTCTGAGACAGCATTTAATTCCTACAAAGTAAAGTTATATCAAATACCACATTCAAATCCTGCGAAACAAGTATCTATATCAAATGTCATATTTAAAGAGTAGGTATTTGTATCAAGTACTCGTACTAGTGTAACTCACATTTTGGCCGCATTTATAGCGTCAACATATCATATATATATATATATATATATATAGTGTTTGACTAAAAGCTCATATACATATACAAATAATCATCTTTTTATATTTTTTTCAATATTGAAATCAAATCTCATGAATGCATGAACATTTGAAAAATAATTGAATTTCATACTATGTACTTTTAACTTTAATTGACTTTCAAGAGTTCATAATTTTCAAATGTATAACTTACGATGCTAAAGAAATGTACCGCATCAAATTTTTAATATGGTCTCACAAAATAACCTTTCTATTTACTAATCATAAATCAAATAAAATATAAGCACAACTAGATCAAATAATTAAATTATTAAATATAATTTAATACAACTACCTTATACACCATTAAATATGATTTAGTACATAAAACTCATAAATTTAGAAACTTTATAGCTTCATTTAATAAAAATAAATCCCATATGGCATAACATGGTTCTAACTTTATTTAATTTTATAGTAAATTCATAATGATGCATGTTCTTTAGAACAATTTTAACAAAATAAACCGGCCGGGTTTTGAAGAACCGGTTCAACCCCGGTTTTTAGACTTCTAGGTTTAAAAAATAAAGTTAGAGTTAGATTTTTTTACGGTTTTAAATAGTCTACCCCTTCTTCCTTCTTCCCATTCTCGCCATTACCTCACAGTCTGCCCCTTTGTCTTCCTTCGTTTCCGTCCTCGCTTTCGTTCCCATCCTCGTCGTTACCTCTGCCTCTCCTCCCGGGTATGCTTCCTCCTTTTTTTTAATTTTTTTATCCCAATGCTTTTTCCTCTCTGTCTTTTGATTGCTTTTAACTTTTTTTTTTTTTTTTCTGCCCAACTTTGTACTTTGTCTTCTTCCTTGTTCTTTTTATGCTCTCTCTTCTCTGTTTCTCATGTCAGAAGCCTTCGTTTATTGGTTTCTTTTACTTTTTTTTTTTGTCTTCTGGTAGCAGACGAGTTGTTTCTCTGGTTAAAGATTGCGATGGAATAGGGAAATGGAAAGAAATCTATTTTTTAATATTCAATGAGAAGTCTTAACTTAAAATAACTAGTATAGTTTTAAAATAATAAATGATCTTGTTTTCTTTTTCTGTTTGTTTGCTTCTCTCTACTTCATTAATTATTATTTAATGAAATTATATTGGTATGTAGATATTGCTCTCAACTTATTCACATATCATGATGCATTGCCCTCAATGATCAGTAATATCACAGTCATCTCCCTTGTATGAAATCTTAATGCATTTCCCAAAGAAATTGATAACTTCAACCATTATGACTAAATTGTTTATGTGGCCAGCAACTATATTTCTTTACCTATAATTGTATAAATTATTCAGGTGTTGTTAAAAACATATCTGAATTTCTTTTTTTAGTTGATTAAATCCCAAGCCCGTTCCATTATCATATTTTCCAACCACTCTGTTCATCAACCATTAGATGTCCATTGTTTTTCAGTTGGGCATGAGAGTTTATTTTGTCATTCAGCTCTCTTCATGGACAACAACAAACATATTTTTTATAGTTTATATTTATATTTTGTTATTTTTATATTATTAAATTAAAAATTAATTATGATATCATCCGGTTCGATCAAACCGGTTTATCCGGTCAAACCGGTTGACCCATGACCCAAATTTACTTTATCATTTTTAATAAGGTAGAAAATATAACCTGAAGGTTTCAGAATGCTTGTATTCCACAATGTGGGATTTGGATAAATTGTTTTGATTCCTATTGTTGTTGTTTTACCTAAATACTGAAAACTATTGTGTATTTACATGGTTTTCATTTTTCTTCAGGTTTTGTTAGCTAAAAGAGAACAACAAAATGTCAGCAATAAACATATCAACTCAGGATTCTGCCACAAGTCCTATTTTGGGAGAAGTTCAACCAAGTGCAAACGATACTCCTGAAGCAAATCAAAGCAAGGATGTGAATCAACCTGACACCATTGATGAAGAAGAGGGTAATCCATATGCTCCAAAGAAAAGAAAGCGTACATCCAAAGCATGGACTGACTTTAAAGAGGTTACTCTTCCAGATGGGACAGTGAAGGCTGAGTGTATTCATTGTAAACATTGGTTGACAATGAACAAGACCGGTGCTACAACGCATTTTCCTAGGCACCTCAAGGGATGTATGAGGAAGAAAATAGATGAGAAAGGGCAAAAAATATTAGTGTCACCACAATTTTAGCGGAGTCGAAAACCGTGAATGCTGTGCAAAATTTTAAGTATGATCATGCGAAGATCAGAGAAATCCTTTCCCATATGATTATTGTTCATGAGTTGCCATTTCTGTTTGTAGAATATGAGTTATTCAATTTGTTGATGAAGACATCTACTCTATATTATCAGAGAATTAGTCGTGCTACTGCAAAGAAAGACTGTGTAACCAGTTATGAAATGGAGAAGAAAAAAGTGATGGCAGCATTAAAGGATGTGGACAGGGTTAGTGTGACTACAGACTTGTGGAAATCAGATCAAAAGATTTCGTATATGGTTGTCACTTGTCATTATGTGGACTCCAGTGGGCATTTGCAAAAGCGAAATCTGAATTTTTGTGATGTTCCTCCACCCCATACCGGTGTTGTCATTTCTGATGTGCTAAACAAGTGTTTGATTGAGTGGGAAATTGAAACTAAAGTGTGGTCAGTAACAATTGATAATGCTGGATACAATGATGTGGCTGTTCGGACATTAAAGGAAAACCTCTCTTACAAAAGAATCTTCCGCTTGATAGAAAATTATTTATGTAAGATGCTGCACGCACATCTTGAATATATTAGTGCAAGATGGGTTATCCAAGGTGTGATTTACAATGTGTGTGAAAGCGTGAAGTATATAGCTACTTCGGAGGGCCGGATTAATACATTTAGTGAAATTGAAAGCAGCTGAAACTATCTTCAAAGAAGCTTATGTTGGATTGTTGTACGAGGTGGAATGCAACATACATGATGTTATCAGCTGCCTTAGAGTTTAAAGATGTCTTTCCAAGGTATAAACAAAGGGATACTAATTATAATTTTTTACCAAGTGTGGAGGATTGGAAGAAGGTTGAAGTTGTTTGTTCATTTCTTGAAGAATTTAATGAAGTGACCCACCTCATTTCAGGTAGTGAATATCCAACTTCAAACTTGTTTTTCACTGAACTTTATAACATAAAAAGTCATTAAATGAAGCAAATGTGGGTGAGGGTGCTTACATGGTAGGCATGATTAACAAGATGAAGGTGAAATTTGATAAATATTGGGGTGACTGCAACTTGTTAATCTCTATAGCAGCAGTTTTAGATCCAAGAAATAAGATGAAATTG
This sequence comes from Calamus simplicifolius, assembly GCA_900491605.1. Taxonomy (NCBI): domain Eukaryota; kingdom Viridiplantae; phylum Streptophyta; class Magnoliopsida; order Arecales; family Arecaceae; genus Calamus; species Calamus simplicifolius. Next base: position 110,184 of record UESW01000038.1, on the reverse strand, counting down.
ATTGAATTGTGTTTTCCAGAGATTTACTCTATAGTTGAGGCTGCCAAGCACATCACCACAGTTCGTGAGACATTACGGATATTGTACAACAAGTATGTTGAGGATCACAAAGCTAATATTGTTGAAAAAGATGTTCAAGGTGAAACTCAAAAAGAAAGTTCTAGTTGTACAAGTAATGTTCTTGGAAAAGGAAAAGGAAAAGTAAGGGCACATTTTTCTAACTATATTAAAAATGTTGATACTGTTAAGCAAGTGAAGTCAGAATTAGATATGTACTTGGAGGAAGGAGTTGTTCTTTGTCAAGATGATAGTGATTTTGATGCATTGGTGTGGTGGAAGATGAACAATTTGAAGTTTAGGATTTTGTCAAAGATGGCTTGTGATGTGCTATCAATTCCAATAACCACATTGGCTTCCGAATCAGCTTTTAGTGCTGGTGGTAGGGTCATTGATCCATATCGTGCCTCTTTGGGAACAGAAACAGTCCAAATTTTACTTTGTGCACAAGATTGGCTGCGTGCTCATTATGGGATCAAAAGAAAAGCAAAAGTGAGTATATTAACTTTGCTGCTCATTTAATTGTGTTCATTTGAATGCATGGTTTTCTTGCTATCCTGCATGTATTTAATGTTGTGATATTGTTATGTGCATGTAAAAGGAAAAGGAAGAGATTCAGTATATTCAGCTGACTTAATTGTGATTGAAGAGTTATACTTCTAGTTCTTATCATGGACTGGTAATATTGGTTATTCTAGAAATCTGAATTTTATGCTTGATTATTAAGCCTTCATTGTTGCTCAATTGGTGTGTTGTGTTTGGTTTTGCAGGGTAGATCATGGTTTATGCACTGACTTGCTTCCTAAATATTTGTTTTCATGGCATGAAAAAGAGAGAGCAGAGTTGAGGAAGATGAAGAGAATATTGTATTGTCTTTGGCCCTTGTAGCTTTTATAATTTTATCTTGCAGTGGACTTCTTGTCATTTCTTGTACTAATTTGTTATGAGGAAAATTGTATTGTGTTTGACTCTTGTAACTCTTGTCATTTTCATCTTGCAATGGACTTGTTGTCATTTCTAGTACTGATTTATTATGGTGTGCTTCTTATAGTTCATGGACTAAGTTGTTATGGTGTTTTTTGTTGTCATATATACTAGTTGTTATTTATGTATCATTAGTTATACTTTTGAGTGAATGCATTAGTTTCTATAGGTTAACTTTTGAAACTAAAGTATGCTTAACGAGCTCGATTACAGGCTTAACGAGCTCGAGCTCGAATAAAGCTCGTCAAACATGCTAAACGAGTAATTAACAAATCGAGCTCGAGCCGCTCGTGAGCTTGATAAATTTAGTTCGGACCGAGCTGAGCTTCATTATCAAAGCTCAAACCGAATTCGAGCTGAGCTCGAGCCTACTAAAAAACTGATGAACCGAGCTTGAGCTTGTCATTATTCGGCTCGGCTCGGTTCGTTTACAGCCCTAATGAAAATCCATTGCAAAGGGTGATCACTGCCTTCGACCAATCACTGCCTCCAGGCCATTCTATTCCACCATATTTATAACCAATCTGCTATCCTTTAAAGCCTCTTCATCTTCCTAAAATATACTCCAGAAGTCCAATCCCTCACGAATTCGGCCTTCTTTGCCACCTCCAACATCTCACTCAACCTCAGTAAAAACCCCCTTGTAAGCTCAGGTATGGCACATGCAAAGTACAGGTGAGTCACACAGGTTTGAGAGCTTAGGCTACCTAAGTTCTTAGTTCCTAAGTTATTTGGATCGGCTTGTGACCCAAGAATAGAGAGCATGTGAGTCATAGGTGTACATGGGCTCAGGTTTGAATGCTTTCTTGCATGGCTTAGAAGAGAGTTTTTTAAGAAATGTTTAATAACCTAATTGTAGGTTATGGGAATGGGTCTACGGGGATTGGGCTCAGGTTTTTTGGATAGACTTCTATATTTTAGGAAGTTTGTTAGGGAGTTGGTTATGGGCTGGTGCGAAAAAGTTTTATTATCTAAGATGGATGATTATTTAAGGCTCTCTTTGGATGTAACCGGATAGATGGAAGACCAAGAAAGAAATAAAGACATTCTCTTTTTCTTCTATATCCATCTATTCTTCTTCTATATCTTCCCTCATACACCTGATTTCGGCGGAAGCTGTGCAATAAGTGGTATCAGAGCATCAGAGAGGCGTTTGGAAAAAGGAAGACAGGAGAAATTAGATCCCAGATTCATCTCTAAAAAAAAATCCATTTGGGAAGAGGAAGACAGGAGAAATTAGATCCTAGATTCATCTTTAAAAAAAAAAATCTTATAGAAGCAACCAAAGGAAAGAGGGACATGGCAACTAATCACTACGGCAATTTGATTGGTTGCAACAAGGAAGGAAAGGCCAAGCATCTTATCCAAGGAGAGGCTGCAGGAGGAGATTTCAACTAGGATTTCGCTTTCTAGGTATTTTTTCTTAATTCATCTCTGTGATTGCTGTTTGTGGCCTGATCAATCATGAGTAGTGGAAGCAAAGTTGAGTTTAAAAAATTTAATGGAAAAGAAAGTTTTTTCATGTGGAAGGTGAGGGTTGAGGATTTACTAGTGCAGAATTTTCTTGATGTTGCTTTGGAATCAAAGCATGAGAAGATGTCAGAAGGGTATTGGTTATTTCTTGAGAAGAGGGCATGTGCAGCGATCAGAGGGTGTCTTGCTGATTCGGCTTTGTATAGTTTCCTAGATGAGAAGAAACCGAAGGGTCTTTGGGTCAAGTTCCATTTCTTGTACATGGGCAAAAATATGTGCAATAAACTTATGTTGAAGAAATAATTATATAGCCTTTGGATGCAGGAAGGTGTAGATATTGTTCTTCATATTCAGAAGTATGACAGGGTATACAATGATTTGATGACTCTTGGTGTTAAGATAAAGGAAGAAAATAAATCTCTTTTCTTATTATGTTCATTGCATATGTCCTATGATCCTCTTGTTACTACACTGCTTTATGGAAAAGAAACATTGTTTTATCAAGATATTGTGTCTGTGTTGGGATCCAATGTGTAGCGGGGAAAGATGATAGAGGAAGGTGTACCTCAGGAGGGCCTCACGGTAGGAGAGAGAACCGGCAGAGGCAAGGAGGTCAGCAAGCATAGGGGCCGATCCAGGTCCAAGTCAAAGAAAGGCAAAGGCAAGGTGTTACAAGTGTAATGGAGTTAGACACATAAAGAGGAATTGTCCTCTTTGGAATAAACCTTAAGAAAAAAGAAAGAGAAGGAATCTGTCAGTACTGTTGAAGATGCAGGGGTCGAGGAGGACCTTTTGGTGGTTTCAGATGCACACAGAAGAACAACAGACAGTTGGTTACTTGATTTAGCCTGCTTACATCATTATACACCACATCTGTCCTGGTTTGCAGAGTATATTAAAATCGATATTGGGAATGTGACATTAGGGGATAACCATTCTTTCAGAGTGGCAGGAGTTGGCACAGTTAGGATCAAGATGTTTGATGGGATTGTAAGAACTCTTACTCATGTGAAGTATGCTCCTAACTTGAAAAAGAACCTAGTGTCCTCGGGATACTTGGAGAGGAATGGATTTGGCTTCAGTTGTCATTCCGAGAATGGTGTACTCAATATCATGAAAGGTGCCATAGTTGTGATGAGGGGGAAGAGGCTAAAAAATAATTTGTATCAACTGGTTGGGTCTGTGATGTATGGAGGGTCTGAGATAGCAGCAGCAGTGCACAGTCAGCAGGATATGTACCGCATATGGCACTACTATCTTGGTCACATAGAAAAGTGGGGCATGAGGGTGCTGATGAAGGATAGGAGGATTCAAGCTTTGGATAAGGGTGTTGCAGAGGTCTATGAGCAATGTTAGATGGGCAAGCAACACAAGATAAAATTTTCTACCAGTTTAGCGCACAGTATAGGTCCCTTGGAGCTAGTACACAGTGATGTTTGGGGTCCAGCTCCAGTTTCGAGAAGGAATGGGGCCAGATATTTCATGACTCTGATTGATGATTTTTCAAGGAAGGTCTGGATATATTTCTTGAAGGAAAAGTCAAAGGTCTTCTCCAAATTTCAAGCATGGCAGGCTAAGGTTGAGAAGAGACGGGGAGATATGTAAAGGTGGTGCGGTCTGATAACAGTGGAGAATTCACAAGTAAGGAGTTTCTAAAATTTTGCACAGATGAAGGCATCAAAAGACAATTTTCAGTGGTTAGAACTCCTCAACAAAATGGAGTGGCTAAGAGAATGAACCGAACTCTCATGGAGAAAGCTAGATGTATGAGATTGCAAGTAGGATTACCTAAAAAGTTTTGGGTGGACACAGTTGACACATCAACCTACTTACTGAACAGGTCTCCTCATGTCAAGCTTGATGGAAGGTTACCAGAGGATGTGTAGTCTGGTAGACAGGTGGAGCTCACCCATATCAGAGTTTTTGGATGTTCAGCATATGTACATATGGATGCCAGTCAGCAGACTAAGTTGGATGCCAAAGTCCGAAAATTGGTGTTCATTGGATATCCGCGAGGAGTCAAGGGATACAGGATGTGGGATCCCTTGGAGCAGAAGGACACGATCAGTAGGGATGTAGTTTTTGATAAGAACTCAGTCCTCAAGAAGTAGGAGGTGGTAGAGGCTCAGCTGGAGGCCCAGTCAGATGCGGGTGGGCAGCAGGAGGCTCAGTAGGGCATAGCTGAGCAACTAACCTCTTATGATATTTTACCTTTTGTAGGATCATCAAAAAGACATGAGATTCATGTGGAGCATACTCCAGATATGTCTTCACATGCGGGGACTAGCCAGATGTATGCTCACGGCAGAGATGAGTGAGGGAGGAGTCACATCCTGGGATAGGCATCGACATTGCACTGCATAAGCCAAAGAGGGTCGTTTGACAGCCAGAGCGATATAGGTTTGGCGAGACTATGTCATATGCATTGGTGGCTGCCAGTGAAGGACCAGTTACCTACTAGGAGGCAATGACAAGCCAAGATAGAGATAGATGGGTCTAGGCTATGGCAGAAGAGATGCAGTCCTGCAGAAGAATCAAACTTGACGGTTGGTGTCACTGCCAAGTGGAAAGAAGCCCATTGGTTGCAGATGGGTATTTCAGTGCAAAGAAGGAGCCACAGAGAAGGAGGGGATCAAGCATAAGGCTAGGTTAGTGGCCAAAGGATTTTCTCAGAAAGAAGGCATTGACTACAATGAGGTGTTCTTACTAGTGATACGACATGCATCTATCAGGGTATTGCTGAGCATTGTAGCAGTGCAGAATTTTAAACTGGTGCAGATGGATGTCAGGATGACTTTCCTTCATGGAGATTTGGAGGAGGAGATTTATATGGAGCAGTCGGAGGGGTTCATAGAACCAGGGTCAGAAAGAAAGGTATGTTGTTTGCAGAGATCCTTGTATGGTTTGAAGCAGTCGCCACGTCAGTGGTACCTACGGTTTGATACTTTTGTGAGGAGCATCAGCATGTCTAGATGTGAGTATGATCCCTGTGTTTATTTTCAGATTTTAGAAGATCATTCCAGATTATACTTGCTTTTGTATGTGGATGATATGTTAATTGCATGCAAGAGTAAAGCAATTATAGAGAATCTAAAGGCAGCATTGTTAGCTGAGTTTAAAATGAAAGATTTAGGTCTTGCTACATGGATTTTGGGGATAAAAATTTTCAAGGACAGAGACAGGAGATTGCTTCACTTATCTCAGGGACTTATATCAGAAGGGTCTTGGAGAGGTACAGTATGGATAGTGCAAACCCAGCCGCATTACCATTGGCTGGTTACATTAAGCTCTCCAAGACTGTCACCGAGTTTTGAGACAATGGCCGAGGAGATGTCCAGAGTACCTTATGCTTCAGGAGTTGGCAGCTTCATGTATGCTATGGTGTGTTGTAGGCTTGACCTTGCATATGCTGTTAACCAGGTTAGCAGATTCATGGCTAATCCGGATAGAGCACATTGGAGAGTTCTGAAGGGATCTTCAAATATCTTGTTGGCATAGTTAGTGTTGGTGTATGCTATGGGTATAGTAGTATGGAGGATGGCACTAGATTGACCATGGAGGATCAGTAGCAGGTTTTGTTGATGCTGACTATGGAGGTGATTTGGACAACAGAAGGTCAATGATAGGGTATGTCTTTACATTGAATGGTGGTCCAATATCATGGAGGTTAAGTCTGCAGCCAGTGACAGTTTTGTCTACTACAGAGTCAGAGTATATTAGTATTTCAAAGGCTGCAAAGGATGCTATGTGGCTGAAAGGTTTTGCACTGGAGATGGGGATAGCACAGGGGTGATCAGAGTATTTTCTGATAGCCAGAGTGCTTTATGTTTGGTCTAAACCCGGTCTATCATGCTAGGACCAAATATATTGACATCATATACTACGGGATCAGGGAGCTTGTAGAGGATGGTGAGTTGGAGCTTGTGAAAGTGTTTACTAAAGATAACGCAGTGAATGCACTCACTAAGGTACTGTCTCGAGATATCTTCTTCAGATGTGGAGCACTGATGGGATTGATGGATCAGGTCAAGGTTACTGTAACTTTGATGCACCAAGGTGGAGATTGAAAGTTGAGGTGTGGCACATCCAAAGTACAGGTGAATCACACAGGTTCGAGAGCTTAGGCTACCTAAGTTCTTAGATTCCTAAGTCATTTGGGCCGGCTTGTGACCCAAGAATAGAGAGCATGTGATTTATGGGTGTACATGAGCTCGGACTTGAGTGCTTTTTTGCATGGCTTAGAAGGAAGTTTTTTGAGAGAATGTTTAATAACCTAATTGTAGGTTATGGGACTGGGTCCATGGGCATTGGGCTTATGTTTTTTGGATAGACTTCCATATTTTAGGAAGTTTGTTAGGGAGTTAGTTACGGGCTGGTGCGAAAAGTTTTATCATCCAAGATGGATGATTATTTAAGGCTCTCTCTAGATGTAACCAGATAGATGGAAGACTAAGAAAGAAATAAAGACATTCTCTTTTTTTTCTATATCCATCTATTCTTCTTCTTCTTTATCTTTCCTCACGCACCTGATCTCGACAAAACCTGCGTAACACCCCTCCATATTGCTCTCATCACAAAACATCAGTTTGGCCTGACAATATACTCAGTTTGGCTAGGCTTTTTTGCACTCCTAACATAAACTTGGCCAGCTTTAACTTGTAATGCCGACTAATCAAGGTCAGCTGGTTAGAGAAGTAAAGGAACGAAAGCTTGAACCTGACCCAAGGCCTAGTATGCAGGTCTAACACCTTGCTGAATTTATACAAAATGGACAAAAACACATCGTAGGTTGCATCGTCGAATCGCATCATTTAAGCTTTCGACGCCACTCATTCCCTTAGTTGATGGCTCTCTTTTTATCGACTTCATGATAACGCCAGAAACCAACCCTAATATTAATGTTGGCCATTCAGAGTCGTCAGTGCATCCAACACCAAAATGCAGGCCTAACTCAAGTCAATCCCAAGATGTGAATAAATAATAAGGTGAGACCCAGCCTTTGTGCTGTCTTGGAACGAAAGGAAACCCTATGCATGAACTTTCAAAGAAAACGAACTAAGAAATAGTCAGCAACAACTCCTAGGCAATTTAACCTGTACACACTGCTCATCTGAGTTTAAAATAGCACCTACCAACTTTCCAGGCAACTTGATGATAAGAATATAGGAAGCACAAAAGGGACATCAGCAATAGGTAACAATAAAAACAATCAGGAAACGACAATTATACCTCAATCAAAAGAGATGCATACTTGGTGATTCATGAATATTCAAGTGACCCAATAATTAAATTGATCTTGAAAAAATTACAAAACTAAGAACAAGAATTGAATAAAATATTATTTAAAAAAAAGTCCAATCATAAGAACATGGTGATTATGGGTCCATTGCCTCAGTAAAATATCTACAAAGTATGCCAATTACGAATCATCAGTCTAAACAACTTTGCTCTAGAAGATTATCACATTTAAAATAAATAAATAAATAATATCCGTCACCCTCTTTCTTTATCCATGCTGGTGGAAACTGGAAAAGCGCGCTGTCCGTCTAACACGGTGCCGGCATTCCATCACTCTTATGGGCAGCATTCGATCATATTATTAAAATTAATTTTATATGACTCATTGAAAATTAAAAAAATTTATTGAACCGATTGGATTTTGAACCTATCCAACGAAATATTTTATTTTTTTTAATATATATATATAAATTAAAAATTAATTATAATGTTATTTTGTACTATCAAATCGATTTATCTGGTTGAATTTATTAACCCACGATCCAAGTTTTAACCCATTTCTCGTGGGCCATGCTCATTCTCAGGCTGGCAGCAGTTTTTGATTTATGGAAAAGACTTTGTATACCGCCCCCGATGCAGCAAGGCTTACGTGGGCTGCATCGCCTCTTCTGATTGGTCCACGTAGCTCCTACATGGATGACCTACTGGGCTGTATGGCTCTACTTTGATGTTACGTTCTGAACGTGACGGCCATTTAAAGTAGTTCGCTTTTTTTTAAAATTAGCGTGCGGACAAAAATGCCCTTTCCCTCCATCCTAGCGCCATTTTACGTTGTATTTCATCTGTGCAAGAAGAACTCTCTTTCTTCCCCGGTCGAAAGAAAATATTTCAGCTTCGAGGCTGAAAAACCTGGCTACTGGAGTCTGTGTACAAAAACTTCTAGAGGAAATGTCATCCGCAGCATAAAGTAAAAAGTCTTTCTTCCAACTTCTTTCTAAAGCTCTTTTATTACACCAACAGTTTTTTCTGGTTAGAGTTAGTTAATGCGTGACCAAACCGTTTAATGCGCGGGTAACTTCCTTAGAACAAAATAGTTATGACATTCTGGGAGTCATAACTGTTTAGAGTTTACTGTTTTGTAAGCACGAATGTCATACTCTTTTAACTAGGATGTTATACCTCATGAACTGGGATGTCATCAGAGTGGTTCGGCCTATATTCCCCGTTATTTCATGTCCATATAGCTCTAGTGTCGTCATTAAAGTTATGACACCCCTGATATACTGTTAAGACATCGTAGTTACAAGCCTAGGACACCCGTGCTCCAAACGAAAGCTGGAGAAAAGCCTCGCGACACCGTAGTTACAACGCTACGACACCCATGCTTATAACCTTTGCGATCTTCGTATGTTGCTTTCCGGGGTGTCGTAGCTTGTTCTATGGGGTGCCTTTAAATGCTATAAAGGGTGTGATAAACGATGCTGGAGAGCAGGCCCACGACACCCCGTATGGAGAACAATCCCCGCGACACCCCGCTTTAACAGTCACGTCATCGGTGTCGTCGCCTAAAAGCTAGGGTATCGTAAGATGAGAACTGGGGTGTCGTTAACAGCCTGAGTCGGTGCTGTCGTCGTTCGCGACACCCCAGTTGAAAATTGATGACACCCTAGCTCTCATCTGACGACACCCATGATTAGAACTGACCACGGCGAGAAGGCCCACGACACCCAAGTTACTAAAATTTATTTTTATTCATAAAAAAAGAAAAGAAAAAAAAGTACATGAAGCCCTCACTGGGGCTTGTCTCCTTCGGTCGCTGCATCGGCGATCTGGCGCTGGAGGGACGCTACTTGCCCCTCCAGGTGGCTGTTGGCCCGACGCAGGACCTCGATCTCTCTTGTTGAAACGGCCAGGTATTGCTCGGCCGCCTTGTTGAGTCGCTCGCTAATTGCGAGTGACTCCGCATAGACCTCCGCATCGATGGTGACCGTTGCACGGCGGCTGCCATGGTTGCCAGTAGATCTCCCCTCGCCTCTGGAAGCCAACTCAGTATCAAAAAAGCTGGAAGTATACGGAAGAATGAACTATGGTACAAATTTAGGAGGGAAAAGGAGACCAGTGGCTTCTCGAGCAAGAGACGAAGGATGGCTTCTTGAGCAAAAGGATGGCTTCTCGAACAATAGATGATTGAGTGCTTTTTCTAGGGTTTATGCCAACCTCAGAGAAATACGAAAGGACACCCGGATCGCCACGATCACATCACAGAGACCCGCGAACCCATAGGAACTGCCCACGTTTAGCAACTTTTCTCAGAAATATGGCATGGCTGAGTTACTAGGGTGTCGTCGAATTAGTACTAGGGTGATGTCAAATTCCCGCCTTGTTCAAGCATGGGTGTCGTCGCCTTAAAGCTAGGGTGTCGTCAGATTTCAACTGGGGTGTCGCGAAGGATTTACGACCGAATTCAATTAGGGTGTCGCCGGGTACTCTCTATGTGGTCATTTGTAAGCACGGGTGTCGTTGCCCTAAAGCTAGGGTGTCGTGGGATTTCAACTGGGGTGTCGCGAAGGATTTACGACCGAATTTGAACTAGGGTGTCGCTGCGATTATCTCCGTGGTCAGTTTTAAGCATGGGTGTCGTCTCCTTAGAGCTAGGGTATCGTGAGATTTCAATTGGGGTGTCGCGATTGATTTTTGGCTGAATTAGAACTAGGGTGTCGTGGGGATTCTCTCCGTGGTCAGTTCTAAAGATGGGTGTCGTTGCCTTAAAGCTAGGGTGTTTGATATTTCAACTGGGGTGTCGCGAAGGATTTACGGCCGAATTCGACTAGGGTGTCGCTGGGAACTCTCTATATGGTCATTTGTAAGCACGGTGTCATCGCCCTAAAGCTAGGGTGTCGTGGGATTTCAACTGGGGTGTCGCGAAGGATTTACGACCGAATTCGATCTAGGATGTCGCTGGGATTCTCTCCGTGGTCAGTTTTAAGCATGGGTGTCGTCTCCTTAGAACTAGGGTGTCGTGAGATTTCAACTGGGGTGTCGCGATTGATTTTCGGCCGAATTAGAACTAGGGTGTTGTGGGGATTCTCTCTGTGGTCAGTTCTAAAGATGGGTGTCATTGCCTTAAAGCTAAGGTGTCGTGATATTTCGACTGCGGTGTCGCGAAGGATTTACGGCTGAATTCAACTAGGGTGTTGCCGGGGACTCTCTATGTGGTCATTTGTAAGCACGGGTGTCGTCGCCCTAAAGCTAGGGTGTCGTGGGATTTCAACTGGGGTGTCACGAAGGATTTATAGCCGAATTCGAACTAGGATGTCGCTGGGATTCTCTCCGTGGTCAGTTTTAAGCACGGGTGTCGTCTCCTTAGAGCTAGGGTGTCGTGAGATTTCAACTTGGGTGTCGCGATTGATTTCGGCCGAATTAGAACTAGGGTGTCGCGGAGATTCTCTCCGTTGTCAGTTCTAGCAACGGATGTCATCGCCTTAAAGCTAGGGTATCGTGAACTTTCCACTGGGGTGTCGCGAAGGATTTACGGCCGAATTTGAAGTAGGGTGTCACGGGATTCCTTACCATCCGGACTCTCAGAGCGAGGGAGGGGAAGAAAGAGTTCTTCTTGCAGAGATGAAATCCAACATAAATTGGCGCTAGGATGGAGGGAAAGGGCAACATCCGGACTCTCAGAGCGAGGTGGGGGGGGAAAGAAAGAGAGTTCTTCTTGCACAGATGAAATTCAGTTGAGCACGAACCTACGCCCTCGCTCTGAAAGTCCGGTCGACAGAAAATATTTCAGCTTCGAGGCTGAAAAACCTGGCTACTGGAGTCTACTAGAGTCTTCAAATATAAAGTTTATCCAATAAGTTTTCCTTGCCAAAACCTCACGTAGACGTTCGCTTCTCTCTCTGAATTCGGCCAGGTCTACCTTCGTTATCTCTTCGTCAATTGCTTTTAAAAGACTCCTTTTTTCCTTCATCTGCTTTCTCTCTGTTTTCCTGTCATTAAAGCCTTTTAAAAGCAATTGACGAAGAGATAACAAAGGTAGCTGAGGCCCATCTTACAGACCTGGCCGAATTCAGAGAGAGAAGCGAACGTCTACGTGAGGTTTTGGCAAGGAAAAACTCATTGGATAAACTTTTATATTGAAGACTCCAGTAGACTCCAGTAGCCAGGTTTTTCAGCCTCGAAGCTAAAATATTTCCTGTTGACTAGACTTTCAAAGCGATGGCGTAGGTTCGTGCTCAACTGATTCCTTAGCATCCGACTCTCAGAGCGAGGGAGGGGGAAGAAAGAGTTCATCTTGCAGAGATGAAATCCAACATAAATTGGCGCTAGGATAGAGGGAAAGGGCTGCATTAAAAGAGTATGACATTTGTGCTTACAAAATAGTTATGACTCCCAGAATGTCATAACTATTTTGTTTTAAGAAAGTTACCCGCGCATTAAACGGTTTGGTCACGCATTAACTAACTCTAACCAGAAAAAACTGTTGGTGTAATAAAGGAGCTTTAGAAAGAAGTTGGAAAAAAGACTTTTTACTTTGTGCTGCGGATGACATTTCCTCCAGAAGTTTTTGTACACAGACTCCAGTAGCCAGGTTTTCCAGCCTCGAAGCTGAAATATTTTCTTTCGACCGGGGAAGAAAGAGAGTTCTTCTTGCATAGATGAAATACAACGTAAAATGACGCTAGGATGGAGGGAAAGGGCATTTTCGTTCGCACGCTAATTTTAAAAAAAAGTGAACTGCTTTAATGGCCATCACGTTCAGAACGTAACATCAAAGTAGAGCCATACAGCCCGGCAGGTCATCCATGTAGGAGCCACGTGGACCAATCAGAAGAAGCGGTGCAGCCCACGTAAGCACACCGGGGGCGGTGTATAAAGTCTTTTCCTTGATTTATTATATAAGCATAATCCGTATAGCAAATCAATCCCGTCTGCACTCCCCTCATTCTTTTGTCCACTGCCCAATGGGTCTTTCGCACCTCCATTTGATGCTCGAGGCACTTTGGCTAGTGTATGCCATCCTTCTTCTACCATGCAATGCCACCTCGCTGCCCTCCCGTTCTCCAACATCCACCGCCTTCAATTTTAATGATCGTCTTGCTCTGGTCTCCTTCATGTCCATGATCTCTGGCGATCCATTCCAAGCCTTGGCCTCGTGGAATGACTCCCTTCATATCTGCCATTGGGAAGGGGTGACATGTGGTCGTCGCCACCCTGAAAGGGTCATCGCCTTGAGCCTCGACTCCCTAAACTTACAGGGCTCCGTGTCGCCCTCCTTAGCTAACCTCACCTTCCTCCGGAGGCTCCATCTCCCCAACAACCTCCTCCATGGCCGCATCCCGCCCGAGCTTGGCAATCTATCCCGTCTGCAATATCTCAATCTAAGCACAAACACACTCGAAGGCGAAATTCCACCCGAGCTTGGCTCCCTCTCGAAGCTCACCTATCTAGACCTCAGCATCAACAACCTTACAGGCAGCATCCCTCCTTCCCTTGGGAACCTCTCCTCTCTCGTCGAATTGGATATCAACACCAACTCTGTTTCAGGCATCATTCCCTCCTCCTTGAGTCAGCTCTCATTCCTTGCCGCTCTTTTACTGCAAAGTAACAAACTGGTAGGAAACATCCCCTCCTCTCTTGGAAGACACTCCTCTCTTAAATACCTAGACCTCTCCATTAACAAACTAGAGGGAGACATCCCACCTACACTAGGGAATCTCTCCTCTCTTCTGCTTCTGAACATGTCATCTAACAGTCTAACTGGAAGCATCCCACCGTCATTAGGGAACCTTTCCTCTCTCGCCCACCTGGATCTTTCCTCCAACACCCTCTCGGGAGAAATCCCACCTTCGCTTGGGCTCCTGCCTTCCCTCGAAGATCTAGTTCTCTTCGGAAACGCACTATCTGGAGGTATCCCACCTACTTTAGGGTCGGGTCATTCTCTCACAATCAAAAGTCTCGATCTATCGGAGAACAACTTGTCGGGCAGGTTTCCTTCCTCCATCTACAACATCTCGAGCCTTAAGGCCTTTGGTGTTGCTGAAAATGAGCTAATCGGCACTCTTCCTCCGGACATGTTCCGTTCTCTTCCTCAACTCCAGGCACTCCTAATGTATTCCAACCACCTTCACGGGCCGATCCCTGCGTCGTTAGGCAATGCATCAGGCCTCTCTTACCTCGACCTTTCAGAAAATAGGTTCACTGGAACAATTCCCACCAACCTGGGGGCCTTGCCAGAGCTATCCTGGCTATCCTCGGAGATAATGAACTGGAAGCGAGCGATGCCGATGGCTGGAGCTTCCTCGCTTCCTTGACGAATTGCAGCAAACTAAATGTGTGTAATTGATTCGAACAGGCTCGGAGGTGCGCTGCCTAGCTCTATTACAAATCTCTCCACCAACCTCCAGTGGCTGACTCTGAGAGGGAACCAAATATCAGGTAGCCTTCCATCTGAAATCGGGAGATTATTCAACCTGGGAAGCCTTGGCCTGAGCCGAAATCTCCTCACCGGCAGTATTCCAGATTCCATTGGACAACTTCGGAGCTTGCAGAGGTTTTCTCTGCCTCTCAACAAATTGTCTGGCCCGATTCCAACCTCCATCGGCAACCTGACTCAGTTGAGTAAACTTATTTAGGAGCCAATTCATTGACAGGCAGCATTCCCATGACCCTGGGGAACTGCCAAGCTTTGGTATTCCTTGATCTCCGATATAATCAACTCACAGGTAGCATACCAAAAGAGGTTGTTAGCCTTAACTTACTCTCCATATATCTTGGCTTGGAACATAACTCACTCGTGGGGCCAATACCTATGGAAATTGGTAGTTTGAAAAATCTCGGTAGATTAGATTTATCAGAAAACAATTTGAATGGTGAAATTCCTCAAAGCATGGGAGAATGTGAAGTCTTAGAGGCTCTAAACATGAGTGGCAATCACTTGCAAGGGATCATTCCTCAATCGATGGCAATTAAAAGGTATTCAAGAGTTGGACCTTTCACGCAATAACTTGTCAGGTGGTATCCCGCAGTTTCTAGAGGAGTTTCGATTTCTGCAATACTTGAATCTCTCTTTCAATAATTTTGAAGGTGAAGTGCCAACCAAAGGAGTTTTTGAAAATCTGAGTGCCATTTCGATCGTTGGTAATAATAAGCTCTGTGGTGGTAACCCAAAATTGCACTTAAAAAAATGCTCCACACAAACCAATAGAAGAAGAAGAAATGTATCACATCTAATTAAAGTGATCATCCCAATAGTTGCTGCACTTGTGTGTTTAGTCTTAATAATATGTTTGGTATTCATTCGTCATAGATTATATCATTCAAGAAAGAAAATTCCATCCACAGCCCGACGGAAGAACAACATCTCAGAATCTCCTACTCTGAGCTTCTTAAAGCAACAGATGGGTTCTCGCCAACAAATTTGATTGGTGCTGGAAGTTATGGCTCTGTGTACAAAGGAATTATGATTTTGAGGAAGAGAAAATTGTAGCTGTGAAAGTACTCAACCTTCAACAGAAAGGAGCTTCCAGGAGTTTCATGGCCGAGTGTAATGCCTTGAGAAGAATCCGGCATAGGAATCTCATCAAGGTGATAACATCCTGTTCCAGTGTGGATTACAAAGGGAACGATTTCAAAGCTTTAGTTTTTGAGTTCATGCCTAATGGAAGCTTAGAGGAGTGGTTGCATACACAAGCAAGCGATCAAAGCCAAGAGAGAAATCTGAGTCTTATCCAGAGGTTGAACATAGCCATAGATGTTGCCTCTGCATTAGATTATCTTCATCATCATGGCCCGACCCCAGTTGTCACTGTGATCTGAAGCCAAGCAATGTTCTTCTCGATGATGATATGGTTGCTCACGTAGGTGACTTTGGCCTTGCCAGATTTCTTATTAAAACAGTTAGCATGTCATCTCAGAATCATCTACATCTATTGGAGTAAAGGGGACAATCGGATATGCTGCCCCAGGTAAGGATCTACTCCGTGTCCATGCCTGCTTTCAGATTTCGATATGTTTGTTTTCCAAAACTTGGATTCTCTCTTTAAATTATAGGCAGTATTTTAATCAGTGCTAAGTAATAATTCTATATATGGTTTGTATACCTAACTATTTCTTCTATGCATCATTTTTCATCAATCGGGATATACCTACTTTCCTTCTGCCCAACTCTCCTATTGCAATTCTAAATGGAAAGCGCATGCCCACTAACTTTATTTGTATTAAAATAACTGATGATTAAAATAACTGATGCATTCTGTTGTAGAATATGGGGTGGCCAACCAAGTATCTACTCAAGGGGATGTGTATAGCTACGGAATACTTTTGTTAGAGATGTTTACAGGGAAGAGACCCACTGATGAGTCATTGAAGGAAGGCATAAGCCTTTATAAGTTTGTGAGATGGCCTTTCCTGAAAGAGTCGTTGATGTCATAGATCCACGCCTGCTCTTAGAAGAGAATGATGGAGGAGTCAATGATCAAATTCAAAACACAGGTGATATAAGACGAAGAACGCAAGAATGCTTCGTTTCGATGATAAGGCTTGGCCTCTCATGCTCGAAGGATTCGCCAAAGGACCGAATGCAGATGGGAGAAGTGATCAAGGAACTGCTTACGGCTAGGGATGCATTAATAAGTGCTGGAATTCATCGGGGAAGGAGAAACAGAGACCCATTGCAGGAGAAGGTCCGTCATCAGCCGTTGACGACGATGATGGGTAGAAATGAGAGTGAAGAACCGATGTGTTTGCTTTGGAGATATCTCAGAGATAGTGGCTAATGATCTTTACTTTTAGTTATATGTGTTGTTTCATGGAGAATGGATGTAATAAATAAAATGAAGCAGTCAAATGTTGGTGCTGTGGTTGTTGTAATAATAGTAGTAGTCAAGTGTTTGTATCCTTGATTATCTCCTATTTAAACTTGAAGTGAGAAATATGGATTTTGTTTCTCTTTGTTTTTACGAAATAAAATTAGTCTCTCTCTCTCTCTCTCTTTGTTTTGTCTTTCTTGGCTTTGGGTGATTTCCTGTAAGATTGGAAGGCACCAACTCGATCGGGGCAGGAGGGGATCCAGATCGCTTCAGGAGTCCAACGTAGCGGCAGCCCATTCCCTTGCATACGACTGGACCCTTGTGGCATCAAGCAACGTCTCTGCAACGATGACATATATATAGTCATAATTTTTTATCAAAATCATCATTAAATCTTATCCGGGTATGTTATCAAAAGACTAAGCTTCAGTTTCATAATAAACAAAAGTCCAGTATACAAAAGTATCCAAATAATGTTAATTTATCACAAACTTTTGTTTTAGATTAAAGTATATATTACTATTAAAAACCCACACAAATTTACAACCATTCTAATTTACAAATGCTTTTCTATTCAAAAGTCATATTCTATTTTAATATTGTAATATTGACAACCTTGTATCTAAGCACACACACTCCGAAAATGATACCTTGTCAACCTGTAAGTCTACGTTTCTATAAAATAAAAAAATAATTGAATGCACACACAAAGTCCAGCAAGTATAATATATATTTTCATAAGTTAATTCCAATCATACATAAATACATAGTAAATATCATGGTCATCAAAAAGTTTTGATAATACAAGCGAACACAAATTGTCAATCTAGTAGTAAACATCCAATAAGCCACAAAATTATATCTAATTATAATTCAATCATATTCACATTTTATAATATTAAATCTATTTTGATAACTTTATACTTGTCTCATGTCTAGGCTATCATGTTCTAACTCATAACAAGTCAAAAGTCTTATGTTACATTTGATGAAGCAACATCTCATGTCATATTTCCCAACCCGTAATAGGATATATAACGAAACTAGTTATCAATAGATATTCATATGTTATCCTCAATTTGGTACAATTAAATCAATCAACAATTAATAAGGATAGGATTTATAATGCAATTAAAATGCTAATTTTGAACTGAAGCTTTATGTAAATATTACAAAGATAATTTCATTTTAACATCTAATCAATAGGAGTAATATTTATGTTTAAAAACTATTAATTCTTTTAAAAATTTAAGAGAGTAAATAATGATACCTATCCCGTCAAACTAATCATCTTATTATTCGAGACCTAGAAATCTAAAATCATATACATATTCAATCAATGACATGCTAATATTTTTTTAAATAATATTTTAAAATTCTTCAAAATTCGAGCTGCTAATTCATTCCAATTTAACAAGCAAGCATCACTTCCTAGTTCAATTTATTAAACTATTTTACGCCTCTTAACAATAAGAAACGCCAACACCTCCAAAAACAGAAATAGAAGATACAACCGGCGAAGGAGGGAGAATGTGAGAGATCGAAAGAGGGAAAGGAAAAGGGTTGGAAACTCAAAGATCCTCCACTCTTTCAGTAACAAAATAAGGAGGAGTAGATTGGAGGGCTTGAGAGGAGGTAGAAGCAGGGCTAATGGTAGAAGAGGGAGCTTTAACCTCTCGTTTTTCCCTTCTAACAGCAATTAGGAGCATGAGAGAGAGAGAGAGAGAGAGAGAGAGAGAGAGAGAGATCATGCCGAGAGGAAAAAAAGAGTTAGCATAATAGAGGAGCAAGATGGCATTCGGTCGTTTCAGTAGAGGAAAAGAGGGTGCTGCCCCTATTCGGATAAACATAAGAGCACCGTTTTAGAGGCAGTCTACTTTAATGGTGGGGCTCAGCCATGATATATATATAGTCTCTTAATCAAGGAATCAGATAGCAAACAGCTATCTAACCACATTTAAGGATGAGGAGAAAGAAAACATAGAGAACCAGAAGTGCCAAAGTGATTTCCTTGTAGATTAGTTTGAAATTTTCAACCATAGCAGACTTCAGCCACCGTCCAGGTTGAAACTCGCAATAAAGTTACCATGGTTTCCTCACATGCATGTAAGTTAATATTATCTTCAATGCGAGTGGTGTGAAAGGATCGTAATCATATTCTAATTACTTCTGAATATCACCACATACCTAAAGGCAATCTCGTCAACCCTCAGATTGCATGAACCATTTTTATCTTCCATGCTTTTCTTTCTGCTAGTTTGCCCAGACGATGGTAAGATAGATCACATCAAATTGTCTTTTTTCAATGGAAAAATGAAGAAGCTGAAGCTTCCAATTGATTTATTAGTTATAATTAGTGCATACAAGATGATACAGAAGAGGGGAGATAGTATCAAGAAGAGTACCAGAGAAGAGAGTCAAAAGGATGTAGAGAGGAGAATATACGACGATCAACATATGCCAGAATATCTAATCTACCATCTACTGGTCCTCCCAGGATCGGAGACAGGGTCTGCAGAAAAAGCTGGTGGCTGTGATATGCATCAGCATCACCATATAAGCAAATGAGCCCACGACGGAAAGGAGCGGAGAGCTTCGTGTATAGCAATGATGCTAGTTGGTCTTTTCTTCAAAAATAGCTGATTTTTTTTAAAAAAATAAATAAATCCCTTTCATGAAGAGTGGATCGTCCTCTTTCTAACCTTGGAGCATAGCACGCATTCGACCAGCCCCAAGTCGTGTGGAGATGCGGAAGCGAGATGATATCCCTGCTGAAATTTCTGCAGCAGAATTTTGGATCTTGATCTTGGTAATCTTTCCAGATTGATTAGCAACTAGGATTTTCCTTGGTTTCTTGCGCCCCAAGATTGTAAGAGAGGGTCGTGGCCTCTCTTCTTCCTCACGTGAACCTTCAGATCTGATCCAGAAAATCAAGAGACGTTGCCCAAGAAGAAGGTGCTGCTAGGGTTTCTTCCTTCTCCTTCTTTGAGAGAGGCGGTTCCAAGAAGATGGCTAGGGCAGAGATGACAGCAATAAAACCCTAGAAATCTAGGACATCTATACGTGAGAAAGAGAGAAAGACGTGGATAAAAGAGAAAAGGAGAGGGATAGCTTATTTTAGGGAGAAAATGGTTTTTTTTCCATTCTTCTATAATCATCATCGTTACATGACTATATATGACCCGTCCCCATGATGGCCACCAAAATAAAACCAGCACCACACATGAACCGGTGCCTTATTATATGGATAATAAACCCTAAAAAACTTCCTTGGACCAAACCACACCTTGGGCCCAAACCCAGCCCAATGATAGACTAGCCCCCTCAAGACCCAACAACCTGGGCCTTAACCCTGTGGAGCCTACAAACCTCCACCCTAAGATTTAAGCTTTGGAGTACCACACCAGGCTCTACAATCTCCACCTTGGTGCTTCAAAGCTGCTGAAAAATCTGCACATTCCCTCAGACCCATCAGTGTCATACATAAGAGAAAGCTATCCCGTGGAAGAGTCTTCGTAAGTGCATCTGCCTGGTTCTTCTTTGTATGAACTTTTACCAGCTCCACTTCACCTTCTTCCACCAATTCTCTGATCCTGTGATACCTCACATCTATATGCTTTGTGCGTGCATGATAGATTGGGTTTTGAGCCAACTGCAGGGCACTCTGACTATCACTGTGTAACAATATTGTACCCTGCTTCACCCCCATTTTCATGATGAGTCTCTTCAACCAAAGAGCCTCCTTGGCAGCCTCTGTAATCCCTATATACTCAGCTTCTGTTGTAGACAAAGCTGTAATAGGTTGAAGGGTTGATCTCCAAGAAATTAATCCACCATACATGTTGAACACATACCCTGTGGTAGACCTTCTTGTATCCAGATCACCTACAAAATTTGCATCCACAAATCCTTCCAATGGACCTAATGACTTACTTGGGATATTAGATTTCTCTTAGATCCATCTTACTGCCCAAAAATTAGACCAAGTCCACGAGTTCCCTGAAGGTACCTCAAAATCCACTTGAGTGCCTTCCAGTGCTCCTTCCCTGGGTTTGCCATGAATCTGCTCATTTGGCTCACTGCATATGCTATGTTAGGCCTGCAACACACCATAGCATACATAATGCTGCCCACGACACTGGCATATGGAACTCTCTCCATGTACTCTTTCTCTTCATCTGTCTGGGGGTTCTGTAACTTAGAAAGAGACATGTGACTAGCCAAAGGTGTTCCAACTGGTTTGGCCTTATCCATCCCAAACCTCTCCAACACCTTGTGAATATATCCACCCAATGACAAGTGTAGAATTCCCTTGGTCCTATCTCTATAAATTTCCATCCCAAGTATCTTCCTAGCTGACCCCAAATCCTTCATTTCAAATTCTGTTGATAATGCATATTTCAGTCCATTCACTGCTTCAACACTCCTGCTGGCAATGAGCATATCATCCACATACAGAAGGAGATACAGTGCATCATCCTTATCCACATCTTTCACATAGACACAAGTATTATGTTCACATCTAGAAAATCTAAGGCCCAAAATAAAAGTGTCAAACCTTTTGTACCACTGACGGGGTGACTGCTTCAAACCATAGAGCGATTTCTTTAGTAGACACACTTTTTCTTCCAATCCAGATTCCTTGAAACCCTCTGGTTGCTTCATGTATATCCTCTCCTCTAGACTCCCATGTAAGAAAGTCGTCTTCACGTCCATCTGCTGCAACTCCATACCATGTTGTGCTACGAGAGATAACAACACACGAATTGAAGCATGACGTACCACTGGAGAGAATACCTCTGTGTAGTCCACTCCCTCTCTTTGTGAGAACCCCTTAGCAACAAGCCTTGCTTTGTATCTGACTCCACCTTGCTCTGAAGGTGCCTCCTTCTTTGTGAACACCCATTTTGAACCAATGGCCCGAGCATCTCTAGGTAGATCCACTAGCTGCCATGTCTTATTTTTTTCCAGGGACTCCATCTCCTCCATCATGGCTTGCATCCATGAGTCTCTTTCTGAACTTTCCCTGGCTTCTTGGAAGGTCTTTGGATCTTCATTTGCAGTGATTAGAGCATAGGAAATCATGTCATCAATGCGATACCGAGCAGGTTTGATGATGGTATGATTTGTCTTATGTAGTGCCACACCCCTTTGATCATCTCTCAAAGCTGAAGTGTGTGACTCCACCTGCACCTCCTTTTGGATTGATGGCTCTTCTGGCTGATCCTTTACATGTATTGGAGCATTCATACCAAACTCCACCTCAAAATAAGCATGTTTTGAAGTAGAAGTAGAAGGTACATCACCTGTCAGCCAATGTTGTCCACTGCTGTCCTGTTCAGCCTTTTAGCTCCATCTGCAATCTCTGACCTCTTCAAGATGCTCTTCTCATCAAAATAATGTCTCTACTGATGATACACTTCTGTGAATCTGAACTCCATTGCAAATAGCCTTTAACTCCCTGTGGATACCCGATGAAGATCAGCCTTTGTGATTTTGGGTCCAGCTTGCTCCTTTCAGTTGCCTCCACATGTGCATAGGCTGGGCAACCAAAAATCCTTAGGTGTCCAAGCTCCACCTTCTTCCCACTCCAGATCTCCTCTAGAATGACTCCATCAAGTTTTCTATTAAGGGACCTGTTAACAAGAAAATCAGAGAACATAATTGCATCACCCCAAAAGACCTTGGGCAGTGATGCCTGCAGCCTCAAACTCCTAGCCTTCTCTGTCAATGTACGATTCATCCTCTCTGCCACACCATTCTACTGGGGAGTCATCCTCACTGTGTAATGGCGTTGGATCCCATTTTCCTCACAGTAGCTTCTGAATTCATTGCTTGTGTACTCCCCTCCATTGTCAGATCTCAAACACTTCACTGGTTTTCCTGTCTCCTTTTCAACACCAACTCTCCAAGCTTTAAACCGAGCAAATACCTCTGATTTTTCTCTTATTAGATATACCCATACCTTTATGGATTAGTCATCAATGAAGGTCAAAAAATACTTAGCCCCACCTCTGGCTGGCACAGGGGGCGATCCCCATATATCTGAGTGAACTAATTCCAGAATACCTTCACTCTGCTTGGAACTGCTGGCAAATCTTACCCTATGTTGTTTGCCATAAATACAGGGCTCACAGATGTCATTATCCTCCTTCTTAAGTGATGGAATCAGACCTCTTTTGCTGAGTTCTATAAGCCCTTTATCACTCATGTGTCCCATTCGATAGTGCCACAGTTTATAGACCAACTGTTCCTCCTGTGACGCTACTAGCACCTCTGCACCATCTATGGCCACTGAGCCTTCCATCTGATAGAGATTATTTTCCAACCTTCTCCCTTTCATCACCACTAATGCACCCTTGGTTATCCTCAAACATCCACTCCCCGGTTGGCTTCCAAAAGCATACCCATGCTTCTCCAGGTAGCCCAAAGAAATTAGATTCTTCTTCAACTCTGGGACATGTTTGACATTGGTCAAAATCCTTATAACCCCATCATACATCCTCACCCTTATGCTTCCAACTCCAGCAACCTTACAAGGACGATTATCACCAAGGCATACACTCCCTCCATCAGATTCTTCATAAGTTGCAAACCACTCCCTATGCGAAGTATAATGGTAAGAACATGCTGAGTCAAGTGTCCAACAACTATCACACTTCCTTGCCTCTCATTCACAGCAAGTACCTCTGTGTTAGAGTTTCCCAAGCGAATCTTTTCTCTTTGCTGGTTTGATCTCAGCACCCCCACAACCTCTTCATAATTCAGGGTTTCCTTCCCATACACCAAGGTTGTAATCATACCATCATAGGAACTGGGTAGCGAACACAACAAGATGAGGGTCTTGTCTTCTTCATCAATTTTCACATCAAGGCTCATCACCTCTGAGCACACTTGATTGAATTTCTAAATATGGGCCACAAGATCTCCTCCCTCAGGCATTCTCAAGCTGTACAACTGTTTCTTCAACCACAACTTGTTTGTCATGCTCTTTCCCATGTAAGTGTTCTCTAAAGTTTTCCAGAGCCCCCTTGCCGTGGTCTGCGTGCAAATCTCCGGCAAGACTTGATCAGCCAAGCACATCCTGATTGTGCTAAATGCAATCTCCTCTAACTCTTTCCAATCCTCACGACTTACATTATCCGGTCTTTGTTTCACCAAGACCTTATAAATCCTTTGCTGTACCAATAAATCCTTCACCCTTTGCTGCCATAGGGTGAAGTTTCCCTTGCCATCATTTTTTCAAAATCAAATTTAAAGCTACTAGATGCCATATCCAACCAAGAAACAATACACACAACAAAAACAGAAAATTAAACTTGCTGCAGAAATTTCTGGTTTGATATCTTACCAAGAAATGCCCAAGATCCAATCTTTTCTCCACCAAATCACCGAGGCTCTGATACCAAATGAAGAGTGGATCGTCCTCTTTCTAACCTTGGATCATATCACGCATTCAACCAGCCCCAAGTCGCGTGGAGATGCGGAAGCGAGATGATATCCCTGCTGAAATTTCTGTAGCAGAATTTTGGATCTTGATCTTGGTAATCTTTCCAGATTGATTAGCAACTAGGATTTTCCTTGGTTTCTTGCGCCCCAAGATTGTACGAGAGGGTCGTGGCCTCTCTTCTTCCTCACGTGAACCTTCATATCTGATCCAGAAAATCAAGAGACGTTGCCCAAGAAGAAGGTGCTGCTAGGGTTTCTTCCTTCTCCTTCTTTGAGAGAGGCGGTTCCAAGAAGATGGCTAGGGCAGAGATGGCAGCAATAAAACCCTAGAAATCTAGGGCATCTATACGTGAGAAAGAGAGAAAGACGTGGATAAAAGAGAAAAGGAGAGGGATATCTTATTTTAGGGAGAAAAGAGTTTTTTTTTATTCTTCTATAATCATCATCGTTACATGACTATATATGACCCATCCCCATGACGGCCACCAAAATAAAACCAGCACCACACATGAACCGGTGCCTTATTATATGGATAATAAACCCTAAAAAACTCCCTTGGACCAACCCACACCTTGGGCCCAAACCCAGTCCAATGATAGACTAGCCCCCTCAAGACCCAACAACCTGGGCCTTAACCCTGTGGAGCCTACAAACCTCACCCTAAGATTTAAGCTTTGGAGTACCACACCAGGCTCTACATTTCAATCCAAATCTGTCAATATATTATGGCAATCAATTGATTCCACATCAAGTCCTAAAAATTTCTCAGCCATCTTCTAAGATTTAAGCATCTTATGATTCACAATTTCCATAGCAGCACCATAAAGAGTACAACCCTACATTACATTCTAATAGAATTGCAACTAAAGTGAGCAAGACTTTATGATTTTCCTTATGTCATCTAATTAAAAACTTCTTTAAGTCCTATATTTTTATGTTCCTTCTAAATTATATAAATTATATAGGGATGAATTTGTATTTAGATTGTGAGCAATGCCAAGGTTTCACTGCCGTTCGATCTTGAACCTTTTGCAGGTTACACATTCACCAATTTTTAGGCATTAGCAATAGAATTTCCCCCTTAAAAAGGAGCTAAATTATGAAAATGAACTAATATAATAAAAAAAATATCAGTGCTTGTGTAAATCTGTTATTCCCTTACAGTAACCATTATTTTCTAAGAAAATGAGGAGACATATATCTCTGCTGCATTAAGAGAGTGTAAATCTGCAGCATTATTATTATTATTATTAGGGCAGGGGGAGGGGTGGGGGGAGGTTGATCCTATTAATTGGGATATCAAATGGAAAATTAATATATTTTTAAAAATCATCCCAAGTGATGTGGCTGACGTAGCCACGAGGGCAATTATGGCAAAATCAAAATCTTAAGGCGGCTCCGTCCCGGCATCTCCAAGTCGGTCAAGTCGGCTCCGACCTTCCCTGGTCGGCCCCGCTCGGCCCCGACATCTCCAAGTCAGCCAAGTTGGCCCCGACCTTTTCTGGTCGGCCCCACTCGGCCCCAGCATCTCCAAGTCAGCCAAGTCGGCCCCGACCTTCTTTGGTCAGCCCCGCTCGGCCCCGGAATCTCTGAGTCGGCCAAGTCGGCCCCGACCTTCCCTGGTCGGACACACTCGGCCCCGGCATCTTTGAGTCAGCCAAGTCAGCCCCGACCTTCCTTGGTCGGCCCTGCTCAGCCCCGGCATCTCCGAGTCGGCCAAGTCGGCCTTGACCTTCCCTGGTCGGACCCACTCGGCCTTGGCATCTCCGAGTCGGCCAAGTCGGCCCCGACCTTCCTTTCTCGGCCTCGCTCGGCCCCGGTATCTCCGAGTCGGCCAAGTCAGCCCCGACTTCCCTGGTCGGACCCACTCGGCCTCGGCATCTCCGAGTCGGCCAAGTCGGCTCCGACCTTCCTTGGTCGGCCCCGCTCGGCCCCGGCATCTTCGAGTCGGCCAAGTCGGCCCCGACCTTCCCTGGTTGGACCCACTCGGCCCCAGCATCTCCGAGTCGGCCAAGTCGGCCCCGACCTTCCCTGGTCGGCCCCGCTCGGCCCCGGCATCTCCGAGTCGGCCAAGTCAGCCCTGACCTTCCCTGGCTGGCCCCGCTCGGCCCCAGCATCTCCAAGTCAGCCTAGTCGGCCCCGACCTTCCTTGGCCGGCCCCACTCGGCCCGACATCTTCAAGTCAGCCAAGTCGGCCCCAACCTTTCCTGGTCGGCCCTGCTCGGCCCCGTCATCTCCGAGTAGGCCAAGTCAGCCCCGACCTTCCCTGGTTGGACCCGCTTGGCCCCGGCATCTCTGAGTTGGCCAAGTCGGCCCCAACCTTCCCTGGTCGGCCCCGCTTGGCCCTGGCATCTCCGAGTCGGCCAAGTCAGCCCCGACCTTCCCTGGTCGGCCCCGCTCGGCCTCGGCATCTTCGAGTCGGCCAAGTTGGCCCCGACCTTCCCTGGTCGGCCCGCTCGGCCCCGGCATCTCCAAGTCGGCCCCGACCTTCCTTGGTCGGCCTCGCTCGGCTCCAGCATCTCTAAGTCGGCCAAGTCGGCCCCGACCTTCCCTGGTCGGCCCCGCTCGGTCCCGGCATCTCCAAGTTGGCTGAGTCGGCCCCGACCTTCCCTGGTCGGCCCCGTCTTGGCATCTTCAGGTCTGCCGAGTCGGCGCTGCTCATCCTCGATGCCCTCCAGAGGGTCAAGGATGTCTCAAGTCGGCCCCAGAACGGTCCTGGCTATTCACACCACCATCCTTCTGACCCGCACCGCCTGGCATCCCAGGCCTAACTACCCATAGGTCACATCGCTGATGGGATTGGACCTAACTACCTGTCAGCCCCACTGACTGATGGGATGTAGCTCACCAACCGCCGTTTTCTCCTCTCCGATGGGACAGGACCCACCAATCAGCCCAAATTCATGCAATCCCACAAACCCCGCAGACATTCCTTTCTTACGGAACTCCACGTGGCTGTGCAGGTGTCAACCCCCTATAAAAGGGTAAGTCCACTCAGGAACAAGGTACGCAAACTCATATGCTCGCTATCGTGATACTCAGAAAGGGACTCCCCTCTTTCTGAGGACTCATTTTTCCCTCCATAGCTCGTCTGAGCTCTCCCTCAGCTGTGACCCCGGTTACTGACTTGAGCGTCGGAGGGT
Organism: Calamus simplicifolius; assembly: GCA_900491605.1. NCBI lineage: Eukaryota > Viridiplantae > Streptophyta > Magnoliopsida > Arecales > Arecaceae > Calamus > Calamus simplicifolius. Next base: position 83,030 of record UESW01000038.1, on the reverse strand, counting down.
CCCCCCGGAGCACCACTCTGGTCTTGGGACTTTTTGCAGGCCATCCAATCAGGCTTGGGATCATGGATTAAGCAGCTCTCTTCTCCCGATGTTCAAGACTAGTGATCAGGCGTCATCAGATTGGCGCGCCAGGTAGGAGCGAGGAGAGCAAAGATGGCCCAAACCCTATAGTATACTTCTCTTTTCTCTCCCTCTCCCAACAATGGTGATGACCCAAGCTCAGGATGCTTCAGTCAGTCACCCTGGGGGGTATCTTCCCCCAGCTTGGTAGCAGGAGACCAACCTCCCTGCCGCTGATCCTCCTGTTGCTTCCCCTCAACCGGAGACGGCTGCCCCGGCTGCGGAGCAGCTGGCAACCCTCACTCGGCAAGTCCAGACCCTCACTGCCATGGTCCACGGACTTCAGCAGCAGCAGTCCGTGGCCACCCAGCATCATACCGTTCCCCTTGCCAGTCAACAGTCTACAAGGGCAGGTTCTCCTCAGCGAGAGGCCGGTCGTCGCCGAGCTTCTCCAAGGAAGCCTCACCATGAGCCCCTCAAGCGGCCGCGATCTCCAGATTGTGGCCCGAGCAAGTTTCCTCCAAAGCCGCATCGCCAGGAGGAACCAAAGGAGAAATCCAATCTTCTACATCCTTCTCCTTCTTCTTCATCTTCCTCTTCTTCATCCTTCGAGCCATCTCGGAGGGCCCCGATAATCAACCACCAGGCAGAGGAGTGCCTGGACAAGTACAACCGGTGTCTAGACGAGCTCGCCAGGAAGATCAACAATCAACCGGAGGAGGAATATGACACCCGTCCTCCTTATACTCGTCGGATACTGGAGGAGCCCATCCCCTCTAGATTCTAATTCCTCTAGATAGATCCGTACGATGGTATGATGGATCCTCTCGACCACCTCGAGAGCTACAAGGCCATGATGCAAGTTCAGGATGCCTCAGATGCCCTTCTCTGCAAAGCTTTCCCTGCTACTCTGCGGAGGGCTGCTCGTGCCTGTCCCCCCACAACATCGACTCTTTTCGAGAGCTAGAAAGGGCTTTTCTGGTGCATTTTGATGCTTGCCGGCGGATCCCAAGGGTCGCGAACAGCCTCTTCTCCGTGCGCCAGAAGGAGGGGGAATCGCTGTGGGACTTTGTGTCCCGGTTCAAGATCGCCGCCCTCGAAGTTTACCACCTCGACGATGTGGTGGCAACGCTGACGCTAAAGCGGGGACTCCTCCCGTCCTACTTCACCTTCTCTCTGGACAAGAAGCCCCCGGGTTCCTACTCCGACCTTCTCCTCCGAGCTCAGAAGTACATCCGCACAGATGAGGCCGACCTCACCCACCGGGAATCATCAAGGAGCTCCAGCCACAAGCCTGCTCGCCCCGAGCTGAGCGTCCCCCTTGCCACCGGTGGTCCGATCCGCCTCGCCGATCCGACAACAGGCGTCAAAGCCCCATCCCCGATGAGAGCAAGCTCACACCTCTCCTCGTCCCTTGATCCCACATCCTGATGAAAATCGAGGGCGAGCCTTATCTCCAGCGCCCTCCTTCTATGAAGAAAGGTCCTCCCGTGACAAGAGCCATTATTGCAGATTCCATCGAGACTACGGCACGACATCGACAGCTGCTTCAGCTTGAAGCGCACCATTGAGAAGCTCATCCAGAGGGGCTACCTCGGCAAATATATTCAGAAGGTGCCACAACCGCTGCCGACACTCATGGGACCCCCGCCTGCTCAGGCCGCTGTCGATAACACCCCCATGGAGCGAACAGTTGGAATGGTGTCTTGGGGAGCAACTTCCTCATCCAAGCGGTCAAGAGGGGAGGATGCGCCGGGTAATGTAGTTCTCGGGGGGGGCTATTGAATTTTGAGAATGTAAACAATGAAGGCATTGCCATCTCTATGATGATCGCCAAGCACCCTGTAAAAAGGATATTGGTTGATAGTGGCAGCTCAGCTGACATCCTCTAGACTCTCTTTAGCCTGTAGCAACCCCTTTGGTTGGATTCACCGGGGATTCGATAAGGGTTGAGGGCGAGATATCTTTGCCTGTGATAGTCGGAACACCGCCATGCCAAAGCACAGTGATCATGAAGTTCTTGGTTGTGCGGTCCCCTTGGCATACATCTATTGGATGCGATCTCCACCCGATGCTTGCTAGTGCAGTTCCCTACTAGCGGAGGTGTTGGGGAGATAAAAGGCGAGATCGGTTTAGTTCTGTCCTCCTATCACACGGCGTCAAGCCCCTTGGAGGCCGAGCCGGCCCCATAAGCACCTGACCCCAGGGAGTCCGATAGGAGAGGGGAGCCGGCCCCAGAAGCACCTAACCTTCTTGCGGATCAACTCAGACATTTTTGCTTGGTCAGCATCTGACATGCCCGTCATCCCTTCAGAATTAATCACCCACAAGCTCAACATTGATCCGAAGCACCGTCCAATCGGCCAGAGGAAGAGGAGCTTCGCTCCTGAGCAACAAAAGGCCATCGATGAGGAGGTTAACAAACTGCTCAGTACCGGCCACATCCGAGAGGTGCATTACCATAGCTGGTTGGCCAACGTGGTCATGGTGCGAAAGGCAAACGAGATCTAGAGAATTTACATCGACTTCACCGACCTCAACAAGGCGTGTCCAAAAGATAGTTTCCTCCTGCCAAAGATAGACTAGCTGGTAGATTCCACCTCCGGCCACGAGCTCCTTAGCTTCATGGATGCCTTCTCCGGATATAATCAGATAAGGATGGACCCCAGTGATGAAGAGCACACATCCTTTGTGACAGAAAAGGGGATTTATTGCTACAAAGTGATGCCCTTCAGTCTCAAGAATGCGGGGGCGACCTATCAAAGATTGATGAATAGGGTGTTTCAGGATCAGCTAGGTCGGAACATGGAAGTCTATATGGATGACATGCTGACCAAGCGCATCGCGCTTCTGATCATGTCTCCGATCTAGAGGAAACTTTTAGCAACCTCCGCCGCTTCCAGGTCAAGCTGAATTCCAAGAAATACACCTTCGGAGTCACAGCGGGCAAGTTCCTAGGTTTTATGGTGACTCAGCGGGGGATCGAAGCAAACCCAGAGAAAATCAGCGTCATCCTCAATATGAGACCACCATCCAGCAAGAAGGAAGTACAGTGACTAACAGGGAGGGTGGCAGCTTTAAGTCGTTTCCTCTCCAAATCAGCCGAGAGGTGCTTGCCCTTCTTCAAGGCCCTGCGGAAAGTAAACAGCTTCGAGTGGACGGATGATTGCCAGAAAGCCTTCGATGGCCTGAAGGCATTTCTGTCTTGTCCTTCACTCCTATCCAAACCAAGGGACGGGGAGAGTCTCTTCCTCTACCTAGCTGCTTCTTCGGAGGCTGTTAGCTTAGTCTTGGTGCGTCTTGATGCTGATGGAACCCAGAGGCCTATTTATTATGTGAGCAAGGTGCTCCACGACGCAGAAGTCAGGTACTTCAAGACAGAAAAAATTATCTTCGCTCTTATCGTCTCCGCTCGGTGTCTCCGCCCTTATTTTCAAGCCCATCCCATTGTGGTGCTCATGGACCAGCCCCTCCGAGCCATCCTGGCTCGTCCAGACACCTCAGGCCGACTCGCTAAGTGAGCCATCAAGTTAGGAGAGTTTGACCTCTCCTTCCAAGCACGGCCGGCCTTGAAGTCCCAAGTCCTGGCCGATTTCCTAGTCGAGTGCACTTGGGCAGATGAGGAGACCAGGGAGGTTTCCATGGAGCGGCACGAGTCTGAGCCGAGCAATGATGGAGAAACCTGGATCCTCCATGTAGACGGCGCGTCAAACTCTCAGGGAAGTGGTGCCGGTCTCATTCTCACCGGACCGGGTGGAGAGAAAGCAGAATGCGCCCTACGGTTTCTATTCAAAGCCACCAATAACCAAGCTGAGTATGAGGCCCTGCTGGCAGGATTAAGGCTGGCCCAAGAATTTGGAATAAGGCATCTCAGAGCTTTTACCGACTCGTAACTCATCTCCGAACAAATCAACGGAGAGTACGAGGCACGTGACCCTACTATGACTCAATACCTAGGCAAGGTTCGGCTCTTGGTCTCTCAGTTAGCTTATTTTAGCATCAGTTACATTCCTCGGATTGAGAATGCCAAGGCCGACATTCTTTCCCGCCTGGCTACCACCGCCGACAGCATCGCAAGAGACGCCTACATTGAGTACTTAAAAGGCCTAGCATAGAAGATGGCGAGGAAGTCCTTCCGCTCACCCAAGAGCCTACATGGATGGATGCCTACATCCGCTATCTCACTGATGGCACCCTCCCCAATGACCGCAATGAAGCCAAGCTGCTCAAGTGGAGGGCTTCCAAATTCGTCCTCCTAGATAGACATCTATACATAAGGTCATTCTCCTACCCTCTGCTCAGATGTGTAGGACCTACCGACGCCGACTACATCCTTAGAGAAATCAATGAAGGCATCTATGGAAATCACATGAGGGGCAGGTCCCTGGCCCAGAAGGCCCTTCGGCAGGGATACTTCTGGCTTACCATGAGGGAGGATGCTGCCAAACTAGTTTAGAAGTGCGATGGTTGCTAGCGCCATGCACACATCCAACATCAACCGTCTACCCTGCTCAACCCACTCTCAGCCGCCTGGCCCTTCGCCTAGTAGGGAATGGACATCCTTGGGCCATTCCCCTCAACCTTGGGACAGCAGAGATTCTTGCTAGTAGCCATCAACTGTTTCACCAAGTGGGTCGAGGTCGAGGCGCTGGCTAAGATCACCGAGAGTAAAGTCAAAGCCTTATTCTGGAAGTCGATTATATGCCTCTTTGGCCTACCACACACCCTCGTCATGGACAACGGTCGCCAGTTCAACAATGAAGCATTCAAGACTCTCTGTGGCAAGCTAGGCATTTACCATCGATTCACCTCTGTCGGCCACCCGTAGACCAACGGGGAGGCCGAGGTCATGAACCGCACCATTCTTAGAGGGCTCAGAACTCAGCTAGATGGATCAGAGGGTTGATGGGTGGAGGAGCTCCCCAGTGTAATATGAGCTTACCACACGACCCCCAGAGCCCCGACAGGTGAGACTTCCTTCAGTCTCGTCTTTGGATCCAAAGCTGTCATCCCTATTGAGATCGGACTGCCCAGTCTGCGTATGGAGTCCTTCAACGAGGAAGATAATTCCACATTGATACGAGCCAACCTAAACTTTATCGATGAAGCACATGACCGGGCAAGGCTGCGTATGGCGACTTTCTATCAGCGGGCAGCCAAGTACTACAACGCCCGAGTTCATCCCAAAGTCTTTCGCAACGGAGATCTGGTTTTAAGAAAGGCTGAGGTATCTAAGCCTACGGAGGGGGGCAAACTGTCCCCCAACTTGGAGGGTCCTTACCATATCACCGAGACACTCCACCGGGGGGCATACAGACTAGAAGAGCTCAACGGACAACCTATTTCGTATACCTGGAACGCGGATAATCTCCGCCAATATTATCAATGATGTATCCCCCAGAATACGAGCAATAAAAGGGTCCCTTCCAATGCCACAGCCTGCTCTCCCTTGCATTCAAGGACTAGATCTCGCAAAAGGAGCTCACCGCCATCGCAGCCTACGAAACACCACTCGACCCCAGCACGGAGGCACCCCCGAGTCGGTTCAAGTCCCTAACAGCTTTGTATCCGGTCGAGTCGCCCCTCGGGTGGCACACAAACCCCCGAGGTGGTTCTAAAGGAGCTCACCGGCATCGCGGCTAATGAGACACCACTCGGTTCGGCTAGAAGACGCCCCCGAGTCGGTTCAAGTCCCTAACAACTCCGTACCCGGTCGAGTGCCCCTCAGGCGGCACAAAAATCCCCGAGGCGGTTCAAAAGGAGCTCACTAGCATCGCGGCTAACGGGACACCACTCGATCCGGCTAGGAGATGCCCCCGAGTCGGTTCAAGTCCTTAACAGCTTCGTACCCGGTCGAGTCACCCCTCGGGCAGCACACAAACTCCCGAGGTGGTTCTAAAGGAGCTCACCGGCATCATGGCTAACGAAACACCATTCGGTCCAGCTAGGAGATGCCCCCGAGTCGGTTCAAGTCCCTAACAGCTCCGTACTCGGTCGAGTCGCCCCTCGGATGGCACACAAACTCCCAAGACGGTTCAAAAGGAGCTCACCGGCATCACGGCTAACGGGACACCACTCGGTCCGGCTAGGAGATGCCCCCGAGTCGGTTCAAGTCCCTAACAGCTCCATACCCAATCGAGTTGCCCCTCGGGCGGCACACAAAACCCCCGAGGCGGTTCTAAAGGAGCTCACCGGTATCGCAGCTAACGGGACACCACTCGGTCCGGCTAGGAGATGCCCCCGAGTCGGTTCAAGTCCTTAACAGCTCCGTACCCGATCGAGTCATCCCTCGGGCGGTACACAAACCCCCGAGGCGATTCAAAAGGAGCTCACCAGCATCGCGGCTAACGGGACACCACTCGATCCGGCTAGGAGATGCCCGAGTCGGTTCAAGTCTCTAACAGCTCCGTACCCAATCGAGTCGCCCCTCGGGCGGCACACAAATCCCCTTGGCGGTTCAAAAGGAGCTCACTAGCATCGCGGCTAACGGGACACCACTCGGTCTGGCTAGGAGATGCCCCCGAGTTGGTTCAAGTCCTTAACAGCTTCGTACCCGGTCGAGTCGCCCCTCGGGCGGCACACAAACTCCCGAGGTGGTTCTAAAGGAGCTCACTGGCATCACGGCTAATGGGACACCACTCGGTCCAGCTAGGAGATGCCTCCAAGTCGGTTCAAGTCCCTAACAGCTCCGTACTCGATCGAGTTGCCCCTCGGACGGCACACAAACTCCTGAGGCGGTTCAAAAGGAGCTCACCGGCATCATGGCTAACGGGACACAACTCGGTCCGGCTAGGAGATGCCCCCGTGTCGGTTCAAGTCCCTAACAACTCCGTACCCGGTTGAGTCGCCACTCGAGCGACACATAAACCCCTGAGGCGGTTCAAAAGGAGCTCACTGGCATCGCGGCTAACGGGACACCACTCGGTCCGGCTAGAAGACGCTCCCGAGTCAGTTCAAGTCCCTAAAGCTCCGTACCCGATCGAGTCACCCCTCGAACGGCACACAAACCCCTGAGGTGGTTCAAAAGGAGCTCACCAGCATCACGGCTAACGGAACACCACTCATTCCGGCTAGGAGACACCCTTGAGTCGGTTCAAGTCCCTAACAGCTCCATACCCGGTCGAGTCACCCCTCAGGCGGCACATAAACCCCGAGGTGGTTCTAAATGAGCTCGCCGGCATCATAGCTTACGGGACACCACTCGGCCCTAGCACGAAGGTACCCCCGAGGCGGTTAAGACCCTAAAGGCTCCGTACCTGTCGAGTCGCCCCTCGAGCAGCACACAAACCCCCGAGATGGTTCTAAAAGAGCTCGCCAACCCTCACGGTCTCCAAGTCTGCCGAGTCGGCCCCGACCATCCCTGGTCAGCCCCACTCAGCCTCGACATCTCCAATGTCAGGCCGAATTGGCCCAGACCTTCCCCGGTCAAGCCCCACTCGGCCCCCAGCGTTTTCAAGCCGATCTCGGTGCTAAGTTGCCCTCGGGTTGTTCTAAGTCCTTAGAATATTCAAACGCAAACGAATCTCCCTTCAAATGGCCTGCGACAGCTCATGGCATCTTAAGTAACCCTACGCGGCCGGCTTACACCTCGAAGATGCATCTCAACATTGGCCAACCTAACACAATGGTTCGGCAACGACATTATCAACATGCACAACACTTAGAGTTAGGGAACATCCCAAAAGAAAGGTCCCCTCTCACCAACAGGTACGGGGTCCGTCTTATCGCTAGTCGCACAATAAAGTATTCTTCCCAAAGGAAAGAATGAATAGATGAGGCAAAACACAAAGGCATTTTTGCAAAAAACTCTTCTTCATTAACAATGGAAATGAAGTACAAAATTCGGCCTAAGGCCGAATACAAGAATGAAGGAAAAAGAAAAACAGACAACAGGCCCTCAGGGTTCACCCGGACCAGGCTTTTCCTCATCCTCTTCCACTGGCCCCTTATCGGACTCCCCGGGCTGGATTTCCTCAAGCTCGGAGCTGTCGATCTTGAGGGTCGCAGACACTTTGACCTTGCACATCTCGAAGCCCTTAACGTAAGCATCGAGGCTGGCCTCAAGGACTTCCTTTGCGAACTCCGGCAAGGCCTTATAGTTGCAGACGGCCTGCCCCGCCTCGGCCTCAGCTCGTTGTGCCCTGGCCTTGGCCTCCTGGCCTTGCGCCCTGGCCTCGTCTGTGTAGGCCACAGCCCCAGCCTTCTCGTGGCCTGCCTCAACTGCCGCCTTTTCTGCGGCGGATGCGCTCTCCACAGTAGCCTGAGCCTCATTTCGCACCACCCTAGCCTCCTCCTCGGCGCATTAAAGCTGGCGGACCAGCTCTTCATTCTATACTGCGGTGACCTTCAGCCGATCCGAGACCAGCTCCAATTTGGCCTCGGCTGCGGATGCCTGGCCACTCTCGGCTTCGGCCCGGCATTCTGCCTCCCTTATTTGGCCACCCAGGTTCTCCTCTCGGGCCTTGGCCTCCTGATGAAGTCGAGCAAGGCTCTGGGACTACGCCATGCTCTCCTTCTTGAACCTGTCGGCCCACGCCATAGCCTTTGTGAGCGCGTCCGAAGAGTGGGACATCGCCTCACGAAGGCCGATTGCGCCATTGGCCATCTGCAGCAAGGGGAACATGTTAACCATAAAAGATTGGAGCATCAAAAGGCACGTCCGAAAACAGAGAGAACTCAGAAGATTACCTGAACAACGGAAACCATCACCATATCTAGAAGCATGGAGTGGCTCAATCCCCGCATCTCCTCCTCGAACTCGGCAGTCCGAACTCTCGATAGAAGATGAGCGGCTTACCCGACGTCCATCATTGAGTTGAGCCTAGGCGCCAGCCGCGTCGGCCCCTCCTACGGACCCTTAACCCGAGGACGAGTCGGGTAGCGCACCAACCGTTGGGATGAGCTCTCCGGCCCATCCCTCTGCTCCCTGGTCGCCTCCGCCCCAGCATTGGATTTCTTGGCGACTGGCTCCCTCTCTCCGATAGTTGGGGGAGCCCTCTTCATCTTTGCTCGGCAGCAGCTAGAGCGCTGACAGCAACGGTAACCTGCCCCGCCTTGGGCACATCAGCGGCGGCAGGGGCTTCCTCTTCAAGATCCACGATCACCACGGCTGCTTTAGTAGTGACCGGAATCTCTCCTTCTTCTACTCCGGTCCCGGCCGGCCCCTGGACCACTCCTCCAACCGGAATTTCCTCGGTCGACTTCTCCGCGGGCGTTGGAGCCTTGGGGACTCCAGCGGCTTGGGTCGGCCCGGCCCGCTCTCCTCTTCGAGCCTTCTTCGCTGGCCTTGATGCTTCCCCAGTCATCGGCCTCTTTTGTTTCAAGGCGGCTTCAAACGCACCGGCGAAAAACTTCATTGCTGCATCCAAAAATGAGAAGTGTTAGCAACAACGTATAGCAGTTTTTCGGTCGAGATAGAAGGAATCGGACGTCGTGCTCACCAACCGCCGGGGCCAACTCGGCTTCTACTAGGTTCTCCTCGGATAGGAGTTCCTTGTAGCCAGGGTACGTTAAATTATTAATTAATAGGTTTAATGATAATTATTTATGCGTTTATCACTCCCCCCAACTTGAATCTTACTCGTCCTCGAGAAAATAATAAATTTAGAAATATGTACCAAGTTAGTCAAGAATTGATAGTTATCTTAAAAATTTTTTTTTTTTTTTTTTTTAAGATCATAAGGGAAGTACTTCATTGGATTATTAAGTTTTTTTTTTTAGTGATAAAGTGTAGTCCATAAGAATTTATAGAAGTCTTTCTTCACCAACTTTCCACTTCTCTGATTAAGTCTTCTAACTTAATTTGGGTTGGGTGTAATGTCTTTTGTACTTTTGATTCTTTATTTATTTATTTATATGTAAAGTCAGTGCAATGTCCTAACCCCTTGCTTTCTAATTAACCCTTGTAGCGAGCTTTAGGCCAATGGCTCCCAAACCAATTGGTTTTAGGGCATTAGGTATAAAATACCCCTCGGACTTACTTACTCGAGTTAAAAAGGCTTTAGGCAGGACTAACTTTACTTAGGTTCTTTTACATTCCACCTTTTTACGCGAACAACATCACTTTCTTAGGTGACGGGGCCCGGTTACTCAGTGAAAAATGCTAAGAACCTAATCTATTAACTTTAAGAGAGATTTTTTCTTTTTTCTTTCTTTCTTTCTTTTTTTTTTTTTTTTTTTTTGAATAACATTTTCACCCATACCCTTATTAAGTAGATTGTACTATTAAGATCAGTGGTCAGGAGGGTCTGAAATTATTCTAAAAATTATTCTGGGCTAAACCCTACCTTTTATTAGGTTTTCTTAATAATTTATTCCTCAGTATTAAAAAATACTAATAATAATCTAACATTAATTCATTAATAGACTGCTTGATTAACTTCAAATCGAGACAGAATTTGGTACACACATCTGATTATAGTTTTACTCGAAAATTTATTTATTTTCTTTTTTCTCCCCCCCCAACTTAATTTTCATTGTCCCTAATGGAAGAAAAATTAATTAATTACAAGGAAAGATACTACCTGGTAGAGTATTTGAAGGTTGGAAGTTTCATTGTTGCCATCTTCTTTCAATCTGCTTCTGTTGCTCTTCTCTCGTCGTGCTAAAAGAACATACTAAAAGAATAGAATATGATAGTGTTGGGTTCACAAGATCAATTGATTCAACAACTTCTCCATCATTAATTTCTTCTATATATGGTTTCAACGCTGGCCATTTACTTTGAATGTATTTCCTTGCTTAGGGTCTTTAAGCTCTACAGCTCCATAGGGAAATACTTGAGTTACTATAAAAGGTCCATTCCATCGTGAACGAAGTTTTCCAGGGAAAAGGTGTAATCTTGAATTGTAAAGCCATACTTTTTGATTTGGTTCAAAAATTTTTCTACTAATAAATTTGTCATGATATGCTTTGGTTCGTTCTTTATAAATTTTTGAGCTCTCATATGCCTCATTTCGTAGTTCTTCTAACTCATTCAATTGAAGTTTTCTATTGACACCTGCATTTTTCATATCATAATTAAATTGCTTGATAGCCCAAAATGCACGGTGTTCTAATTCTACAGGTAAATGGCAGGCTTTTCCAAATACGAGCCTATAAGGAGACATTCCTATGGGAGTTTTAAATGCAGTACGATAAGCCCATAATGCATCATCCAAACGTTCTGACCAATCTTTCCTATCAGGTCTCACTGTTTTCTCAAGGATATTTTTAATTTCTCATTTGATATTTCAACTTGGCCACTAGTTTGGGGATGATAAGGTGTAGCTACCTTATGAGTAATTCCATATTTATTCATTAATGCTTCGAAGTGTCTATTCGTGAAATGTGTACCCCCATCACTAATTATAGCCCTTGGGCATCCAAAACGACTAAGGATATTATGCTGAATAAACTTGATTACAACTTTATGATCATTGGTTCGAGTTGCCATGGCTTCAATCCATTTTGACACATAATCAACTGCCACTAGAATGTATTCGAATCCAAAAGAGGAAGGAAATGGGCCCATAAAATCAATACCCCATACATCAAAAATTTCTACAACCAAGATAGGGTTTAGGGGCATCATGTCTTTTCGAGATATATTTCCTGTTTGTTGACATTGGAGACAATTACGGCTAAATTCATGTGCATCTTTAAAAAGAGTTGGCCAATAAAACCCACTTTGTAGTACCTTTGCTGCAGTTTTCTTTCCACTAAAATGTCCTCCACAGGCAAGAGAATGACAGAAGTTAAGTATACTTTTGAATTCACTTTCGGGAACACATCGCCTAATCACCTGATCTGAACAGTACTTAAATAATTCAGGGTCTTCCCAAAAGTAATATTTGATTTGTGAGAAAAATCTATCTTTTTCTTGTTTTGTCCAGTGGGAAGGTACTTTTCCTGTTGCCAAATAATTCACAATGTGGGCAAACCAGGGAAGACTGCTATGGGAAATTGAAAATAATTGCTCATCAGGGAATTTATCTCTGATTATTTCTTTATTGTATTCCACTGAGATCCTAGAGATATGATCTGCTACCATATTTTCAGAACCTTTCTTATCTAAGATTTCTAGATCAAATTCTTGTAGTAGTAGGATCCATCTAATCAGTCTGGGTTTTGTATCCTTTTTTGATATAAGATGCCTCAACGCTGCATGATCTGAATAAACTAAAACTTTAGACCCTAACAGATATGATCTAAACTTTTCTAGGGCAAACACAACTGCTAGTAATTCTTTTTCAGTGGTAGTATAGTTCATTTGTGCATCTGAAAGAGTTTTGCTAGCATAATAAATTACATGGGGTTCTCGATTGAGTTTCTGTCCTAGAACTGCCCCTACAGCATAATCAGAAGCATCACACATGATTTCAAAAGGTATGGTCCAATCTGGGGGCTTGATAATGGGTGCAGTGGTCAAAGCAGTTCGAAGGATGTTATAGGCTGTTAGACAATCTTTATCAAAATTAAAAGAACTATCCTTGGTCAACAAATTACACAATGGTCGAGAAATTTTACTGAAATCTTTGATGAACGTCTATAAAAACCAGCATGACCAAGGAAAGATCGTACTTGTTTAACTGAGGTTGGGGGTGATAGATTTGAGATCAATTCAACCTTGGCTTTATCAACCTCAATACCTCTCTCTGAAACAATGTGTCCAAGCACAATTCCCTCACGAACCATAAAATGGCTCTTCTCCCAACTTAGGACTAAATTCATTTCCATACATCGTTTCAGTACCTTAGTTAAGTTCTCGAGGCAGCTATCAAATGATGCACCAAAGACTGAAAAATCATCCATAAATACTTCCAAAAATTGACCAATCATATCAGAAAATATGGCCATCATACATCGTTGAAATGTGGCTGGTGCATTACAAGACCAAATGGCATACGTCTAAAGGCAAATGTTCCAAAGGGACAAGTGAAGGTGGTCTTTTCTTGATCTGCAGGAAATACTGGGACTTGATTGTATCCTGAATATCCATCTAAGAAACAAAAGAAACTTTGTCCCGCTAGCCGTTCTAGAATTTGATCGATAAAAGGCAAAGGAAAGTGGTCTTTCCTAGTCACGCATTCAATTTTCGATAATCTATACACACTCTCCAACTAGTTGATGTGCGAGTAGGAATTGATTCGCCCTTTTCATTTTTAATCACGGTAATACCGATTTTTTAGGTACTACTTGGATTGGACTGACCCATTGGCTATCTGAAATTGGATAAATAATACCAGCATCAAGCCATTTTACTACCTCTTTCTTAACAACATCCCTCATGTTTGGATTTAGCCTTCGTTGCATGTCTCTATGTGGTTTGGCTTCAATTTCACTATGAATGTGGTGCATGCAAACGGAAGGGTCAATTCCCTTAATATCAGCTATTGTCCATCCAATTGCCTCTTTATGATCTTTAAGTACATCTACCAATTTATCTTCTTGCTCAGAGGTTAGGGTAGATGCAATGATTACTGGAAGGGTATCATTGGGTCCAAGGAATGAATATTTTAAGTTATCTGGAAGAGGTTTCAATTCTAGTTGGGGTGGTTCTTCCAAGGATGGTATTAAAGGACTTGGTTTAGTTGGAAGTGGTTCATATTTTATAGTCCAAGGCGGGATGGTGTCGATCTTAGGTGGTTCTAATAACATGTTTATCTCTTTGGTATACTCATCAATATCAAAGTCATCTATTCCAAAATGTGTAAGACATGTTTGTAAAGGATCCGAATCAATCAAACTTTGGAATTTCTTATCTACTACTTCCTCTATCATGTTTACTTCATTTAAATCATACACAGGTGGTCCTTGGGAAGCATTAAAAATATTTAATCTCATCTTCTTGTTTCCAAAAGATACATCCATCACACCTGTTCTACAATTTATGCATGCATTAGCAGTAGCTAGAAAAGGTCTTCCAAGGATGATGGGAATTTGGTTAGGATTACCACTAGATTCCATATCCAACACAAGGAAGTCGACAGAAAATAAAATTCATCCACCTTTACTAATACATCTTCCAATATTCCACGAGGTTCTTTGACTGATCTATCTGCCAATTGTAGTGTTACTGTCGTGGGTTTCAACTCTCCAAATCCAAATAACTCATATACTGAACTTGGAAGAAGGTTTACACTCGCACCCAAATCTAATAATGCTTTCTTGATTGTGAAGTTTCCTATGACACACGATATAATCGGGGTACCAGGATCTTTTAATTTGGGTGGGGTTATTTGCTGAACAACTGAGCTGACTTGCTCAGTCAAATGGATCTTTTTTGGTATTTGTATCTTGGCTTTCCGTTTTTGTGTGCATAGATCCTTCAAAAATTTAGCATAAGCTGGAACTTGCTTGATAGCATCGAGAAGAGGTAAGTTTATTTGGACTTGCTTAAATAACTCAAGCATCTCATTCATTTTTATATTCTTCTTATCTGAAGGCAAAGGAGATTCTAAAGCACTAGGGAATGGGGCTTTAGGTATGATTGCTTGATCATTGAATTCCTTTTCTTTTTCATTTCTTCTCTCTTCTGGTTTAGCCACTTCTAATTTCTGGGTTGGTTCAGGTGGGTTCAATGCTTTTCCACTTCTGAGAGTCATGACTGATTTAGCATGTTCTGGGAATTTGTCAGGACTATTGGAACCTTCAGCCATGAATTGTCCTTTTGGGTTATCGATAGGCTGACTAGGTAACTTACCCTCCTCCCTTCTACTGAATGCTGTGGCTAATTGACCTATCTGAGTTTCTAGTTTTGCAATAGATTGTGTGTGGAGTGAAGGATTTGAGTATTCATTTCTAGCCCTTTCAATGCTTGTAACACTTTGTCTTCAAAAGTAGGCTGATTATTCGGTGGAGGTTGTGGGATGTTTGGATATTGTGAATATGGCATGTTTCTAAAATTTGTTTCTTGATAATTAGGTCTGATCGATGAATTGGTTACAGGTTGAGGTTTCCAAGAAAAATTTGGATGATTTCGCCAACCAGGATTGTAAGTATTTGAAAATGGATCATTTCCTGTTCTAGGAGCTAATCGGGTTTGGGCTTGGTGGGCTTGCTCTTGAACAAGGTCAGGAAATTGGTATGCAGCTGGACATTCACCTACAGAATGGGTTGGACTCGAACAAATTATACAGACCTCATGTAATTGAGTAGATGGGGAAGAGATGTTTCCAACTTGTAGAATCCGATCAAGTTTATGGGATAATTCATCTACCTTAGTATAGATATCTGTAGAATGACCTATTTCATATATTCCACCTCTTTTAGGTTCTACGGGAGGGTCTCGACGAGCAACTGACATATGATGTAATGAATTCTCACTCAATGTCTCAAAGAGTTGCCAAGCCTCATGTTCATTTTTTAACATAAATGTCCCACCACACGAAGCATCAACCATTTGCCTATGCTTTTCTGATAATCCATCATAAAAGCACTGAACCAGTTGCCATTTGGGTATAGCATGATGTGGACATTTTCTAATCAGTTCTTTGAATCTCTCCCATGTCTCATGGAACATTTCTCCATCTGTCTGGGAAAAACTTGTTATGGCTTTTCTAATTTGATTCGTTTTTCCTATAGGAAAATATTTCTTAAGAAATTCTCTCTGAAGATGATCCCAAGTTGAAATTATAACAGTGTCTAATGAATTTAACCAATACTTGGCTTTATCTTTTAGGGAAAAAGGGAATAACTTAAGCCTAAGTGCATCATCGGAGAAATTTTGAATCTTGACAGTTGAGCAAATTTCTAAGAATTCATCTAAGTGTTTGTAGGGATCCTCATTTGTAAGTCCATAGAAAGATGGTAACATTTGGATTACACTTGACTTAATTTCATATTGGGCAGCCTCTACTGGAGGCACTTGAATGCAGGGAGAGTAGGTATACCTTGAAGGAGTGAAATACTCTTTCAACTGTCTTGGTTGATTATTTTCGTTATTAGGATCCATAATTCTGAGTCTGTTTGCTCTAATAGTTCTTTCTATCTCGGGATCTAAGGGTATAAGGTGGGCTGCAACGATCGGCGACCGAGCATACACCCTACCAATGCCTCTAAAGCAAATAGTTATTTATTTATTTATTTAATTTTTTTTTAATTTTTGTAATTAAGTTTCTAATTTCCTAATAAATTATGAGATGTCAATGGAAGGATTTTGAGTTTTGCAGAAAATAAATTCACCTAAGTCAATCTATAGCATAGAAAATAAAATAATTATTTTGTTTATATATTTTTTTTATTTTTTATAATTTTTTTAAATTAATTATATTTTATGGAAGATGTCTTAGGGTTTTCTTTTAGGTTTTTTTTAGGTAAGTTAATTAAAAGGAAAATTTGATTAGGTTAAAATTGGATTTGTGGCAAAAAGGAAAGTAATAATTTTTTATTTTTTTATGTTAAAAAGAAAATATGCAATTCTAACAATTAAGGAAATAAAATAAATCAGCAATAACTATTCAAAAATTAAGAGAAAATTAATCTAATTTTTTTTTATATTTTTATTTTTTTATTTTTTTAATTTTAATTTTTTTTTTCAAAATAACACACTTAAGTCCCCGGCAACGGCGCCAAAAATCTGATGCGTGTCGTAGCGCAACGATTTAAACACCTTAATTTCACTATTAGGATAGCGAGAGTAAGGGATCGATTCCACAGGGACTTTAGCGATTATCTTGAAATAATTTTATAAATTTAACTAAATAGATAACTAAGTAGATAATTAATAGTGCAAAATAATAAGATATGGTTATCTTATTAGAGCACGGCTCGTACCCGTAGATCACGGCCCGTCTCTTTTAAGAATAAATCAGTCTAAATTATTTTTTACTTAAATAAAATTTAATAACAATTTAACATGAATAGAAATTTTATTTCAATAAATCTAAGAGTGCATATTAAAATCTAAAATAAAAGAAATTTAATTTCTAACATGGCACAAAAAGCAATAAAATAAATTAGGATGAACCAAGCCACTATTATGCTGATTGCTCGAACGGGCGCCTCACGAGCAGAGCCAAGCCACGATTGTCTCCCCAACACCCACGGAACAAAGCCACGATCGTCTCCCCAACGCCCACGGATGCAGCGCCTGGAACGAAACCAGAGGACCCAGAGGACCCACGAAACACACGAGATTGAGGAAGAAGAGATCTCCTGGATGCCGCTTCCTTGGACTCCCCCTGCTGCTATTTATAGAAGCCCAGACGCGGGTTTGACGCGGCGAGGATTCCTGTTTCAAAACAAAGAACGCAGCGAAAGCAGAGGACGCGGAAGCCATAAAAAAATTTAGATAAATCCTTTATAAAATTCAAATTCCTTCTAAAGAATTTAATTATCTCAATTTGATAACTTCCAATCTAATCTATTCCTTAATTGGTGGAGGAAACTGTTAGAAATTGAATGGAGAAGAATCGGCGGAAAACAGAGAACTGGGCAGAAAAACGATGAAGTCGGCACTTCGTTTGCCGACTTCACTTTAAAATCCGTGCTAAAACAGATAAATCAATGAAAAATCAATTTCGAGCTCATCTTAAATCCGATTTAAGTGCCGTTTGCGTCATTAAATCCCTAAAATCGAGCTCTTTAAACTGATAAGGTTTTATCAAAAATATTATATAAAATATTAAAATATTAAATAAAAATAGGTACGTTAAATTATTAATTAATAGGTTTAATGATAATTATTTATGCGTTTATCACCAGGGATTTGGCAGTTGGACAATTGGGTGAAGAGTTCCCTATCTCTCTCCCCCATGGTGGCATTATCATTGGAGCTGGTGTCTGGCTCCATCCAATCGGTCTTCACCCCCTCGATATGGGCAAAAAGGAAGCGGGGTTTTCATCCCCTAATTTTGGACGGAAGACCTAAGGGGAAGGCCCTACCCGGCTTGGCGATGAAAGCCCATCATGCCCCCTCACCTTGGCGGCGGAGCTTGTAGAAAGCCCAGAATAGTGACAACCCTGGCCGAGCCTCCTGAAAGTAGCAAAGAATGACAAAGGCGCAGATGATCCGAATCAAATTCAGAGTCAACTACGCCGGCGCTAATCTATACCTATCTAAAAGGTTCAGGAAAAAAGGGTAAAAAGGAAGGTGTAGTCCACACTGGAAGAACTCCTCGTATAGAGCGACCTGACAGGGTAGGCGGAGGTCACTTTATCTTCGAGCCTCAGCATGGACAGGCGGATGAAGCTGGGGACCATGTACTTAGCCCTAATGGCCTCTACGTCTTCGGGGGTCACGGTTGAGGCCACTCCAAACGGACCTGTTGGATCAGAACTCACTGCCGGAGGTTGTCCCGGACGACGGGAGGACACAGGAACTGCCCTAATAGGGGAGGCTAGGGTGGATGGAGGCCCAGTCACCGTTGGTCGAACGGAGATGACGATTTCGACCACCGAACGAGGAACCTGACGGGCTAAGGAGGTTTGATCTTCGTTATCAGAATGGGAAAACTCCGCTATAGGCCTCTTATCCTCCCTAATGGCACGATGGTCCATGAGTGAAAATGAAAGATGAAACTAACCTGAAAATCAAAGGGAATTTGAAGACAAAAGGGTTCAAGTCGCAGAAGAACTCAGGAGAAGGAAAGATGGAAGAAAACAATGGCAATGTAAAAGCTTTCCTCAGGCCCTTGGGGCGCTTTTATACCCCCATCTCCGAAGGACGATAATCGAGGCCCTACCACGTGGCGCTCTCCTATTGCACCACGAGCTGTCCACTGGAAATCTTGCTGCGCCCGAGACGTGCCGCCTCGATTCGCCCCAAGGAGCGTGATCCCCGACCAATCGCGGGGCATAGAAAACGGAGAAGTAATGATAACCTTTACCTTTTTCCATTCCCCCAATAGGCTTCCTCTTCAAGGCGTCCGGCACTAACGTCAGCTCCCACCTACCGCATGATTGTGAAAGATTTTCGAAGCGACAATGCCTCAGGACGATGCGCCAGCTCACCAAGCTATTAAAAGCGCACTAAAGAGCAATCGTTTTTTGAATTTTCGCGTCCCTCTCGCCCAAAGGGCAGCGGGCGCGTGGCCCTTCGCGCTCAGGGGCGGGGGCATCTGATGTGGCTGACGTAGCCACGAGGGCAATTATGGCAAAATCAAAATCTTAAGGCGGCCCCGCCCCAGCATCTCCAAGTCGGCTAAGTCGGCTCCGACCTTCCCTGGTTGGCCCCGCTTGGCTCCGGCATCTCCAAGTCGGCCAAGTCGGCCCCAACCTTCCCTGGTCGGCCCCGCTCGGCCCCGACATCTCCGAGTCGGCCAAGTCGGCCCCGACCTTCCTTGGTCAGACCCGCTCGGCCACGGCATCTCCGAGTCGGCCAAGTCGGCCCTGACCTTCCCTGGTCGGCCCCACTCGGCCCCAGCATCTTCGAGTCGGCCAAGTCGGCCCCGACCTTCCCTGGTCGGCCCGGCTCGGTCCCGGCATCTCCAAGTTGGCCAAGTCAGCCCCGACCTTCGCTGGTCGGCCCCGCTCGGCCCCGGTATCTCCAAGTGGCCAAGTCGGCCCCGACCTTCCCTGGTCGGCCCCGCTCGGCTCCGGCATCTCCGAGTCGGCCAAGTCGGCCCCGACCTTCCCTGGTCGGCTCCGCTCGGCCCCAGCATCTCCGAATCGGCCAAGTTGGCTCCGACCTTCCCTGGTCGGCCCCGCTCGGCCCCGGCATCTTCAAGTCGGCCAAGTCGGCCCCGACCTTCCCTGGTCAGCCCCGCTTGGCCCCGGCATCTCCAAGTCGGCCAAGTAGGCCCTGACCTTCCCTGGTCGGCCCCGCTCGGCCCCGGCATCTCCAAGTCGGCCGAGTCAGCTCCGACCTTCCCTAGTCGGCCCCGCCCTGGCATCTTCAGGTCTTCCGAGTCGGCCCTGCTCGGCCTCGGTGCCCTTTGGAGGGTCAAGACTATCTCAAGTCAGCCCCAGAATGGTCCTGGCTGTTCACGCCGCCGTCCTTCTGACCCGCGCCGCCTGGCATCCCCAGGCCCAACTATCCACAGGTCATGCCGCTGATGGGATTGGACCTAACTACCTGTCAGCCCCACAGACTGATGGGACGTAGCTCACCAACAACTATTTTCCCCTCTTCGATGAGACAAGACCCACCAACCAGCCCAAATTTACGCAACCCCACAAATCCCGCGGATATTCCTTTCTTACGAAACTCCATGTGGTTGTGCAGGTGTCAACCCTCTATAAAAGGGTAAGTCCACTTAGGAACAAGGTACGCAAACTCATATGCTCGCTACCCTGATACTCAGAAAGGGACTCCCTTCTTTCTGTGGACTCATTTTTTTCCTCGGAGCTCGTCTGAGCTCTCCCTCAGCTGTGACCCCGGTTACTGACTTGAGCGTCGGAGGGTCCCCACCGAAGCACCCCTCCGGTCTTGGGACTTTTTGCAGGCCATCCGATCAGGCATGGGACCGTGGATTAAGCAGCTCTCTTCTCCCGACGTTCAAGACCAGTGATCAGGCGTCATCACCAAGTATGAAGAATCTCATTCCAAGATTCAGTACTTTTGACCTGAATAAGCTTGTCCCAAGTCTCGCTCCTCGGTTTATTATTGAACCCAAGGTAGACATGGCTCTCCCCTTGCTTCCCTGTAGTTTTTAGTTAGGTCTGTTGTTAAGCTTCATTGATATCCAGCTGGACATTTCTTCACTCATGATCCATGGCAAACAAGCCTACTCAGAACAAGACTATACATTTAGGCAAGCGACTTGAATGCTGTGACGTACACAATGAAGCCAAATCAAATGCAGGATTTCTGACCGGAAAGGACTCGCAGGTCTGCATCCACATTTGATAGTCAACCTGTTCAAATTGGGTAATTGATATTTCTTTTAGGTAGTGTTTAAAATAAGAAATAAGAGGGGATATCCCCTTTTATTCCCAAAAGCCATAACTATAAGGAATAGCTGGGAATAAAGTTAACCATGGATTGGGGATATCCCCTCTTATTCCCAAAAGCCATAACTATAAGGGATAGCTGGGAATAAAGTTAACCAAAGGGATAATCCATGGTTAACCATGGTTAACCATGGGATATCCCCTCAATTTATTCCCTAGAGAATGCAGGAATAGCTGGTTATCCCTCCAAATAAAAGTAAAAAAAAGTTATCCTATGGATTTACCTTTTTGCATTTGATATAATCAATGGGATAGTCAAGAGATATCCCTAGGGATAGCTAGGGGACAAACTCTATCCCGTACACTTATCCATGGATAATATTTTTTCTATCAAACACTACCTTATTGTTTAAGACGGGTTGAAACACGATTAGTGGTCAGGATAAAGGAGAAAGTAAGCATGGGAGATAAAGAAAGGGCAATGTTCAAGTTCGGGCGGATGGTTCAGCATGCCCAATATATATATATACATATATAATATGGGAAAAAAAAGTGGGGAGAAGAAAAAGAAGAGAAGGAAATAACTACCTAAGCATCTAGAGCACTATTAACATAAGTTTCTTCTTAATAATCTAAGAGTCTCCAGCATAACCTTTAACGTATCCACAAGTTTTCTAAGTCTTGCAAGCTTTGAGGAATGAATTCCCCACAAATACAGAGTCTTACCCAACTCACAAACATTGTCCAGATCTTGGACTTGTACCGTGTTCAGCGGAAAAGGATTTACCACAACCGCAGGTTTGCATTGCGTTTGGGTTCTTAAATGAGAAACCTCCACCAATAAGTGCATCACTGAAGTCCAACTGCATACCGAATATGAAGAGAAGACTCTTGGGATCACAAACTGCATGAATGAAAAAAAAAAAAAAAAAAAAAGTAAAAAACCAGAAGAGTCAGCAAGTTTTGCCCCCAAAATAATAATGATAATAAGAGCTCTAATTGTTCTTTATCATCTTCCCCGCTTTCAATGGGTAAGCAACATTCTACACACAACCCAGATAGCAATATTATGGATGTCATTCGGTTGCAGATACAGGCCATGATTTCCCATGGTTATCTAAGCAGACAACAGAACAAACAGCTAAACCATCACCAGAAACAGAAGAAGAATTTTTTTAAAAAAGAAAAACACCATTAATATGCAATCCAAGAGTACTTCATCAACAAGTCATAAAATTTGCAAATACTTCAAATTAGTCAAGACTTGTTGGATAAGCCATGCATAATTTGATGTTCAAGAATAATTTGGAGAATTATTATGCCAATTAAAAATCAAGAGTAACTCAAGATTCATTTTATAATTGGAAGAATGATGTAATTATGCAGTCATTCAACTGCTGTAAAATAGGTACAAAACATGTTTTAAGGTACACAAGCTGCACCTATTATAAGCTATCATTTTATAGCTGATGCAAATTATTAGGTTGTTGCTCATCTATTCTAGTTATACATTACAATAGAGAGAATACACAAGTTTGGACAGATTACACAAGTTGAAAATATTACCAAATTATGAGCTGTTTAATGACAAAATATGTATGCATGGTTCATAAATACCACCTAAAGACACTTCACTGAGCCCCCAGCTTAGGGGATTTAATAGGATTGGGTGTTTGGGCTGGGCAGGCAGGTCAGGGGAGGATAAGGGACACTGGCATGGAGGTATCCCACGGCAGCAAACAGCTAATGGGAATAACAAGATTCAGCAGCAGCAGGCCAGTAGCAGAGTCAAAAGTAGCAGGAACAAGAATAGCTGCTGCCATGGGAAGCAACTAGTGCTGCTTACAACAGCCACCAGAGGCAGTTGCAATTTATGTCATTGGTATTAAAATTCAGAGAGACAGATTTCAAAGTGTTTTAGGTCTATCTCAAGAAACCTGTATCAACAAAATCTTAGAGAGATTTTGGATGAAAGATGTTCATCATGTATAGCTCCCATAGTCAAGGGTGGCAGATTCAATTTGAGTCAGTGCCTAAGGAATGACTTTGAGAGGGAGGAAATGAAAAACACTCCATATATCTTAGTTGTTGGTAGCTTGATGTATACTCAGGTCTATACAAGGCCTGACATAGCATTTGCAGTTAGAATGTTGGGAAGATATCAGAGTAATCCAGGTTTAGACCATTGGAGATCGAGCTACTAAAAGGTCATGAGGTACATATCTGACTGCTACCTCTACTATATATATGCAAGCAGAGTTCATTGCTTGTTTTAAGGCTATATTCCACGATGTATAATTGAAGAGTTTCATCTCAAGGCTTAGAATTGTTGATTCTATTGCTATGCCAATTAAATTGTACTATGACAATTCAACTACTGTATTTTTGGCTAAAAACCATAAGAGTGGTAGTCAAAGTAAACGCATCGACATTAAGTATTTAGCCATAAGAGAATGTGTTAAAGAAAATAAAGTGGTCATAGAACATGTTAGCACTGAATTGATGATAGCTGATCCTTGACTAAAGGCATGCCAATTAAGAATTTTAAGGATCATGTGGTACGAATGGAAGTTGGTCTCATGATATAATTTAGTTGCATGACAACTACTTGTACAATGAAACTCTTTTATGGTTGTGATGTTTTCTCACATTCAGTTATTTAGTGTACATATTTATTTTGTAATGAGCATCATTAAGTTGGACCTAGAATAAACATGGGGTTTATTCATTAAGTTATATGAGTTTATGTTTGGGAAATATAATATATTGTGATACATGGTAAATAATACTCGATTTTAAGAGGACCTATTGTCATGATTCATGTATTCTATTTCTTACTATAGTAATAGAATATACGGACTAAGTGAAAGAATGTTGATTTTTTTTCCCATTAAGCGTATCGGTTAGATACGATTAAGATGGTCCTATATTCCGATATCAAGGGATTACATGAATTCAAAATTTGAATCCACGATTAAGATAAACATCCCTCAATCACATCTGTTTGAAGTGCCCTCTGTAATGGACAGATAAGGCATAAAGAAATATAAAACGGGAAGGTCCCTGCCTGGTCTCTACGGAAGTTTACACTATCGCTGAGAAAGACTATAAGGTATGGAAGAACCTTACCCTCATCTGGAAGAAAAGTCAACCGTGGAGCAATGACTGAAGGTATTTATGTTTTGATCATAATTTACTTTATTTTTTATGATAAATATATTGATCCCATATTTTTGCATATGATAGGAATCAATATATTTAATTTTAGTCTAACAGTCGGTGCATCCAACACCAAAATGCAGGTCTAAGTCAAGTCAATCCCAAGATGCGAATAAATAATAAGGTGAGTTCCAGCCCTTGTGCAGTCTTGGAATGAAAGGAAACCCCATGCATGAACTTTCAAAGAAAAAGAACTAAGAAATAGTCAGCAACAACTCCTAGGCAATTTAACCTGTACACACTGCTCATCTGAGTTTAAAATAGCACCTACCATCTCATTACATCTAACTACATAACGTAATATTGATTGAGTTCAGTTTTCATTGATGCCGAATTTGAAAGCAATATGACACAAAAGTCATAGACCCACCAAGAGCCAAGAACTCTCCAGGCAATTTGATGATATGAATAGGAAGCACAAAAGCGGCATCAACAATAGGAAACAATAAAAACAATCACGAAACAACAGTTCCTCAATCTGGAGAGATGCATACTTGGTGAAGTTCATGAATAATTCAAGTCACCCAATAATTAAATTGATCTTGAAAAAAAAAAAAAACTATGAACAAGAATAGAATAAAATATTTATTTTTAAAAAAATCCAATCATAAGAAATGTCAACAAATCATCAGTCTAACCAACTCTGCTCCAGAAGATTATTATCACATTTAAAATAAATAAATAAGACCAGTTACCCTCTTCCCTTATCCAAGTTCAAATCCATCTTCCGGTCAATAAACCAAATGAATACAACGGGAGGATGGAAGCCAGCAGGCTGACGTAGCATTTTCGTTATTCTTCGGCAGTCCGCATCTCTCAACAGTCCATAACACGTGTTCTCATCTCTAATTGGATTATCAAATAAGTCTTCGGCGTCGACAAGGCCTTCGATGACGTCCGAGCGAGTCCACGCGATTTTTCTTTGACGGGAAGGCGGAGAAGCGATTTTTTTTTTTTTTTTGAATATTCATACAACCCAGCTGTTCCTCGGTTAATCAAGTCGTTATGTTTTATTTAACATGCATGGAAGTAGACAGCAGAGGGGCCAACTTGTCCGTTTCACATGGAAGTCTTGGTCAAGCTCCATTGGAGGAAGCCGAAATGTGGAGGATCCTGCCTGACTCAATATAAAAAAAGATCATCATATCTTGGAATACCAAGCTCCATTTGGAGGAAGCTGAGAATGTGGAGGATCCTGCCTGACTCAATATAAAAAAAGATCATCATATCTTGGAATACCAAGCTCCATTTGGAGGAAGCTGAAAATGTGGAGGATTCCTCAATCTAAAAAAATTTGTTAGCATATAAAATCTTCAATAAATAATTTATTATATAAAATTAAATATAAAATACTTACTTGATAAAAAATTCATCATAATAGTAGATAGTTGGGTTTTGACATCCTCTTATGAAATAACTAATTGCTCTCTCTTAACCTTATTTCTTTCTTTCGTAGCATTTAACTTGATAGATTTTTAACTGCTAATTTGATTTGGTTGAGAAAGGACCAATTATTTATATAGATAACTTTCAATTGGTAATTTCATCAAATATCAGAATTAATGACTTAATATTAATAGCTTAAACTTTCAGACCATTAACATCCTATTAGAACAAAGAGCGGTGGCTCTTGTCTATACTTAACGGTGGCCCTTAGCCTTTCGCATATGCGCAAGTTAGAGAAAGGGGCAACTCTTCGCCTTCGGCACGTGAAGTAAAGATTAATCTAACATTCTTCTACTTGAGTCAATAGTTCATGACATTAATATTTAATAGTGTAAACATCATGCGCGCAAAATTAAATTTCATAATGCCATTCTTTTATCATGATTGACTTTAACATAATAAATTACAAAATAAGAGTTATTGCAGTCATACATATATAAATTGCATACTCCCTTCCATATACTACTATATTAGCAACTTATCAAGTTAAGTCACATAATTTATACATAAATAACTTAATGTCCACTTAATTATCTTAAAGCACATTAATTTTCTTATTCAAAACATTAAGAGTATACAAGCATAAGGAACAAGAAATAATTTAATAAAACCAGAAACGTATCATATTAATGAGCTTAAGAGTGTCATAATATCATCATAATTAATCTTTAATAAAACCAAGACCCATTCTATGTACATGTTCTTTAAATGTTTAAATGTCTTTGGTTGTAAACCTTTAGTTAAAGGATCCGCAATCAAAAGATCTGTTCTAACATGTTCAATGCACACTTTAAACCTCTTCTTGATAGTAAAGTACTTTAATTACATATGTTTAGCACCTCTGAAATATTTGTCATTTTTGAAGAAGAAAACTGTTGCGGAATTATCACAATAATTTTTCAGCGGCTTGGTAATGGTGTCGACAACCCCAAATTCTGGAATAAAGTTCCATAGTCATAATGCATTAATTGTAGCTTCATAACATGCTACGAACTTTGCTTCCATAGTGGATGAGGCAATGGCAGATTGTTTAGCACTTTTTCATAAAATTGCCCCTTCTCCCAACAAGAACACATAGCCAAAGGTTGACTTTCTACTATCAATACAACCAGCAAAATCTGAATCTAAATATCCAATCACTTCCAAGTGATCAGACCTTTTAAATGTGAGCATATAATCCTTAGTTCCTTGAAGGTATCTCATCACTTTCTTTGTATCTTTCCAATGATCAATACCAGGGTTACTCTAATATCGGTCCAACATCCCAACCGCGAAGCTAATATCTGGTCTTATGCAAGTTTGCAAATACATCAAGCTACTCACAGTAGAAGCATATGAAGTAGATTTCATTTGCTTATGTTCCACATCATTCTTTGGACATTGCATAAGACTAAATTTATCCCCTTTTTGTATTGAGATAATACCTGCTGAACAGTTGTTCATATTAAATCTTCCAAGAATTTTCTCGATGTAAGCTTTCTGAGACAACCCTAACAATCCATGTGATCTCTTTCTGAATATTAAAATTATAATCACATAAGATGCCTCTCCCATATCTTTCATCTCAAAATTCTTAGAGAGAAAATTTTAGTCTTATACAAGATTCCTAAATCATTAGCAGCAAGCAAAATATCATCAACATATAGAACCAAAAATATAAACTTATTTTCATAAATCTTTCGGTAAATGCACCGATCAACGATATTTTCATAAAAACCAAAAGATGTAATAGTATCATTGAACTTAATATACCATTGTCTAAAAGCTTGTTTAAGTCCATGTATCGATTTCTTGAGTTTACACACCATATGATCCTTTCCTTCCACGAAAAAATGTTTAGGTTGATCCATATAAATTTCTTCCTTTATATCCCCATTAAGAAAGGCAGTTTTCACATCTATTTGATGTAACTCTAAATCATATTGAGCTATAAAATCCATAATGATTCTTAATAAATCTTTCTTTGAAACAGATGAAAATGTCTCTTTATAATCAATGCCATCCTTCTGAGTATAACCCTTGGCAACAAGTCTAGCTTTAAAACGTTCGATATTGCCATTCATGTCATGTTTGGTCTTAAAAACCCACTTACATAACTCGTTTAGAACCTTCTAGCAATTCGGTAAGATCTGAGACATTATTTTCATCCATTGATTTTAACTCATCTTTGATAGCATTAATCCATTTATTAGACTTATCGCTGTTAATGGCTTGTGAAAATATAATAGGATTTTCATTAATGCCATAATCAAAATCTGACTCTTGCAAATAAACCAAATAATCATCTGAAATAGTTGATTTTCGTATCCTTACGGGTTTACTTAAAGCTATTCCACATGGTTCATTTTTGTCAGTGTTGCCCAGATATAGCAACCCAAGAGGGGGGGTGAATTGGGTTTCTCAAAAATTAACTAAGCTGTCTACCAAGTATGTGCAATTAAATTTCTTTCACAAATAAGCTAAGTGTAGTGCAGTGAAGATAATATGCACGCAACACAATTAAGAGCATAATCAAACACAAGGGATTTATAGTGGTTTGGTGCCAACCTGCACCTACATCCACTCCCCAAGAACACCTTGGGAATTTTATTATCACCACTAGCCTACCTAGCTAGCAAACTTGTTTACGGGCACAAGCAATCAAGCCTTACACACTAGCCCTCCAAGCTAGTCTTCTTGTTTAAGGGTACAAGGGGACTTTACACACTAGCCCTCCAAGTTAGTCTTCTTGTTTACGGGTACAAGGGGACTTTACACACTAGCCCTCCAAGCTAGTCTTCTTATTTACGGGTATAAGGGGACCTTACACACTAGCCCTCCAGGCTAGCACACTTGTTTACGGGCACAAGCAAGCCTTACAATGTTAAGCACAAGTATATCAATCTTAATACAATAAGCTCCTAATAAATGAGCAGATATTCAACAAGAAATACTTATCAAAATATTGAAGAACACTTCACAAAATGGCTTCTTCCTTTGAGCACACCGGAGCACCAATGAAGCCTTTGATTGAAGCTTGAATGTTCTTCAAAGAGTGATTGTTGGAGCTTGAATCACCACGCCAAAAATCAAAAATAAATGAGCACGAGTGGCTTTGAAACAATGAATGTAACTCTCCAATAAACCTCTCTTACAAACAATAAAACTCTCCTTCAAATGATTCTTTTCACAAGATTTTTCAACAAGATTTTTCACATAATTTTTCTCTCTTTTTCTCTTTCTTTTTCTTCTATTTTTCTTCCCTCTTTTTCTTGCTCTTTTTCTTGCTCTTGAATAATCAATCAACAACTCAATATATAGAAGAACAAAAAATCTAGCTGTTGCATATTACCGTTGTAAATAGACGAGGGAGTGAAAGAGAGAGAGAGAGCGAACCAGCCAAGAGAAGTTTCAGAAAATCCAATGAATGAAGTCCCGTTCAATAAAAATTGGTGGCAAGGGAGAATTAGCATTCCAAAATTCAAAAACCGGCATGCCAGGAAGACGTATTAGGGAGCTAGCCAAAATCCCAACGAAAATGGTATTCCAAATTCCAAAAATCAGAATGCCAAGAGAGAGCATCAGGGAGCTGGCCGAATCAACCATAAAATCGGTATTCCAAAGTTTTAAAGTTAGAATGCCAAGAGAAAGCTAGCAGCGAGCCACCGAACCAACAATAAAATCGACATTCAAAAGTTTTAAAGTTGGTATGCCAAGAAAATATGTCAGGGAGCTACCGAACCATCACTAGAATCGGTATTCCAAAAACTTGAAATTGGAATGCCAAGAAAAAGATGCCAGGGAGCTACCGAAAGAGTTTTAAAACTGGAATTCCAAAAACTCAAAGTTGGTATGCCAAGAGAGTGTAACAGGATCTTCCGAACCAAAGATAAAAGCGGCAGAGAGCTTTTCAAAATTAGTATGCTAAAATTGGAAAGTTGGCATCCTAATAAAAGTTGGCAGGGAGCTAAGAGGCCGTTCCAACAAATTAGCATTCTAATCTTTGAAAGCGGCAGCAATAAAAAGGCTCTTAAACTTCCATTTAAAGGTCATTAAAAAATCTAACAGCTCAACACAAAATTCTGGTCCAATAAATATTTAAAAAATAGTTTTAGCACTCAATCAACTCCAAGAAAATATTCACGACACTAGAGGCTAAATAAAACTTTATAGAATAAAGATTTGATTGCAAAGATTGTAAGAATAATTTGTAAAATAATTAAATCCAATTCAAGACAATGCAAATATAATTAAACTTGAAAGACATTTTGTCAAGCGAACCGTCCAAGTATAAAACACATAAAAATTATCCAATGATTATGAAATCCAAGTCCTTTGGAAAAATAATTTAATCACTCCAAACCTTTTGAAAACAATTTAAATTGCAAAGCAAATCTATAAAATTAATACATTACCTTTCATTTTGAATCACAATTTACCTTGGGTTGAAGCAACACCATCTTCTTGATGATTCATCTGAAATTCATTTAACTCAACCACAAGATCATTAGTATCATACTTAATTGTTTTGTAGTCATCAAAATCACTATAAGACCAACAATCTTCCCCTTTTTGATGATGACAAAACTATTAAGTATACAACAAGAAATAAAAAATTTCAATCATACCAATCCTTGACAATTTGAAGTATAAGACAGAGCGTACCAAAATTTAGCGTATCGTATCGAAACTCTAAATTTCAAGAACACTTAAGATATGATCTTTTAAAAAAAATACATTGCATAACTTCCCCTTTGGTTTTAAATATATGCATTTTTTTGAAATATCATGATGTATGCATTTCTCTCATGATATGCTATTATCTTTCCTTTTAAATGTATGTTTTTCTTTCCTTTTAAAATACCATAATGTATGCTATTCTCTTCTATGAATGCTATTATCTCTCATGAATGAAATGTATGCTGTTCTCTCCCCTATGATTGAATTCTCTCCCCCTATGCTATTCTCTCCCTTATGATTGAACTGTATGCCATTATCTCCCCTTTTTTTCATCAATCAAAAAGAGATGAAAGAATGTGCACAATTTTTTGTTTGTCTTTTCTTCAATAGTAACAAGGAGTAGCATAACTAAAGCATAAAGAGATTCAATATTTAATAACAATCATCATTCATAATTCTTGAATATCACTTTTTCGTACCAATTAAAAAATTAGGATCAAAATATTACTTTCATATCAGAGCAGGGTAGTATGTTTTATAGTTTGATACCAATAAGAAAATATATTTAGATCATTGTATCATTCAAGAGTTGATACCAATTAAGAAATTTAATATTCATACATCAAAACACTTTCATACATCAAAGCACTTATCACAATAACACATTTAATACTCAATATATCATAGTGCTTAATGCATCAAAGTATCTAATTATTCAAATAAATTCATTCTCCCCCTTACTAATTTAAAAACATGTTGAGATACAATGTTAACAGATACCAAAAAAAATTTGATTTCATATATGCTCACATTGTTCTCCCCCTAAATATTTTAAATTTGATCTATATACAATAAGAGTTTCATGCCATAAATGATACCAATATCATATAATTCAAGCATTTTATAAATGTATCATGCTAATCTCAATACATAGACATTTTAGCAATTACCACATATCACATAAGATATTTTGTATCAATTCTATCAAGTCCTTTTCATTTTACACAAAAAAAATTAATTATAAGATATGATCAAGAAATGATGCCAATTAAAAATATGCATTTAATGATCCAAGACTCACAATAGAATCATGTCAAGCAAGGAGTATACAAATCAAACTGATATCAATAGTTGCTGATACCAATTATAGCCGATCATGCTTCTATAAAATTTCAAATTAACAATTTCATCAGTACCATTAGAATCTAATCTACATGATGAGTTCATAGAGGTACCGATACATTTGAATTTGTTCATG
Organism: Calamus simplicifolius; assembly: GCA_900491605.1. NCBI lineage: Eukaryota > Viridiplantae > Streptophyta > Magnoliopsida > Arecales > Arecaceae > Calamus > Calamus simplicifolius. The sequence continues at coordinate 51,574 of UESW01000038.1, read as the reverse complement.
CCAAATTTCTTCAAGATTTCTTTGATGTACATGGATTGGCTTATGAAGATTTCTGTCTTTGATTGCTTAATTTGAAGTCCAAGAATATAATTGAATTCACCAATCATGCTCATTTCAAACTCTTCTGTATAAACTTAGCAAAGTCTTGGCACAAGGTATCATTAGTAGTACCGAATATAATATCATCAATAGAAATTTGCACTATCAACATATCATTATTTTCTCTTTTAATAAATAATGATGCATCAATATTTTCTCTAATAAATTTATTACTAATTAAGAACTTAATAAGCCTATCATACCACGTCCAAGGTACATGTCTCAAACCATATAAATCTTTGTTTAATATGAATACATGGTTTGGAAACATAAGAATTTTGAATCCGGATGGTTGATCAACAAACATTTGTTTAGCAATATATTTGTTGCTCAGATGTAGCAGCCCAAGAGGGGGGTGAATTGGGTTATTAAAAATTAATTGCTATGCAAGTATGTGCTTAAACCCTAATTTTGATTTGCAGCGGTATAGTGAGGTGCACAAAGTAATAACAATAGAGAATCAAATAACTACAAACACATAGAAGTTTACAGTGGTTCGGTGCCAAACTCAGCACCTACATCTACCCCAAAAACCTTTGGGAATTTCACTAATCGTATCACAATGATTACAACCTCTAGCCTTCCCGGGCTAGCCCTCTTGTTTATACGGCACAAGGCAGCCAAAAACCCCTAGCCACACCAGGCTAGTCCCCTTGTTTCATGGCACAAGGAAGCCAAAACCCCTAGCCAAACCAAGCTAGTCCTCTTGTTTCAAGGCACAAGGAAGCCAACAATAATTAAGGGTTAACACTAACCCTTTTACAAAATAATTAGAGAATGTTAAGGAAAAGCTCCTACAATGAGCAAATATTCAGAGTATACTTTATAACTTTTGAAGCAATAATTTCAGCAATAAATGAACGAGGTTGAAGTAGCTGAAGTCTTGATTGCTTTGAAAAACTTCAATGATCTGGACGACTTTTTGGAGTAATGAATGAACTTAAATGCACAGCAACTTTCTTATCAACCACTCAACAATATGCAGTAAAAGCTCTTTTCTTGGATTTCTTCCTCTTGTAATCTCTTTTTCAAAAATCATCATGGTGTGCTTCTAATCACACCTATTTATAATAATCCAATAAAAAAGATATCCGTTAGACACATTAGGAACAAATAGAAATAAAAATGGGAAGAAAATATAACCGTTGTAAATGTTTCCCTTAAGCATTGAATGCAGATCTCCATTTGAGAAAGGAAGAACTCTGTAATGATTTAAAAATACAAAAGTTAAATGTAGCTCAAAATAGAAATAGAGAGAGAGTAAGAGAGAAAGAGCAAACTCAGGAACTCAGACGGTGGTTGGCTGGAAATAACTCTAGGTGTCTGAAGACTTGAATGCATTCGGCCAAGAGATAAGCAGGAAACCCCAGCTAGCTAGTCAGCTAGCTCACAAGAGAGGCCATGGCAGAAAAAAGTCATCCAGAGGTAGCTCCTTAGGCAACTGATTGCTGATTAGCTTCCCAGCTAACTAACAGCAAAAGTAAATGGCCTCGAGAAAAAAGTGCAAGGCACTTAGTTAGCTCAGCAGCTAACTAAGCAAAAGATAGTTAGCTCTTCAGCTAACTAACAAGCAAATCCAACGCTAGAGGAAAGAAGCAATGCTATGGTAGTTAGCTCCCCAGCTAACTAAAAAATGAAGGCTCACGGCTTGCAGGAGACACAGAGGACGGGAGTTAGCTCATCAGCTAACTAAAGAAGAGTCAGTTAGCTTACTAGCTAACTAAGTTCAAAAAACAACAGAGAAACCGTCCACCATAATTAGCTCTCCAGCTAACTAACGAAAAAAGCAACAGAGAGAATGCCCAAGCTAGTTAGCTTACTAGCTAACTGAGCAAAAAGGTAACCATACGGTAGGATAGAGCAGCTAACTCTCCGACTAACTAACCAAAAGGTAGCTAGCTCTCCAGTTAACTATAGAAGCAATTCAAACAGCCAGAAAGAGAGGGAGTTAGCTCTCCAGTTAACTAAATTTTGATAGCTCACGGCTCCAAGTTTTCCTATGAAAAATAGTTAGCTAAGCAGTTAGCTCCAATGTAAAGCAGTTAGCTAACAAGATACGCCAGCTAGCTAGAAGATCTAGCAGCTAGCTAAACAGTATAAATAGCAATCGGCCAGGAAAGTTAACAGGAAACGATAGCTAGCTAAAATGGATTCCATTTAGCTCCAAGGCATCCCAAGCTAGCTAACTAGCTAGCTAAAGAAGGAGGACGTTCGGCCAGCAACAGTGATGAGCACTTTAGCTACCTGAAAGAGCTCCAGCTAGCTAACAAGCTGGCTAACCAGCTAACTCAAAAGGATGACGTTCGGCCAAGCCACTGAGATAGCTTATCAGTTAGCTGAATGTTGTGCCAGCTAGCTAAATGGAATAACAAGTTAGCTAACTAGTTAACTCCCAAGCCAATAAAATTATCTAAGGCAAAATAGAAAGAAGTATTTTCTTACCAATCAATTTTTGCACGAAGATACTTACTTGCAAGGTGACCGAACTTCCCCGTATCAAGCTTAGAATTGCTTAATTGTTTTGTAATCATCAAAATCAATCTGGGGTCAACAATCTCCCCCTTTTGATGATGACAAAACCCTTAAACATGAAAGAAGCATTTATATGGAGTTTAATAAATAGACATGAGTGCATTTAGAAAAACATTACTTACTTCCCCTGTCAATCTAAATAAGTGAACTCTTTTCTCCCCCTAAATATATGGAGTTATTATTTTACTCCATTCCTAAATGTATGCAATATTCTTCTCTTCCTTTTTATCATTAATCAAAAAAAAGTTTGAAGAGTCTTGCAATAAATTTAAGCATAACATATCAAGGAGATGTCATTATCCATATATAATTAGAGCAGTCATTCAGATCATTACAACATAGAGTAAAGTCAATACAGATATTACATATTATGGTTGCAAGTCATAAAACATAGTCATAAACATGCATTACATAAACGATACCAAGTACTTTCACTACATAAGTCAAACACAATCACTTTTCATCATCAGAAGAAGAAATATGCACTGAAGAAACATTTGGCTTGTTTGAAAATCCAGGCTTATCGGAGGAAGGTTTTGTCAGCAGCATCCAGAGGTGCGGATGAGAATAAGAAGCATCAGGCGCATAGGCGGCACTAAGAGTGATGTAAGTCTCCACGAGATGACTCAGCCTAAAGAGAGATGTGGTCCAATGGTCGACAGCATTTGTTGCACTCGGGTCTGGGTCTCGTTGGATCTCATTTGGTATTCTACCCACTCTGCCTTAATTTTAAAATTCTCAAGCTTACCTTTTAGGAAATTTATCTCTTTTAGGATCTGGTTCATGATAGATTCATTATGATGAAAAACTCTTACATTGAGAATGTTCACATCATGGAAAAGTTGATTAAGAGTAATTTTAAACTGAGATATGGTCTTAAATACAGAAGAAATATGTGGTACAAGAGTCTGATCATTGACAGAAGAAGCACTGTCTCCAGAGCTTCGACTAGAAGTGGCAAGGGTCAATTCACTGATAATATAGAGAATTTGATCATCACATAAGCGAACCAAAGGAAGAGGAGCAGGAGCAGGATTGTCATTTCGATAAGATGGTCCAGAAGCATTCATATTGGGTGGATCAGATAGAAATGGATTTTGGTCAGCAGTCATAGCAACAAGGTACAGATTCGGTTGGTTGAAGTCAAAATTGAAGAAGTTCTGAGGAGAACAAGCAGATTGATTCATATTTGGTGGCAGCATACTAGACTGACCAGTCCTTGATCTAACTTTTAACTAAATATCATCCCATTTGGCAAAGTCCATATGGTGCAGTGAATTTGCATTAAATACATCAGAGTGACGTAATGTCATTGCAGTTTCTCCCTTAAGCTTAATATTGAAAAATTCAAATATGTAAGTGAGAAACATTCCATAGGGCAATGCAGCCTTAGATCTAGATAGGGATTCTTTCATTACAGTCATCATTAGGTCAGGTAAATCAATAGGGTCTTCTATTAAAATGTCATACATTAAACATATGTCTATATCATTTACTACATTAAACGAACCAGCTCGTGGGGCAAGGATTTTGGCGATGATACTGTGGAATAACCTATTTTCTACATATAGCATATTTGCATCTAGAGTTTCAATATTACTAGCTTCATTGTCATCAATATTAAGGATTAATCCTATTTTATATCCACGTTCACTAGGAAGGACCTCTAAGATACCATTAGATGGAATATTTAGAGCACAACCTAACGTTTTGCAATTAAGGTCGATTTTGGTCTTTTTCACGAAGGAAGAAATAGTTCCACTACCAAAAGATATATTTTCATAAAATTCCTTAATAAGCTCAGGATAAATGGGTCTCTTAGTAGATAAAAGCTTATCCCAACCTTGATTAACAAAAAGTTTTCCAATTTTAAAGCCTTCCTGTTCTAAGAAGTTAAAATCAACTAACCTTCCATGAGCAAAGGATTTAGATGCAAGAAGGGAGTTGATATGAGATGAAGAAGTAGAAGACTTCCAGCGAAGATCGGCACAATCATCATCTCTAGCGATTGCCTTCTTCTTGGAAGCCATCAACTATCTTTAAGAGAGATTGATAAGTGGAGTGAATGGAAGAAGATTGATAGAATGATTGATGGAATGAAGAGAGGATGAAAATGAAAGAAGGAGATGAGAGGATGATCGATTGAAATGAGGAAGAATGAGGGAGACGGCTTGAATGAAACAAAAGGTTTGGTGAAAAGGTTATATAAGGTGAGAGCTTGATGGTTAGCTAGCCAGGTGACTGTTTGGTTGCCTGATCGGTTAACTGCCATCAATAAAATGAAAAAGGTTTCAAATGGCCGGTTGGTGGATAAATTAATAGAAGTGGGCTTTCATAAAGATGAAAAGACTTAAAGCTCACAACATTTAATTTGATATGATGTTCATTTTAATTGATGTGATTGACTGATGTCATGAACACGTTAATTCATTAATTGATTTATTAAATGGTTGGATCAAACATTCCTAATTCTCTTCTGATTTCATAAAATTTTGTTTTATCAAGAGGCTTTGTGAAAATATCAGCAATTTAATTTTCAGCATTTAAAAATTCAATAACAACATTTCCATTATTTACGTGATCTCTAATGAAATGATGTCTAATTTCAATATGTTTTGTTCTAGAATGTTGAATAGGATTCTTAGTTAAACTGATTGCACTTGTATTATCATATTTTATAGGAATAGCTTTTTGTTTAATGTCATAATCTTCTAGCTATTGCTTAATCTATAAGATTTGATCACAGCAATTTTCAGCTACAACGTATTCAGCCTCAGCTGTAGACAATGCTACTAAAGTTTGCTTCTCGCTAAACCATGAGATTAAGTTAACACCTAAAAATTGGCAAGTTTCACTAGTTGATTTTCTATCAAGTTTATAACCAGCAAAATCTGAATCAGTGTATCCCATTAAGTCAATGCTAGATTGTTTATCATACCACAAGCCTAAGTTTACTGTTCCATTTAAATATTTAAATATCCTTTTAACAGCAAGCAGGTGTGATTCTTTAGGATTGGCCTGATATCTAGCACACATGCAAACACTGAACAGAATATCTGGCCTACTAGCAGTTAAATATAACAATGATCCAATCATGCCTCTGTATAATTTTAAATCAACAGACTTTTCAGAATTATAAGATTCAAGTCTACATGATGAGCTCATAGGGGTACCGATACTCTTGGATGTCTCCATGCCAAACTTCTTGATCATTTCTTTGGTATATTTGGATTGGCTTATGAAGGTTCCATCTTTGCTTTGTTTAATTTGTAGTCCAAGGAAGTAGTCCAGCTCACCCATCATACTCATCTCGAACTCTCCCTGCATAAGCTTAGCAAAGTCCTTGCACAAAGAATCATTAGTGGCACCAAATATGATATCATCAACATAGATTTGAATAATTAATATATCTTTATTTTATTTTTTAATAAATAAAGTTGTATCCACAGTTCCTCAAATGAAATCATTACTAATCAAGAATTTGCTTAATCTTTCATACCACGCCCGGGGCGCTTGTTTCAAACCATACAAAGCTTTGTTCAATTTGAAAACATGGTTTGGAAATAGGTGATTTTCAAAGCCGAGTGGTTGTTCCACAAAAACTTGTTCAGTAATGTATCCATTTAAGAAAGCGCTTTTAATATCCATTTGATACAATTTAAAATTCATAAAGCAAGCATAAGCAAGAAGTAATCTAATAACTTCTAATCTAGCAACTAGGGCATAAGTTTCATCAAAATCAATTCCCTCTTCTTGATTATAACCCTTAGCTACTAATCTTGCCTTATTTCTAATTATATTACCATGTTCATCTAATTTGTTTCTATAAACCCATTTAGTTCCAATAATTTAATGATCATGAGGCCTTTCAATAAGAGTCCAAACATTATTTCTTTCAAATTGGTTAAGTTCCTCATGCATGGCATTTATCCAATCAACATCATTTTTAGCATCATCATAGCATTTAGGTTCAATTTTAGATACAAATGTTAAGTTATTACAAGCATCTCTAAATGATGATCTAGTTCTAACTCCTTGAGAAAGATCACCAATAATTTGATCTTTGAGGTGACTGAGAACATACCTCCAACCTCTTTCTAATTCATCATTACCTTGTGAGGCTTCAGGTAGGTCAGCGTTTCCTTCTCCATTTACCTCTTGTGTATCTGAGTCATTCTTATCCTTCAGTATGATGTCCTTGAATTGATCTTCAAAGTCATCTGCATCATTTATACCTTTTCTCTTCCTTGATGGAAGATCATTAGATTCATCAAAGATAACATGAATTGATTCTTCAACTACTAAAGTCTTTTTATTGAATATTCTAAAAGCTCTACTATGTAAAGAATATCCGAAAAAAATTCTTTCATCAGACTTAGCATCAAATTTATCAAGGTTTGATTTTTTATTATTTAATATAAAACATCGGCATCCAAAAACATGAAAGTAACTTATATTAGGTTTTCTTCCTTTCCAAAGTTCATATGGAGTCTTTTTCTAAATAGGTCTGATTAATGCATGATTTAAAACATAACATGCAGTGTTAATAGCTTCTGCCCAAAAATATTTTGGAAGATTACTTTCACACAACATGGTACGCGCCATTTCCTCTAATGTTATATTCTTTCTTTCAACTACTCCATTTTGTTGTTGTGTTCTTGGTGCAGAAAATTTATGTTCAATTCCATTTTCATTACAAAATTCTTCAAAAGATTTATTTTCAAATTCTTTTCCATGATCACTTCATATCAATAAAAGAAGAATTCTTTTCATTTGTAATTCTTTTAAATAATTTTTGAAATGCTGGAAATGCTTTGTCTTTACTAGATAGAAATAAAATCCATGTAAAATGAGAGAAATCATCAATAACAACAAAACCGTATCTTTTTCCTCCTAGACTAATTGTTCTTGTAGGACCGAATAAATCCATATGCAAGAGTTTCAATGGTCTAGTGGTTGAAACTAAATTCTTTGATTTAAAAGATACTCGGGTTTGTTTTCCAAATTGACAAGCATTACAAATCTTATCTTTTTCAAAAATAAGTTTTGGCAAACCATGTACTAAATCCTTCTTAATTAATTTAGATAGTAAATTCATGCTTGCATGAGCTAGCCTACAATGCCATAACCAACTATTATCAGTTTTATTGTTTGTAGAAACTAGGCAATCAATATTTTGATCATACAAATCATTTAAATTAACTATGTATACATTATCATGCCTTTGACCAACAAATCTCATATTTTCATTAGCAGGATTTTTTAACAATGCATAAGGATGATTCAAATGTAACATTAAATCCTTTGTCACATAATTGACTAATGCTAAGTAAATTGTGTTTCAGTCCTTTCACAAGTAAAACATTATCAATATAAGCATGAGGTGTGATACCTATTTTTCCAATGACAATTATTTTTCATTGGCCATTATCATCAAAAGTAATAGCACTTCCATCTTTTGCTTCTAAAGTGATGAATTTGATTCATCACCTGTCATGTGTCTTGAGCACCCGCTATCCAAGTACCATTGTCTTTTAATTGCTCGGGTTGCAAGACACACCTACATACATAATTTTAATTTTGTTTTTAAGTACCCAAGCTTTCTTGGGTCCTTTAGGGCTAGTCAAGATGGTTCCTTTTGGAACCCATATTTTTTTTATCTTTGTGTTTGACAAATATAAGCTTTGTGTCCAATTTTTTTACATTTAAAACATGTAATTTTAGTAGAATCATCAGCATGCTCATAAATATTTTTCAAAAATTTTTATCTTTCAAAAGTATTGTATCCAAGACCAGCTATATTGTAAACAGCTCTTTGACTATTTAAAATCATTTCTAATTTTTCTGAACTTAGACTAAATCTATCAACAATTGGTTTTAATTTATCCACTTCATTTTTTAAATCTTGGTTTTCCTTTAACAATGATTCATTATCCTTTGAAATTCTTTCCTTTTCAAGAGTAAGATTTTTGATTTCATTTTTTAATTCTTTGCTCTTTGAATTTAAATTTTCAAAATCATCAATAAGTTCATAAAATACACATTGTAATTCATCAAAGATAAAGTCATCTAAAAAGTCAGGGCTTACCTTATCATTATCAGCCATGAAGCAAACATTTGCAACTTCAGTTTTCTCTTCATCTTCTGAACTCATTGCTTCACTATCGCTCCAAGTAGCCATCATTGCCTTTTTCTTTATTCTTTTAGATCCTTTCTTTAATAGTGTACAATCTGGTCTGATGTGTCCAGGCTTTTTGCACTCATAGCATGTTGGAAGTTCACTCTTTTCTTTATCTTTGCTATGGTCTCCTTTGACAAATTATTATCTTTTTCTAAATTTCTTTCACTTCATGAACTTTTTAAATTTCCTTGAAATAAGTGCCATTTCATCATCTTTCTCACGGTCACTTATGATTTCTTCACTTTCATCTTCTTGAGTTGCACACTTCAATGCCATGTTCTTCTTTGATTCATCTTCATCAATATATTGTCGTTGCTGAAGCTCATGAGTCATTAAAGAACCGACCAACTCTTCAAGTGATAAAGTGTTAAGATCTTTTGCTTCTTGAATTGCAGTGACTTTTGCTTCCCATGTCCTAGGTAAAGATCTTAAGATTTTTCTAACAAGATCACTATTAGCATAAGATTTTTCAAGACTTTTTAGTCCATTAATAATGTCAGTAAATCTTGTAAACATATCAGTAATATTTTTAGCAGGATCCATCTTAAATAATTCATACTTATGAATAAGCATATTTATTTTGGATTCCTTAACTTGATTTGTACCCTCATGGGTGACTTCAAGTCTATCCCAAATTTTCTTAGCAGACATGCAAGTAGATATGCGATTAAACTCATTTGCATCAAGAGAGCAATAAAGAACATTCATAGCCTTAGCATTTAATTGAGCTAATTTCTTATCTTGCTCATCCCATTCAGATTTAGATTTTGCAATATTAATATTTTCAATCATAATAGTGGGTGTGTGTGGTCCATTAATTATGATTCCCCATAAATCATAATCTAGTGCTTGAATGAAGATTTTCATTCGTGCTTTCTAATTTGTTCCATTGAACAAAGGTGGTCTATTAATTGATTGTCCTTCAGTCAACATAGAACTCATTGGGATAACTACTGATCTTTGGCTCCAAGCTAATCAAAGCTATAGGAATCAAGAATACTCTGCTCTGATACCACTTGTCTCTGCTCTGATACCACTTGTTTCCCAGATGTAGCAGCCCAAGAGGGGGTGAATTAGGTTATTAAAAATTAATTACTATGCAAGTATGTGCTTAAACCCTAATTTTGATTTGCAGCGGTGTAGTGAGGTGCACAAAGTAATAACAATAGAGAATCAAACAACCACAAACACACAGAAGTTTATAGTGGTTCGGTGCCAAACTCAGCACCTACATCCACTCCCCAAAACCTTTGGGAATTCCGCTTATCGTATCACAACGATTACAACCTCTAGCCTTCCCGGGCTAGCCCTCTTGTTTATACGGCACAAGGCAGCCAAAAACCCCTAGCCACACCAGGCTAGTCCTCTATTTCATGGCACAAGGAAGCCAAAGCCCCTAGCCAAACCAGGCTAGTCCTCTTATTTCAAGGCACAAGGAAGCCAACAATAATCAAGGGTTAACACTAACCCTTTTACAAAATAATCAGAGAATGTTAAGGAAAAGCTCCTACAATGAGCAAATATTCAGAGTATACTTTACAACTTTTGAAGCAATAATTTCAGCAATAAATGAAAGAGGTTGAAGTAGCTGAAGTCTTGATTGCTTTGAAAAACTTCAATAATCTGGACGACTTTTTGGAGCAATGAATGAACTTGAATGCACAGCAACTTTCTTATCAACCACTCAACAATATGCAATAAAGCTCTTTTCTTGGATTTCTTCCTCTTGTAATCTCTTTTTCAAAAATCATCATGGTGTGCTTCTAATCATAGCTATTTATAATAATCCAACAAAAAAGATATCCGTTAGACACATTAGGAACAAATAGAAATAAAAATGGGAAGAAAATATAATCGTTGTAAATGTTTCCCTTAAGCATTGAATGTAGATTTCCATTTGAGGAAAGAAGAACTCTGTAATGATTCAAAAATTCAAAAGTTAAATGTAGCTCAATATAGAAATAGAGAGAGAGTAAGAGAGAAAGAGCAAACTCAAGAACTCAGGCGGCAGTTGGCTAGAAATAACTCTAGGTGGCTGAAGACTTGAATGCATTCGGCCAAGAGATAAGCAGGAAACCCCAGCTAGCTAGTCAGCTAGCTCACAAGAGAGGCCACGACAGAAAAAAGGCATCCAGAGGCAGCTCCTTAGGCAACTAAAATGATTGCTAGTTAGCTTCCTAGCTAACTAACATCAAAAGTAAACAGCCTGGAGAAAAAAGTGCAAGGCACTTAGTTAGCTCAGCAGCTAACTAAGCAAAAGATAGTTAGCTCTTCAGCTAACTAACGAGCAAATCCAATGCCAGAGGAAAGAAACAGTGCTATGGTAGTTAGCTCCCTAGCTAACTAAAAAATGAAGGCTCACGGCTTGCAGGAGACACAGAGGATGGGAGTTAGCTCATCAGCTAACTAAAGAAGAGTCAGTTAGCTCACTAGCTAACTAAGTTCAAAAAAACAATAGAGAAACCATCCACCATAGTTAACTCTCCAGCTAACTAACGAAAAAAGCAACAAAGAGAACGCCTAAGCTAGTTAGCTCACTAGCTAACTGAGCAAAAAGGCAACCATACGGCATGATAGAGCAGCTAACTCTCCAGCTAACTAACCAAAAGGTAGCTAGCTCTCCAGTTAACTATAGAAGCAATTCAAACGGCCAGAGAGAGAGGGAGTTAGCTCTCCAGTTAACTAAATTTTGATAGCTCACGGCTCCAAGCTTTCCTATGAAAAATAGTTAGCTAAGCAGTTAGCTCCAATGTAAAGTAGTTAGCTAACAAGATACGCCAGCTAGCTAGAAGATCCAACAGCTAGCTAAACAGTTAGCTAAAAATAAATAGCAATCGGCCAGGAAAGTTAACATGCAACGGTAGCTAGCTAAAATGGATTCCAGTTAGCTCCAAGGCATCCCAAGCTAGCTAACCAGCTAGCTAAAGAAGGAGGACGTTTGGCCAGCAACAGTGACGAGCACTTTAGCTACCTGAAAGAGCTCTAGCTAGCTAACAAGCTGGCTAACCAGCTAACTCAAAAAGGATGACGCTCGGCTAAGCCACTGAGATAGCTTATCAGTTAGCTGAATGTCATTCCAGCTAGCTAAATGGAATAACAAGTTAGCTAACCAGTTAACTCTCAAGCCAATAAAATTATCTAAGGCAAAATAGAAAGAAGTATTCTCTTACCAATCAATTTTTGCACGAAGATACTTACTTGCAAGGCGACCGAACTTCCTCGTATCAAGCTTAGAATTGCTTAATTGTTTTGTAATCGTCAAAATCAATCTGGGGTCAACAATATTCATTAAGGAAAGTGCTCTCAACATTCATTTAATATAATCATACAAGATGTAAAATGCAAGGAGTGATCTATTAGTTTCAAATTTATCAATAGAAACATAAGATTCATCAAAATCAATATCAATTTCTGATTATATTCTATAGTTACCAATCTTGCTTTATCTCAAATAAAATTACTATGCTCATCCAATTAGTTTCTAAATATCCATTTAGTTTCAATAATTAGATGATTATGTGATCTACTAACTAGTGTCCATTGTCATGCATGACATTTATGTTCTATATAAGGGACAAAGGCTAAATTATTACATGCGTCTCTAAATATTGATTTACTCCTAATATCATAAGATGGATGACTTAACATTAGCTCTTTAGGGTAATTATGGACATACCTTCATTCTCTTTCAAATTCAGCATTACCTTGAGGTTTATCATATTTAATTTCCTTTCTCTTCCAAGGTGAGCTCTTTGATTTGATCATCAATTTCATCTGCATCATTCAAACCCTTTCTCTTCCTTGATGGAAGATCATTAGATTCATCGATTATGACTGGAATTCAAGGTCCTATCATTTCTTTCTACAAAATTTTCAAAGTGATGGTTTTCAAATTCCTTTCTATGAATACTTCTAATAGAGGAAATAGAAAAACATTTTTCATTTGAAATGTTTTTAAAGAATTTTTGAAATGCAGAAAAAGATTTATCTTTGTTAGCTAAGAATAAAATCAATGTAAATTGAGAAAATCATCAATAATTATAAATCCATATGCAAAGGTTCTAATAGTCTAGAAGTTGAAATCATATTTTTAGACTTGAAAGAAATTCTGGTTTGTTTTTCAAAACTTGCATGCACCACAAATCTTATCTTTTTCAAATTCAATTTTAGAAAACATTTAACCAAATCCTTTTTGAATAATTTAGAAAGAGAATCCATGCTAACATAAGTAAGTCTACGATGTCATAACAAGATTCATCAATTTTAGCATTTATGACGACTAGATAATCAAAACTATGGTCATTCAAATCAACAATATAAATATTTCTAAACATATGACCAATAAATTTCATGCAGTTATTAGCAGGATTAATAATAATGCAATGATATAATTCAAAATACCTTTAAAATCTTTTTCATAAAATTGGATAATGTCAAGCAAGTTATAATTCAATCTATTTATAAGCAGGATATTGTTAATAAAAGTAGAGGGAGTGATACCAATTTTATCAATGCCAATAATTTTACTTTGGCCATTATCTTCAAGATAACCACTCCTCCATCATTACATCCAAAGTGATGAAATGAGATTCATCACCCATCATGTGTCTTGAGCACCCGCTATCAAAGAATCATTTTTTTTTGCTCCACGGGTTGCAAGACACACCTGCATCCAACATATCAAGTTTTGCTTCTAGGTACCCAAGCCTTCTTGGGTCCTTTAAGGTTAGTCAAGATGGTTCCTTTTGGAACCCATATCTTTTTAACATTATTGCAAGAATGTAAATAACAAGAATAAGCTTTGTAACCTTTAATTCCACATTTAAAACATGTAATATTAAGAAAGTCATTTTGAGGAACAAGAATATTTTTTAAAAACTTTTGTTTCTTTAAAGGATTATATCCTAAGCCTGCTTTATCAAAAACTACTTTTTGATTTTCAAGAATCATGTTGAGTTTGGTTGAGCTTAAGGTAAATTTTTCAACAATTGGTTTAAGCTTATTTACTTCATTTTTCAAATTCATGTTTTCTTGTGATAAAGAGTCATTTTCTTTTGAAATCTTTTTCTTTTCCAAAGTTAAGTTTTTAACTTGATTTTTCAAATCTTTATACTTAGAACTAAGTTTTGCAAAATCATCTATCAATTCATAAAATGCACCATGCAATTTATCAAAAGTAAAATCATCTAAAATACTAGGACTTACCTCATTATCATTGGCCATGAAGCAAAGATTTGCTTTTTTATTTTCCTTTTCTTCTTCTTCTTCGAAGCTTGATGTGTCACTATCACTCCAAGTGGCTACCATAGCTTTCTTCTTGAATTTTTTGGGACATTTCTTTAGATATGGACAATCTGGCTTGTAGTGTCCCGACTCATTGCATCCATAACAAATTATTTCATTTTCTTTTTCATAGCTTGACTCTCCTTTCATTAATGCCCTTTTTCTTCCATCAAATTTCTTTCTCATAAATTTCTTAAATTTTCTTGTAATGAGAGCTATATCATTATCTTCATCACTTTCACTTGAGCTCTCATTCTCATCCTTTTGGGCAGCACACTTTAGTGCTATAAATCTCTTGTTTTTGTTTTTGGACTCTTCTTCATCAAGATGTTGACTTTGTTGAAGCTCATGAGTCATCAGCGATCCAATCAATTCTTCAAGAGATAGAATGTTTAGATCCTTGGCTTCTTTTATTGCAGTGACTTTGGCCTCCCAAGACCTAGGCAAGGATCTCAATACCTTTCTCACAAGATCAGCATTAGTGTAAGATTTACTAAGACTTTTAAGCCCATTAAAAATATCAGTGAATCTTGTAAATATATCCGAAATACTTTCATAAGATTCCATTTTAAAAAATTCATACTTATGAACAAGCATATTGATTTTAGACTCTTTGACTTGATTGGTACCCTCATGGGTAACTTCTAATCTATCCAAAATTTCATTAGCAGATATGCATGTAGATATGTGATTAAACTCATTTGCATCTAAAGAAAATATAAAATATTCATGGCTTTAGCATTTAGCTGAGCCATTTTCTTATCATGCACATCCCATTCCGTTTCCGGTTTGGGAACAACAATATCATCAGATTTAATAGTAGGTGTGTGAGGTCCATTGACTATGATGCTCCATAAATCATAATCAAGTGCTTGAATAAATATTTTCATTCGTGCTTTCTAATAAGTGTAATTAGTGCCATTAAATAGTGGTGGTCTATTGGTGGATTGCCCCTCACTCAATATGGAACTCATTTGGGTTGTTATAATCTTTGGCTCAAAGCTTTTTAAGGCTTAAAATCAAGAGCACCTGCTCTGATACCAATTGTTGCCGATATAGCAACCCAAGAGGGGGGGTGAATTGGGTTTCTCAAAAATTAACTAGCTATCTACCAAGTATGTACAATTAATTTCTTTCATAAATAAGCTAAGTGTAGTGCAGTGAAGATAATATACAAGCAACACAATTAAGAGCACAATCAAACACAAGGGATTTATAGTGGTTCGGTGCCAACCTGCACCTACATCCACTCCCCAAGAACACCTTAGGAATTCCACTATCACCACTAGCCTACCTGACTAGCAAACTTGTTTATGGGCACAAGCAATCAAGATTTACACACTAGCCCTCCAAGCTAGTCTTCTTATTTATGGGTACAAGGAGACCTTACACACTAGCCCTCCAAGCTAGTCTTCTTATTTATGGGTACAAGGGGACCTTACACACTAGCCCTCCAAGCTAGCACACTTGTTTACGGGCACAAGCAAGCCTTACAATGTTAAGCATAAGTATATCAATCTTAATACAATAAGCTCCTAATAAATGAGCAGATATTCAACAAGAAATACTTATCAAAATATTGAAGAACACTTCACAAAATGGCTTCTTCCTTTGAGCACACCGGAGCACCAATGAAGCCTTTGATTGAAGCTTGAATGTTCTTCAAAGAGTGATTGTTGGAGCTTGAATCACCACGCCAAGAATCAAAAATAAATGAGCACGAGTGGCTTTGAAACAATGAATGTAACTCTTCAATAAACCTCTCTTACAAACAATAAAACTCTCCTTCAAATGATTCTTTTCACAAGGATTTTCAACAAGATTTTTCACACGGTTTTTCTCTTTTTTTCTCTTTCTTTTTCTTCTATTTTTCTTCCCTCTTTTTCTTGCTCTTTTTCTTGCTCTTGAATAATCAATCAACAACTCAATATATAGAACAAAAAATCTAGCCATTGTGTATTACCATTGTGAAATAGAGGAGGGAGTGAGAGAGAGAGAGAATGAACCAGCCAAGAGAAGTTTCAGAAAATCCAACGAATGAAGTCCCGTTCAATAAAAATCGATGGCAAGGGAGAATTAGCATTCCAAAATTCAAAAACTGACATGCCAGGAAGACGTAACAAGGATCTAACCAAAATCCCAACGCAAATGGTATTCCAAATTTCAAAAATCAGAATGCCAAGAGAGAGCGTCAGAGAGCTGGCTGAATCAACCATAAAATCGGTATTCCAAAGTTTTAAAGTTAGAATGCCAAGAGAAAGCTAGCAGCGACCCACCGAACTAACAATAAAATCGGCATTCCAAAGTTTTAAAGTTGGTATGCCAAGAAAATATGCCAGAGAGCTACCGAACCATCACTAGAATCGGTATTCCAAAAACTTGAAATTGGAATGCAAGAAAAAGATGCTAGGGAGCTACCGAACCATCACTAGAATCGGTATTCCAAAAACTTGAAATTAGAATGCCAAGAAAAAGATGCCAAGAAACCACCGAAAGTGTTTTAAAACTGGAATTCCAAAAACTCAAAGTTGGTATGCCAAGAGAGTGTAACAGGGAGCTGCCGAACCAAAGATAAAAGTGGCAGAGAGCTTTTCAAAATTAGTATGCTAAAATTGGAAAGTTGGCATCCTAATAAAAGTTGGCAGGGAGCTAAGAGGCCATTCCAAAAAATTAGCATTCTAATCTTTGAAACCGGCAGCAATAAAAAGGCTCTTAAACTTCCATTTAAAGGTCATTAAAATATCTAACAGCCCAACACAAAATTCAGTCCAATAAATATTTGAAAATTAGTTTTAGCACTCAATCAACTTCAAGAAAATATTCACGACACGTAGATGCTAAATAAAACTTTATAGAATAAAGATTTGATTGTGAAGATTGTAAGAATGATTTGTAAAATAATTAAATCCAATTCAAGATAATGCAAATATAATTAAACTTGAAAGACATTTTGTCAAGTGAACCGTCCAAGTATAAAACACATAAAAATCATCCAATGATTACGAAATCCAAGTCCTTTGGAAAAATAATTTAATCGTTCCAAACCTTTTGAAAACAATTTAAATTGCAAAGCATATCTATAAAATTAATACATTACCTTTCATTTTGAATCACAATTTACCTTGGGTTGAAGCAACACCATCTTCTTGATAATTCATCTGAAATTTATTTAACTCAACCACAAGATCATTTGTATCATACTTAATTGTTTTGTAGTCATCAAAATCACTATAAGGCCAACAGTCAGCTATTGGTAGGTTAGGCTCTTCATGGGATACTACTTCATTCAAACATTGTTCATTATTATTTTATTCTTGCAATTTTGGAACAATGTATGGAATAATTGTAGATTCCGGAACATTTATGGGTAATGAAACATTAACCCTTACTTCATTGATATCCACAATCTGTTTGTCAGCACTCCCACTAACTTCACCATTCTCAATGAATTTGGTATTGTCTGTCTCAATAATTCTAGAACTATGGTTTGGACAATAAAACATGTACCCTTTGGATTTCTCTGGATAATCAACAAAGTAACCACTGATAGTTCGAGAATTCAATTTCTTTTCATGTGGATTATACACTTGTGTTTCTGCTGAAAACCCCAAACATGCATGTGTCTTAAACTAGGTTTCCTTCTAGTCCATAACTCAAAAGGAGTTTTAGAAATTGCCTTACTAGGAATCCTATTTAGTAAATATACTACAGTTCTAAGGGCATATGTCCACAAAGATTTTGGTAATGAGGAATTACTTATCATACTCCTAACCATATCCATTAATGTTCTATTTTGCCTTTCTACCACACCATTTTATTGAGGTGTGCCTGGCATAGTATATTGTGCACATATGCCATGTCTTTCGAGGAACTTTGCAAATGATCTAAATTTTGTCCTGATTCATCATACATTTCATAATACTCACCACATCTATCAGATCTTACTATTTTTACTTTTCTGTCTAGTTGCCTTTCAACCTCTTTAGTAAATACCTCAAGGGCATTTACAGCTTGAGATTTTTTCTTAAGCAAATAGACATATGCATAATGTAAAAAATCATATATAAAGATGAAGTATCAAAAGGTCCACATATATCAGTGTGTATAATTCAAAAGCTCCTTTCTTGTTATGTTTAGTTTGCTTTCCCTTAATGCAATCCACACATAAACCAAGATCAGTAAAATCTAGGTTTGATAGAACCTCATTCTTTACTAATCATTGTAGCTTTTCTTTGGATACATGACCCAAACGTTTATGCCACAAGTAAGCAAAGTTTTTATTTGTCATACTACGTTTAATTTCAATATTTTGATGAACACACATCAGGGATGCAGAAAATTTATTATCAAGTTTCAATTTATATAAATCATCCATAAAAATTCAAGAACCAATAAAGGAACCATCTTTATTAAATAAACTGAAACATCCTTTTTTAATCTTAAAACTAAACCCATTAATATCAACTTTCAAAATAGAAACCAAATTTCTAGAACGTGAAGGGACATAGAGAGTTTGTAGTAGATTCAGGTGATGCCCGGTATCTAAAGTAAGATGATAAGTCCCTATGCCTTCAATTGGGGCCTTCTTTCGGTTTTCCATGAACAAGAAGTTCTCATTTGGGTTTATGCTCCAGATTGTAAGGAATACTTGCATTACATTAGAAACTTGAGTAGTGGCACCAAAATCCATTCACCAAGTGTTAGAAGGAACTTTAGATAAGTTTGATTCAAAAATTGGAGAAGCATAATGAAAAATACCTTTCTTTTTGAACCAAGCTTTTCGTTTCAAATAATCTTTCTGATAATATCCTTCTTTCTTACAAAGTGACATTTATCTTTCTTCCTTTCATTCTTATCATTATTAGCAACCTGTGTTACTTTAATGAATGCTTTCTCAAATTTCTTGAATTTTGGTTTGATAACTTTACCAGCTCCTTGACTCACTAGGTTTATTGAATGAACCCCTTGCACTTTTAATCTTGTTTTCTCTTGAGTAAGTTTACTGGCCAATTTATTAATATTCTACTTATCCTTAATAGTGTTATAGTTAATTTGAAAAGGCCCATACTCTTGAGGTAATGAGTTCATAATGAATTGTACCAGAAAGGAGTCATCCACAGTCATTCCCAGGGTCTTAAGTCTTGCTACAATATTAGTCATATCAAGGACATGTTGCTGCATACTTCATGACCCATTATATTTTATAGTCGTGAGTTCAGCCATTAGTGTTTCTGCAAGTGACTTATCAGTGAAACGAAAGTGCTCTTCCACAAGCTTAAGATATTTTTTAGCAGTTACACTTTCTGAAAGAGTAGACTTAATATTATTGGCAATTGTCATTTGGATGAGACTAAGACATAATCTATTAGATTTATCCCATGCTTTATGTTCTCATTGCTCGTATCAGTAATGTCATTAGGCTTTTCTTCTAATAGTGCTAAGTCAAGATTCAAGACACCTAAATGAAAATTGACTTGCTCACGCTATTCAAAGAAGTTTAAACCTTTAAAGATAGTAACATGCAAAACATAAATGCTCATAATTAAGATAATTAAACATAAAATATATGGTAGATTTTCTTTGGAAAATACAACAATATATATATATATATATACATCATTATCATAATTAGAATGCTATTTAAACTTTAAGGTAATTAATAAACCTTATCAAATATATATAGTATCTTTGGATATCCATATTATATTTGATAAGAGAATATTAGATTTTCTCCTTTAGGTTTGTTAGTTATAGAATATCAATCCATCTTTGGGCAAATTCTTAATTTCTAACAACCAACAAATCTTTATGATTAAAACAACATCATTCTATAAAATTTTATAAATTATATGACTGAATATAAACTAGTTTGACCACTTTGGTGACTAACTAACTAATTTAATTTTGATGTCATATAACTAAACAATAATACTATTATTATTAAAAATATCTTTATAGACTCATACAACCGTATATGAGACAGATAATCCAATCTTGTTGATGATATGGATCCTCATAAATTAAAGAGAGCCCCGAAATGGCATTGATTGCCAAAGTTAGAGGTGAAGGACATCAATTAAAGAGAGGGCCTATCTATGCCCCTAAAACGCTTCCTCTTTTCTTGGCTCAAGACAAAATTCTTAATCACCAATTTTCTAACCCACTAATACATACGTGTTCTTTCTGATGTTTTCTTGAAGCTGGGAATATAGGTTGCAGAAACCAAATTTCACCATCCCTTCAACACAAGGGCTCGGGTATGGCTGAGATTGTTTGATAGATTGATGCGGAACAAAAGAAAAATATATATATTTTTTAATGGCCAACAATACAACCAACCAAAACTTGAAAGTTCATCATGAATTCATTGTGATGTAAAAATTAATCAATCATAATATATGAACAAATTATTTATTTTAAAACCTTTATGATACCACTTGTTAGCATATAGGATCTTTAGTAAATAATTTGTTACATAAAATTGAATATAAAATACTTACTTGATGCGGAATTCATCATAATAGCAAATAGATTTGAGACTTGAATCTAATTGGGTTTTGACAACCTCTTCTGAAAATAACTAATTGCTCTCTCTTAACATTATTTCTTTCGTAGCAGATAACTTGATGGATTCTTTTTAAACTTAGAGAGGACCAATTATTTATATAGATAACTTTCAATTGTATTTCCATCAAATTCCAAATTACTGGCTTAAAATTAATTTCATCGAATACCAGAATTAATGGCTTAAACTTTTGGACCATTAACACTCGATTAGAAGAAAAAGTGGTAGCCCTTCATCTTCTTCGGTGGCCCTTCGCTATTCGCATACTAGGCGCTAGTTGGAGAAAGAGGCTGACTCTTCGCCTTCAGCATGTGAACTAAAGATTAATCTAACAAGATCATCATATCTTGGAATACAATAGGGCTAGAGGATGCAGCTAAGAGGTGGGACGTCAAGGAATTGTTGGAAGAATCAAAAGACAATTTAATGCTTGATGAACACTAGTGGAATCAATCTTGCTGAAGAAATACTCTAAACTGTCACCTTTTGCACAGCGGTAATGGGCTACGATGGTTTGAATATGAGACAAAAGGTTCAAGTGCTAATTATTGGCAATAAAAGGTGAAAGTTTAGAATTTTTTTTAGCGAAATTGTTTCCATTGGTATTCATCAAGCACTAAATCCCAAGAGACCCCTCCTCGATGGAATGAAGACAATTACATTGGTGGGAAAGCGCCATGTCCACCTAACACGGCATTCCATCGCTCTCATGGGCCATTCTTAGGCAGTAGTTTTGATTTAGGAAAAGACTTTGTACACTGCATCCGGTGTAACAAGTCCTACGTGGACTATACCGTCCCTTCTTATTGGTCCATATATATAATACCCATTAAAAAAGCTTTACGACATCCCGACGGAAAAAATTATGATACCCCAGTTTTAAAATTACGACACTATAATAATAAAATTACAACACTCGTTCAGAAAGCCAAAAAAAATTACGATATCCAGTTGTAAATTTATGACAACGTAGTTATAAAATTATGATACCCATTCAAAAAAACATGTCTATACACAAATTTCAAAAAAAAACTAAACGGATATTAATGCACATCACGTCAAAATTTAACACCCACCATAGTTATAAAATTAAGACACCCATTAAGAAAATCAAAAAAAAAAATACGACATTCCAGTTGTAAATTTACGACACCGTAGTTATAAAATTATAACACCTATATAGAAAATATGTCTATACATAAATTCAAAAAAAAAAAAAAAGCTGAATGGGTATTAATGTACATCACATCAAAATTTAAGATGATACTCCAGTTACAACATAATTATAAAATTAAGACATCCATTAAGAAAGTCAAAAAAAAAATTACGACATCCCAGTTGTAAATTTACGACATTATATTTATAAAATTATGATACCCACTCAGAAAATGTGCATTTACACAATTTCCAAAAAAAAGTTGAACGGATATTAATGCACGCCACGTCAAAATTTAAGATAAACACCTCAGTTGTAAACTTACGACATTGTACTTATAAAATTAAGACACTCATTTAAAAAGCCAAAAAAAATTACGACATTCCAGTTATAAATTTACAACACCGTAGTGATAAAATTATGACACCCATTCAGAAAACGTGCACTGTAATACACAAATTTTTAAAAAAATTGAACAGATATTAATGCACATCACGTCAAAATTTAAGATGGTTTTCCTGCCTTCATGTAGGATTCATGTGGACCAATAAAAAAAAGTAATGCAGCTCACATAGGACATGCCGGAGGTGTACAAAAACTTTTCCTTTGATTTATTATATAACTCGTATAGCACAACAATCAAAAGGACTCCCCTTTTCTATTGTCCGCCCAATGGGTCTTTCGCACCTGTATTTGATGCTGAAGGCACTTTGGCTAGCGTATGCCATCCTTCTTCTACCAAGCAATGCCACCTCGCTGCCCTCCCGTTCTCCAACTTCCACCGCCTTCAATTTTAATGATCGTCTTGCTCTGCTCTCCTTCAGGTCCATGATCTCTGGCGATCCATTCCAAGCCTTGGCCTCGTAGAATGACTCCCTTCATATCTGGTGTTATCACACCTACTTTAGGGTCCGATCATTCCCTCGCAATCAGAGTTCTCCGTCTATCGCGGAACAAGTTGTCGGGCAGGATCCCTTCCACCATCTACAACATCTCGAGCCTCCAGGTCCTTGGTGTTGCTGTAAATGAGCTCATCGGCACTCTTCCTCCCGACATGGGCCGCTCTCTTCCTCAACTCCAGGTACTCCTAATGTATTCCAACCACCTTCACGGGCCGATCCCTGCGTCGTTAGGCAATGCATCAGGCCTCTCTGACCTCGAGCTTTCAGAAAATAGGTTCACTGGAACAATTCCCACCAACCTGGGGGCCTTGCCAGAGCTATCCTGGCTAATCCTCGAAGATAATGAACTGGAAGCTAGAGATGCCGATGGCTGGAGCTTCCTCGCTTCCTTGACGAATTGCACAAACTAAATGTAGTGCAACTTGATTTGAACAGGTTCGGAGGTGCGCTGCCTAGCTCCATTACAAATCTCTCCACCAACCTCCAGCAGCTGACCCTGAGAGGGAACCAAATATCAGGTAGCCTTCCATCTGAAATCGGGAGATTATTCAACCTGTTAATCCTTGCCCTGAGCCGAAATCTCCTCACCGGCAGTATTCCAGATTCCATTGGACAACTTCGGAGTTTGCAGTGGCTTGCTCTGCCTCTCAACAAATTGTCAGGCCCGATTCCAACCTCCATCGGCAACCTGAATCAGTTGAGCGAACTTTATTTCGGAGCCAATTCATTGACAGGCAGTGATACGGCTGGCCGTTTCCCCGGGGTAGTATTATCTTCTGCGCGGTTTTCGAAAGCAATGATGTGACAACAAAATCCAAGGCCTCCAGCGTCGGCCTCCAGTGCCGGTCTCCAGCGTCGGCCTCCAGTGCCGGCCTCCAGCGTCGGTCTCCAGCATCGGTCTCCAGCGTCGGCCTCCAGCGTCAGCCTCCAGCACCAGCCTCCAGCGCCGGCTTCCAGCGTCGGCCTCCAGTGCCGTCCTCCAGTGTCGACCTCCAGCGTCGGCCTCCAGCAACAGCACCAAAGACCGGCACCCAGCATCGGCATCAAAGTTATACGTTAACACCAAAGACAGACGTCCAGCGTCGGCCTCTAGTGTCGGCCCCCAGCGTCGGTCCTCAGCGCCGACCTCCTGTGCTGAAACTCTGACTCCGGCCTCCTGCATTGGCTCCGGCCTCTAGTGCCGGCCCCCAGCGTCGGTCCTCAGCGCCGACCTCCTGTGCTGGAACTCTGACTCCGGCCTCCTGCATTGGCTCCGGCCTCCGGCATCGGCCCCTAGCGTCGGCCCGCAGTATCTCCCACATACACAATGTAATTTCATACAGCCAACCCCGCAATCTAAGCACCTCGCTCACCAAAATCACGGGCAAGTGTTAGCCTGATAGGCAGTTACCGCTATAAACGGCCCTTATCCAGCAACAGTCCAATGACTTGTCGTTCGATGAAACATCACAACAGGACGGATTCGACGGTTCCAACAGACCGAGGTAAACGGGATCCCCAACAGGTATAAAAAGAGGACCCTGCTCCATGCAAGGGGACTCTCTCTGGAACTTCCTCTAGAATAATTCTACAAAAATCATATCCTTATTCGACGATTCACTAACTTGGGCGTCGGAGGGTCCCCGCCGGAACCACCGGTCCGGGACTTTTTGCAGGCTCCAGGAGGAAGACGGCGGCCTCTCTGCGCACACAGTGATCCTAGCCTGCCCGATGTTCATCATATGTGATTCGGCCGCAACAGATTGGCGCGCCAGGTAGGGGGGAGACCAGATCAAAAATTCTCCCTGGAACCCCTCCGATTTTGCAAAGGAAGCGATGGTGACTACGCGAGCACAAGAGGCCTCCTCCAGCCAGGCAGCCGGGCGCATCCCACTAGCTGAGAATTCGGAGGCCAATCTCCATGTTCCGCCCCTTGCACCTACAAGCCAACCCGACCGGCTTGATGTCCTAGCCCACCAGGTCCAGGATCTGACGACGATGGTTCGGGGGCTGCAAGAGCATTATTTGGCTGCTGTAACTCAACCCCCTGTGCTGGACGAAGGGGTGTGAGGAACAATCCAGTCTCACCAAGGGGGGACCCCGCCTGAGGTCTCCCACCGATCACCCCCGAACCTCATCGCCAAGGGACCTCGAAGCGACGACGGTCTCCCTCCTGTCGCTCCGGTCGTTCCCACCACCGACCGGAAGAAAAGGAGTCCAAGCGGGCACGTTCTTTGTGTCGGCGATCTTCTTCTTCCGATTCATCCTGAGGTAACACTCCCCGAAAAACCACCCGTCGGGCCGAACAAAGGCTTGACGAGTACCATCGGCGGTTGGACGAGCTCAGCCGTCGGATCGCCGATCCTTACACGGCGGAGTATGAGCGTCGCCCCCCGCTTTCTCGCCATATCATGGAGGAACCGGTCCCACCCTGGTTCCGTCTCCCTCAGTTGGATCCATATGATGGAACGACGGACCCCCTGGACCATCTGGAAAGCTACAAAGTCCTCATGCAGGTCCAGGGAGCGACGGACTCCTTGTTATGCGTCGTCTTCCCGGCCACGCTCCGCAAGGCGGCGCGCGCGTGGTACTCCCGTCTGCCCCCATGCAGCATCAACTCATTTCGTCAACTTGAGCGATCCTTCCTGGCTCATTTTGATGCCTGTCGAAAGATCCCACGAGTTGCAGATAGCCTCTTTGCTGTCCAGCAGAAGAGTGGCGAGACCTTAAAGGACTTTGTCGCTCGATTTAAGGAAGTAGCGCTAGAGGTGTACAACCTGGAAGACTCAGTAGCCACCTTGGCCCTGAAGCGGGGACTTCGCCCGTCCAGATTCGCTTACTCTCTGGATAAGAAGCCTCCGCGCTCCTACGCCGAGCTTCTGAGCCGGGCACAGAAGTACATCCGCGCTGACGAAGCGGATTCTTCCAGGAGAGAAGTTGACAAGAACCCCGGCGATAAACCGCCGCTTTCTGATCGCGCCGGTGCGCAACCTCGAAAGCCCGAGCCTCCACGATGCTCAAAGCGCCGACCGCAGGCGCTGGTTCCTAAAGAGTAGTTCACTCCCCTCATGGCTCCCATCTCTCACATCCTACTGGAGATCGAGGAGGAACCATATTTCAAGCGTCTGGCTCCCTTGAAGTCCGGGGGCCCCCGCAACAAGGAGTTTTACTGCCGGTACCCGGGACTACGGCCACGACACCGAAGACTGCCGCCATCTAAAAAAGGCCATCGAGGAGCTGGTTCAGCAAGGCCACCTGGGCAAGTTTGTTCGAAGGGGGAATCTCCCCGCGATGGGCCCCACGGTGCCCCCAGGTCGCCCGGCTGGCGTGGATAATACCCCAACTGAAAAGACCATAGCTATGATCTCTTGGGGAACGGATGGTGGGTCGAAGAAGCCGCGAGAGGGAATAGACTCTGTAATACCTTTCTTCGGAAAGGATCTAAATGGGGTAGTTAATAAACATGACGACAGCGTCGTGGTGTCCATGACTATAGCTAAACACCCTGTAAAAAGAATTCTAATTGATAGTGGGAGCTCTGTGGATGTCTTGAGTTACGAGGCTTTTGTTCGGATGAACTTATCAAGGTCTTTACTCCGACCCGTTACCACACCGCTAATGGGCTTCACGGGAGACTCAGTGAGCGTCGAAGGCGAAATTGCTCTCCCGGTCACGGCTGGAACTCCTCCATGTTAGAGCACCGTGGTCATAAACTTCTTGGTGGTCCGGGTCCCGCTGGCTTATAACGCCATCTTGGGAAGACCGGGGCTGAATCTGCTAGATGTCGTGATCTCCACTAAGAGATTATTGGTAAGGTTTCCCACCAATGAAGGGATCGGAGAAATGAAGGGGGAGCAAAGCCCACTTCCGCCTTGCTACCATCTGTCGCCCAGCCCGCTGAACGCAGAGTCAGTGACAGCCTCTGAGTCGCTCGATCCTAGGGAGTTGGAAAGAAGGGGAGAGCCGGCAGAGCACCTTCTAACCCTCCCCATGGGTGATGACCCGGCAAGGACTGTTCAGCTAGGGGCGTCGCTCCCAGAAGAGGCACGCCATCAACTCCTTACTTTCCTGCGTGCTAACACCGATGTCTTCGCATGGTCATCCTCCGACATGCCGGGCGTCCCTGAAGAAGTAATCACCCATCGGCTTAACCTCAAGCCAGAGTGTCGGCCGGTCCGACAGAAAAAGAGAAACTTTGCTCCAGACAGACAGAAAGCTATTGACGAGGAGATCCGCAAGTTAATGGCTGCGGGCCATATTCGGGAGGTCCACTATCCTGAATGGTTAGCTAATGTGGTGCTAGTCCGCAAGGCCAACGGAAGCTGGAGAATGTGTGTAGATTTTACCGACCTCAACAAGGCATGCCCCAAAGATAGCTTTCCCCTACCTCGAATCGATCAATTGGTGGATGCTACATCCGACCATGAAGTCCTTAGCTTCATGGATGCTTTCTCCGGATACAACCAGATCCGGATGAATCCGGCAGATGAAGAAGCTACCTCCTTCATAACTGAAAAGGGTCTATATTGCTACAAGGTGATGCCTTTCGGGTTAAAGAATGCGGGGGCCACTTACCAGAGGCTGATGAACAAGGTCTTTGAAGGTCAGATAGGGCGTAATATGGAAGTATATGTGGATGACATGCTGACAAAAAGCGTTCATGCCAGCGACCACATCGCGGACCTGGCAGAAACTTTTGACAGCCTTCGTCGGTACCAATGAAGCTGAACCCTCGCAAGTGTGCATTCGGGGTAACAGCTGGGAAGTTTTTGGGTTTCATGGTAACCCAGAGAGGGATTGAAGCAAACCCGGACAAAGTCCAAGCCATCTTGGACATGAGGCCTCCTGCCAACAAGAAGGAAGTACAATGCCTGACACGAAGAATAGCCGTCCTAAGCCGCTTCCTATCCAAGTCCGCTGAAAGGTGTTTGCCTTTCTTCAAGGCGCTTCGTAGAATCAACAAGTTCGAGTGGACGAAAGAATGCCAGGAGGCGTTCGAAGGGTTAAAGGAATTCTTATCTACCCCGCCGCTGCTAGCCAAGCCGACGGGTGGAGAAGAACTCCTTCTGTACCTCGCGGCCTCTCCTGAAGCTGTCAGCTCTGTGCTGGCCCGTGTGGACATTGATGGCACACAAAGGCCAGTATACTATACAAGTAAGGTGCTTCATGACGCAGAGACTCGATACTCAAACATGGAAAAAATCATCTTTGCATTAATCGTGTCTGCCCAGCGTCTGTGGCCTACTTCCAAGCCCACCCGATCGCGGTGGTCATTGACCAGCCTCTAAAGACAGTTCTAGCTCGTCCGGATACTTCTGGCCGGCTGGCCAGGTGGGCCCTCAAGCTGGGGGAGTTTGATCTGTCTTTCCGCCCTCGTTCGGCCATGAAGTCCCAAGTCTTGGCAGATTTTTTGGTCGAATGTACTTGGGGAACAGAGTCACCTAAAGAACTTCCGGCGGCCACTCAACCCCTTGGAACCGGTGATGATGAGTGGGTCCTTCACGTGGATGGGGCATCGAACTCTCAAGGGAGCGGAGCAGGCCTCATCTTGGCCAACTCGATGGGGTGGTGACTGAGTGTGCACTTCGCTTCCTCTTTCCAGCCACTAATAATCAGGCGGAATATGAGGCTTTGTTATCCGGAGTAAGATTGGCTCGAGAGCTTAGGGTGAAACGCCTTAGAGCTTTTACCGACTCCCAATTGGTTGCCGGCCAGATTACAAAGGAGTACGAGGCAAAGGATCCCATCATGGCCCGCTACTTAGACGCGGTGCACTCAATGGTTTCCCCATTCACTCACTTCAGCGTCAGCTACATTCCTCGACAAGAGAATGCTAGAGCCAACGCCCTAGCCCATCTCGCCGCCTCAGCTGATGGGATGTTGGGAAAGGCTTATGTGGAGCACTTAGAAGCCCCGAGCATTGATGTACCAAGAGAAACTTTGCCAGTGGAGCAGGAGCCCTCCTGGATGGATGCCTACGTTCAATACTTTACTGAGGGCATCCTCCCAGAAGACCCTGCCGAAGCTAGGAAACTTAAAAGACGAGCCCCAAAGTTCTTCCTTATGGAGGGAAAGCTCTACCGAAGGTCATTCTCATACCCTATCCTCAGGTGTGTCGGTCCCACCGATGCCAATTATATTTTACGAGAGATACACGAGGGGATATGCGGAAGCCATCTGGGGGGCAGGGCCCTTGCATATAAAGCTCTACGTTAGGGGTATTATTGGTTGACAATGAAAGAGGACGCATCTGAGCTCGTTAAAAGATGTGACAGCTGCCAGCGTCATGCCAACGTCCAACATCAACCGGCGTCCCAGCTGACCCCTCTAGCTGCACCGTGGCCCTTCGCACAGTGGGGCATGGACATCCTGGGACCTTTCCCTTCTGCCTCCGGACAACGTAAGTTCCTAGTTGTGGCCGTCGATCATTTTACTAAATGGATCGAGGCGGAAGCTCTCGCTAAGATCACGGAAGCCAAAGTAAGGGCTTTCTTTTGGAAATCCGTGGTGTGCTGGTTCGGGTTACCGCACACCCTAGTTACAGACAACGGCCGACAGTTTGATAACACGGCCTTCCGGGAATTCTGCGAGGGCCTGGGCATCTGTCACCGATTCACCTCAGTAGGGCATCCCCAAACCAACGGCGCAGCCGAGGTGACCAATCACATCATCCTCCAAGGGCTCAGGGCTCGGCTAGATAGTTGTAAAGGGCGCTGGGTGGAAGAACTTTCTAGTGTGCTGTGGGCCTACCACACGACATCGCGAGCACCCACAGGGGAAACCCCTTTCAGCTTGGTCTTTGGGACCGAGGCGGTCATCCCCGTGGAAATAGGAGCTCCTAGTTCCCGGACGGAATTATACCACGAAGAAAGCAACTCAAACCAGCTAAGGGCTGATCTGGATTTGGTGAAAGAATTGTGAGATCAAGCGCAACTTCGTATGGCAGCATTCCGTCAGCGAGTGGCCAAACACTACAACTCTCGGGTGCGACCCAAGACATTCCGGCCAGGAGACCTTGTCCTACGAAGAGCTGAAGTATCAAAGCCGATGGAAGGGGGCAAGCTAGCACCAAAATGGGAAGGACCATACCGTGTCAAGGAGGTGCTCCACCATGGGGCATATAAAGTCAAAGAGCTAGACGGGAAACCGCTCCCTCGAACTTGGAATGCCGACAACTTACGCCGGTACTATCAATAGAACTCTATCGTTATTAATTTGAATCTGTTTGATGCATGAATAATAAACATGTTCTTATTTTCGAATGAGTATGTTTAACACAAGACCAACTCCGTGTCGGCACCCAAGACCGGCGCCCAGCGTCGGCAGCAAAGACCTGATCCGCTCCGGCAGTCAAAGACCAACTCCGCGTTGGCACCTAAGACCGGCGCCCAGCGTCGGCAATAAAGACCAACTCCGCGTTGGCACCAAAGACCGGCGCCCAGCATCGGCAACAAAAGACCGGCTCCCCGCGTCGGCACCAAAGACCGAATCCCTTCGGCAGTCAAAGACCAACTCCGTGTTGGCACCTAAGACCGGCGCCCAGCGTCGGCAATAAAGACCAACTCCGCGTTGGCACCAAAGACCGGCGCCCAGCATCGGCAACAAAAGACCAACTACGCATTGGCACCTAAGACCGGCGCCCAGCGTCGGCAACAAAGACCAACTCCGCGTTGGCACCAAAGACTGGATCCGCTCCGGCAGTCAAAGACCAACTCCGCGTTGGCACCTAAGACCGGCGCCCAGCGTCGGAAATAAAGACCAACTCCGCGTTGGCACCCAAGACCGGCTCCCCGCGTCGGCACCAAAGACCGGATCCGCTCCGGCAGTCAAAGACCAACTCCGCGTTGGCACCTAAGACCGGCGCCCAGTGTCAGCAACAAAGACCAACTCTGCGTTGGCACCAAAGACCGGATCCGCTCCGGCAGTCAAAGACCAACTCCGCGTTGGCACCTAAGACCGGCGCCCAGCGTCGGCAATAAAGACCAACTCCGCGTTGGCACCAAAGACCAGATCCGCTCCGGCAGTCAAAGACCGACTCCCTGCATCGGCACCAAAGACCGGATCCGCTCCGGCAGTCAAAGACCAACTCCGCGTTGGCACCTAAGACCGACGCCTAGCGTCGGCAATAAAGACCAACTCCGCGTTGGCACCAAAGACTGGACCGTTCCGGCAGTCAAAGACCAACTCCGCGTTGGCACCAAAGACCGAATCCGCTCCGGCAGTCAAAGACCAACTATGCGTTGATACCTAAGACCGGCGCCCCAGCATCGGCAACAAAAACCAACTATGTATTGGCACAAAAAACGACGCCCAGCGTCAGCAACAAAGACCAACTACGCGTCGGCACAAAAGACTGGCCCAACGTCGGCAACAAAGACCAACTACGCGTTGGCACCAAAGACCAGCACTTAGCGTCGGCAGCAAAGACCAACTACGCGTTGACACTAAGGACCATTGCCCCACGTTGGCAATAGCAACTGACACCCGTGTTACCACCGAATATTGGCCTTGTCAACACTTAGGACAGCGTCACGGCTCGTAGTCCTATTTAGCGTAACCTACTGTACATAATCCTATCAATTGGCGGTTCATAGCAGTTTGAACGAATGAAGTTAATCATAATCGAAGGGGTGAAAGAGATTGAAAACATTCATTGATAGTAAAGGTTACAAAATTGCCGACTCAGGTCAGGCACAACCGATACAAGGAGAAAAACCAAAAGCTGTTAATGACCATCCGGAGCCGGGGCGTCATCCTCAGGGACATCGTCGGGCTTCAGCCCCTCGATATCCTCCAGGTCGTAAAGCTCCTGGATTTTATCTTTACAGTCTTGGAAGCTGGCGTCATAAGCTAGCACCGCTGACTCGGCTACCTCATTGTCGAAGGCTTCGGATTTCTTATAATCTTCTACGGCATCGGCCCCCTTCTTTTCAGCCTCGATGGCCCTCCTCTGGGCCTCCGCCACTGTCGCCTCCAGATCCGCAATTTTAGTTACGTATTGGCGGGTGGCTTCCTTGGCCGCATTTGTCTCAGCGGAGGCAGAACTCAGTTGAGTCTTTAAAACACATACCTCCAGTTCTGCCGCCCCCAGCTTCTCCTCAGCCGCTCTTTGTTTTTCCTCTGCCACCTGAGCATTGTCCAGCTCATTGGCGGCACGGCGCTGAGCAACCTCCAGTGCATATTCAGCCTTTTCGGCTCTAAGCCGAGTAACCTCGATCTCACCCTTCAGGGTGGCCCGAGTATCCTCTAGAGCCATCGCCGCCTTCTCTGCTTTGACTTGGAGGGAGACCATCTCCTCCCGCGCTTGTTCAATGGCGGTGTCGCTCAGAGTCCAGAGGTTTTTAAGGGCGACAAGAGAATTCAAGGCCTGGAAAAAATATCCAGATATAAAGAAAGAAAAAGAGGGGAAGGAAAAGGACAATAATGTCACAGAAACTCACCCAGAGATGCGCCACCGAGGCTTCACGAAAAAAGGCAACTCTCCCTTGACCTCGGAGGTATTCTTGCACCTCATCCACCGAGGCTTCCTCTATGATCCGTGCAGCCCAGCGGCCGTGGTTTGCCAGCAGTGACTGGAAGGAAGGATCGACGCCCCTCTCTTCCCTGGACGTCGGCCCTACAGAGGCTGATTCCGCCTCTGAGCCTGCCGCCTCCGGCTCTTTCGCTGGCGGAGGCGCTTCGGCTGTCGCCCCCGCGGGGGGCAGGGCAGCAATTGGAGTCGCCACTATTGCTGCCGAAGTTTTGTCCATCTCTTTGAACGTGGGAGACGGCGTCTCTCCCTCGGGAGATAAGTCGAGCAAGATAATCGGAGGAGCCGAAGCTGGAGATTCTCCCTCCGGTGGGTTCCGTTCCACCTCACCGGCCTCGGCCTTCGCCGCGTCTGCCGTGACGGGTTCGTCGGCTTGGATTTGAGCCGCCTCGCTTACGCGCAAGGATTCCACTGTTTTGGCCCCCTGGGCCTCGGCCTCCTTAGCGTCGGCCCTTTTGGGGCCGCCCTTCTTCAAGACCTTGGCACGGAGGGGCTTCACGACTTTAGCCCCTCCGGTGTCGACCTCCCCAGCGTCGGTCTCCCTAGCGCCAACCCTCCCAGTGTCGGCCCTCCTGGGAACTTTAGCGGCGGCCCTTCCTTCGGCAGGAGGCGCAGTCCCGACAGCCTTCCTCTTCCTGGCGGCCACCTGTTTAAGCTTATGCAGCGTCGGCGCCATCCCTACACAATCAAAGGATAGTTAAAAAAAAAAAAAAAAAAAGAGAGAAAAAGAGAAGCAGAGGAGAAGAGAGGTGAGTAGTCTAGTGCTCACCCCTCGCGAGAATTAGACCGGCACGGTGAAGATTCTCCTCGGCTAGAAGCTTATTACACCGAGGAATGTCGGCAGTCAGAAGCTGCCCAAACGCCATCCGGTCTCGTGGAAGGATGGAGGGGTCCCTATTGGCGTCGATGTTGGGTATCCCCCAGCTTCCACGAACCCCGCTGATGTCCGCAAAGAAAAACTTGTCCTTCCACCCTTTAACGGAGGAAGGAAGGCACAGTTTAAGAATCCTATTAGACCTAGGGGTGAAGGACCACCAACCCGACTGTTTGCGAAGGGTATAGAAGCTGCGGAATAGGGAAATACTAGCCTCAATGCCCTGCAGGTGGCAGAGTACTAAAAAACCAACAATGGTTCGAATGGAGTTGGGAACTAGTTGGGAAGGGGTCAAGGAGTACCGGTCTAAAAGATTAAGAATGAAAGGGTGGATCGGTAACCGGAGCCCGGCCTTAAAAAAGGCTCCGTACAAAGCAACCCTTCTGGAACGGGAAGAGGTTACCCTGTCGTTAGGGGTAGGGAAGAACAGATGAAGGTCTGGAGGGAAGCCATACCTGGCCCTTAAGTTTGCTATGTCTTGAGCAGACATGGAGGACGCAGTCCCTTCGGGGGACTCCTTGGCAACCCTAGAAGGACTGGCAGCCACGATCAGTTCCGGATGGAAGTCCACCCGCCGGCCGGACGAATCCCGGTTAGGGGACGATTGACTGGTCGTTGCTCCGGTGAGTGGTTAGAAGAAGGGGTGGACCATTGGCTGGACAGGGAATCGGAAGTCTGGGAAGGATGGTGGGAACCCCCCCAGGAACCAGAAATAGAGCAAGAAGGAGAGGAAGCCATGGGAACTAACCTGAAAAGAAAAACTCGAGCCAAGAACAGAGCACGGAGAGAATGGACGAGAGATAGAAACGCTGGCGGACTCAAAAGGGGGCAACGGCGGAAGAAGTGGGGAAGATAGGAAGATAAGGGCTATTTGTCCTCATGACGCCATCTCGAAACACCCCACGATCGTCCAATCTGACCACACGTCCATCTTCAGTTGGGAGGCGTTTCGACGACCTGCCAATGCGATAAGCTCGAAAAGACCACCAATGAAAAGGGGGGCGTTAACCTTATCGCAATGATACCGTTTGCCTTTTCGTAGCACTGCCCGAGGGAAATCCTCCCTAATCCCAACAAAGGAGAAATAATGGCGCGAAAACCGGCCACCTAGAGGATATTCACACCCCTTTCGCGGGTAAGTAAACGCTCACCCATCTCAGGGGCGGGGGGGCATCTGATACGGCTGGCCGTTTCCCCAGGGTAGTATTATCTTCTGCGCGGTTTTCGAAAGCAATGATGTGACAACAAAACCCAAGGCCTCCAATGTCGGCCTCCAGTGCCGGTCTCCAGCGTCGGCCTCCAGTGTCGGCCTCCAGCGTCGGCCTCCAGCGTCGGTCTCCAGTGTCGGCCTCCAGCGTCGGTCTCCAGCGTCGGTCTCCAGCGTCGGCCTCCAGCGTCGGCCTCCAGCGCCGGCCTCCAGCGTCGGCCTCCAGCAACAGCACCAAAGACCTGCACCCAGTGTCGGCATCAAAGTTACACATTAACACCAAAGATAGATGTCCAGCATCGGCCTCTAGTGCCGGCCCCCAGCATCGGTCCTCAGCGCCGACCTCCTGTGCTGGAACTCTGACTCCGGCCTCCTGCATTGGCTCCGGCCTCTAGTGCCGGCCCCCAGCGTCGATCCTCAGCGCCGACCTCCTGTGCTGGAACTCTGACTCCGGCCTCCTGCATTGGCTCCGGCCTCCGGCATCGGCCCCTAGCATCGGCCCGCAGTATCTCCCACACACACAATGTAATTTCATACAGCCAACCCCGCAATCTAAGCACCTCGCTCACCAAAATCATGGGCAAGTGTTAGCCTGATAGGCAATTACCGCTATAAGCGGCCCTTATCCAGCAACAGTCCAACGACTTGCCGTTCGATGAAACATCACAACAGGACGAATTCGACGGTTCCAACAGACCGAGGTAAACGGGATCCCCAACAGGTATAAAAAGAGGACCCGTGCTCCATGCAAGGGGACTCTCTCTGGAACTTCCTCTAGAACAATTCTACAAAAATCATATCCCTGTTCGACGATTCACTAACTTGGGCGTCGGAGGGTCCCCGCCGGAACCACCGGTCCAGGACTTTTTGCAGGCTCCAGGAGGAAGACGGCGGCCTCTCTACGCACACGGTGATCCTAGCCTGCCCGACGTTCATCATATGTGATTCGGCCGCAACAGGCAGCATTCCCATATTGGAAGAGGAGAAGATTTTTTTTTATGGCAAATTTATGGATTCTTTCTATTTTTTTCATCCTCAAACGTTAAAGGATACATAGCCTTTTATAATTACAAAATGACTTTGGTCTTCCACAATACTTAATTCAAAATAGCAACTTCCTATGCAATAACAGCAACTTCCTATGCAGCAATTAAATAACAGCAACTTCCTATGCAGCAATTAAATAACAGCAACTTCTTATGCAGCAATTAAATAACATCAACTTCCTATGCAACAATTAAATAACAGCAACTTCTTATTCAGCAATTTCCAACAATCAAGTTTAGTTTCCAACACCCCCCTTTAAACTTGATTCTTCATGACTCCAAGCATGCTTCTTAACTTCTTGAACTCTTCTTCCTTAAGGGCTTTTGTGAAGATATCAGCTACCTGATCTTTTGTTGAAATGTGGAGAAGTTGTACTTCTTGATTTTTGATACAATCTCGAATGAAGTGAAATCTTGTATCAATATGCTTACTTCGATCATGGAAGACTGGATTTTTTGCAAGTTGTATAGCAGATTTGTTATCAACAAAAATGTTGGTTGGCTCTTCATGTAAAATCTTCATTTCTTGTAGTAGTCTTTGAAGCCAAAGTGCATAACAAACACAATTTGCTGCAGCAACATACTCTGCTTCACATGATGAAAGTGTAACAATTTGTTGTTTCTTTGAAGACCATGTAAATGCTGCACTTCAAATATAAAAGGCAAATCCACTCGTACTTTTTCTATCATCAATATCTCCTACCCAATTGCTATCACAAAAACCAACTAATTTTATTGGATTAGTAGATGAATAGAAAATACCATAATCTTGTGTACCTTTGATATATCGAAGGATTCTTTTTGCAACAATTAAATGATCCATTCTTGGCTTCTCCATGTAACGACTTATAACTCCAACACTATAAGCAATATCCGGCCTTGTATTTGTAAGATATCTTAAGCTTCCAACCAAACTTTTATAATATGTTGGATTGATAAGATCTCCTTCTCCATCTTTACTTAATTTAGTATTGTATTCAATTGGGGTGGTGCTTGAATTGCAATTCTTCATCTTGAATTTCTCCAAAATTTTATTTGCATATTTGCTTTATAAAATAAATATGCCTTCATCTAATTGATTTACTTCAATACCCAGAAAATAAGACATTAAGCCAAAATCTGTCATTTCAAATTCTTTGATCATTGAAGTCTTGAAAACTTTAATCATTGCAAGATTATTTCCCGTGAATATCAAATCATTCACATATAGACAAACAAATAGAACATCACCAACATGATTAGACTTCATATAAAGAGAATGTTCAAGAAGGCATTTTTGAAAACTATTTTCAGCAAAATACTTGTCAATCCTTGTATTCCAAGCTCGTGGAGCCTGTTTCAATCCATAAAGAGCTCGTTTGAGTTTGTAGACTTTGTCTTCTTGTCCTTTTTGAATAAAACCCAAAGGTTGTTCTACATAGACTTCTTCATTCAAATATCCATTCAAAAAAGCTGATTTCACATCCATTTGAAAAAATTTTCATTTCATTTGAGCTGCTAAGGAAATGAGAAGGCGTACTGTTTCCATTCGAGCAACAGAAGAGAAAACTTCATCATAGTCAATGTCATATTGTTGTTTGTAGCCTTTTACTACCAAGCGGGCTTTGTGTTTTTCTATTTCTCCACTTGCATTTGTTTTTGTTTTATACACCCATTTGACTCCAATGGCTTGATGACCTTGGGGAAGATTTGTGAGTTCCCAAGTGTCATTTTTCTCTATTGATGAAATTTCTTCATGCATGGCATTTCTCCATTTTTCTTCTTTATTTGCTTCATAAAACTCAATTGGATCATAACCTGCAAAAAGATAAAACATAGTATAATCATTAGCATCAAGACTCCTTGTGACGTCAAGCAATTCTTGCACACTCCAAGTTTTGTGTGCTCTATTTGAGGATGAGCCACTGGAACTTTCTTGTGGAGATGAATGTCTTGGACTTTGTTGTGGAGTTGATGGAATTTCTTCTTGATGTTGTGACTCTTCTTCTTCATTATTTTCTTGCATTTTATTGTTATATTGCCAGCTCCACATTTGCTTTTCATCAAATTCAACATCTCTTGAAAAAATCACTCTCTTTGTAATAGGATTATACAACTTATAGCCACTTGAATTTTCAGCATATCCTAAAAGAATACACTTTTCTCCTTTGTCATCAAGTTTGATCCTTTTCTCATCAGGCACTTTGACATAAGCAACACTTCCAAAAATGCGAAGATGATCAACCTTAGGCTTGTATGAACTCCATGCTTGCTCAGGTGTCATATTGTGAAGCCTTTTTGATGAAAATCTGTTCAACAAATAAACTGCACAAGCAACTGCTTCTCCCCAAAATTCTTTAGGCATATTTTTATCTTTCAACATACATCGAACCATATTTAAAATAGTTCAATTTTTTCTTTCTGAAACCCCATTTTGCTGAGGTGAATAAGGCATAGTAACTTTATGAAAACTTCCTTGTGCTTTGAAAAAATTTGAAAACTCTTTGGATAAATACTCACCATCACTATCCGATCTCAAAGCTTTAATTTGAAAACCACTTTGTTTTTCAACAAGCAACTTAAATTCCTTAAATTTCTGAAACACTTTACTCTTTTTTTTTAATAAATAAACACATGTCTTTCCAGAATAATTATCAGTGAAGGAAAGATAATATTCATTACCTCCCATAGTTGTTGGTTTGATTGGGCCACAAACATCTGAATGTATCAATTCCAATGGTTTTGTTGCTCTTCTTGATCTTTCTGAAATGAAGGTTCTCCTTTGTTGCTTTCCAACTATGCAAGTTTCACATTTTTCCTTAGACATTTTCAGCCAAGGCATTCCTGTCACCATATTCTTGCTAGACAAAAGTTTTAATCCATCAAAGTTTAAATGTCCATATCTAAGATGCCATAGAGTAGAGTCATCAAGACTTTGTGTTAACATACAAGAGGAGCCATCAATATGCAAACTTAGCTCAAACATTCTATTTTTTGACATAGGAACATGTGCAATAAGAGTATTGTTGTTGTCTTTGATAGAAAGACCCAATTCTTTCAT
The DNA here is from genome assembly GCA_900491605.1 of Calamus simplicifolius. Taxonomy (NCBI): domain Eukaryota; kingdom Viridiplantae; phylum Streptophyta; class Magnoliopsida; order Arecales; family Arecaceae; genus Calamus; species Calamus simplicifolius. The sequence goes on along the minus strand of UESW01000038.1, from coordinate 13,181 downwards.
GTGAATGTCATAGCCTTTTTCAAGCAATTGACCCAAACTAAGAATGTTATTTTTAATGTCTGGAACATAATATACATCTGAAATAAAATTTTGAGTGCCATTTTGAAGCTTGATAAGGATTTTACCTTTCCCTTCAACTGGCCTTTTAGAGAAGTCTCCAAAAGTCACCGAGCCTTTGAAGCTTTCATCCATCTTAAAAAATATGTCCTTTATCCCACACATATGATTGCTAGCACCTGTGTCTAGATACCAAGTACTTCTTTTGAAAGCACCAGTAATGTTATTGTAGGCCAAAAGTAGAGTTACTTCTTCTTCTTTTTCTTTTGTAAAATGAATTTTCTCATCAACATAATTAACATTATCTTTGTACCAACAATCTTTAGTATAGTGCCCATATTTTTTGCAAATAAAATATTGTAGTGCTTGTTGTCCATACCTTCCTCTTCCTTTAGGATTAAAAAATCTTCCTCTACCACGACCTCGGGCATGATGGTCTCTTATGTCTCCTTGACTTCTTTGATGTTGATCTTGATGAAATCTTCCACCTCTTCCTCTTCTTCCACGGCCTTGACCATGGAAACTTGTTTGATCTTTAAGATCACCTTTTTCTTGTAGTGTAAGATTTGTTTGAAGTACTTGCTCGATGGGTTTCTCCTCCATCCTTTTAGATAGCTTTTGCTCATGTGCTTGTAAAGAGCCCATGAGTTGCTCTATAGTCATCTCTTATAATTCCTTTGATTCTTCAATGGCTACAACAATGAAGTCAAATTTTGCATCTAAAGAGCGCAAAATTTTCTCCATGATTCGAACATTAGTAATTTCTTCACCATTTCTTTTCAATTGATTGACTATAGACATCAATCTTGAAAAATAATTAGAAATTGACTCCCCAGTTATCATTTTGAAAGATTCAAATTCAGACCTCAAAGATTGTAGCCGAATCTTTTTCACCTTTTCTGCTCCTTTATGTGCCTTGTGCAATAAGTCCCATGCCTCCTTTGATGTTGCAGCTCCAGCGATAATCTCGAATGTGCCTTCATCTACACTTTGGTATAGTGTGTAGAGAGCCTTCTTGTCTTTCTTTTTTAATTCCTTATGTTGCTTTCTTTGCTCTTGTGTGAGCATTGCTTCACCTTCGGTTGGCTCCATGTAGCCATCTTCTACAAGATCCCAAACATCAAGGGATCCAACACTACAAGAAATTTAAAATATTGCGACGCCCAAATGCGTCGCAATTGCGTCGCTATACAGGGTATAGCGACGCAATTGCGACGCAATGAGGGCGTCGCTCAACTCTCCGTCGCAATACTCTTTTGTCGCAATTGCGTCGCAATATTGCGACTCTCTGCGACGCTCTGCGACGCATAAAACTGCGTCGCTAAATTTAAAATTAATTTTTTTAAAAAAATTATTAATAATATTGCGACGCAATAAATTGCGTTGCAATATTTAAAATTAATTTTTAAAAATTAAAAATTTATTAATAAATATTGCGACGCATAAAATGCGTCGCTAAATTTAAAATTAAATTTTTAAAAAAATTATTAATAAATATTACGACGCAATAAATTGCGTCGCAATATTTAAAATTATTTTTTAAAACAAAAAAATTTATTATTAAATATTGCGATGCAATTAAGTGCGTCGCAATAATTAAAATTAATTTTTAAAAAAAAAATTATTATTAAATATTGCGATGCATTAATTGGGTCGCAATATTGCGACTCATCCAGATGCGTCGCAATATTTAATAATAATATTTTTGTTATATAGCGATGCAATTTGAGTCCTAATGCGTCGCAAATAAAAATTATTTTAAAATATTGCGACGCATGGTCATTGCGTCGCAATATTTATTAAAATTTTTAAGATAAAATAGCGACTCAATTTTAGTCGCTAAAGTGTCGCTATTAAATTTATTTTTTAATTATGGCGATGCCAGGAATAATATTTTAAAATATTAGTAATCCAATATCAGTCGCAAATGCGTCGCAAATTTTGTTTTTAAAAATATTTAAATGATTAAAAATTAAAACGGTTAATAAAATTTCGCTAAATCTAAATATTGATACAAACATTTTTCACTCAATCCAAACAATAATAAATTTCAAAAATAATTTATATATTAAAATTTTGAAGTTTTTACAACATAAAAAAAGAAAAGAAAAATACATCAAGAATCTGAATGATCACGTGGAGGCTGTGGAGGCTGAAGACTCTGCGACAAGCGTCTAACCATATCCCGCAAATAGTGCATCTCATCTCGCATGTCTGCAACCTCCTGATCCCGGCCTCGCATACGATCCTCAAATCCTGCTCGACTCCTGGCGAACCTCCTCTGCAATAGATCTGCGAAGCTCCTATAAACGCTCGGAGGAAGATCAGCAGGAACTCGCGAGCTGGAGGCCTGATGGGGAAAAAATGTAGAAGCTCTAGTGCCCATACCATAGACCCTGCGGTCTCGTGGCTGGGCACCAACAGCCTCCAAAAACACACGTCGACTCTCCTCTGCTGAGAGTTCGACGGGCGTCTCCCCATCAGTAGAGTCGACCTGCGATGCCTGGGAGCGAAGCTCCTCGACTCGTGTCTTGAAATTATAAATCAACAATAAATGAGTTAATAAATTTCTCGAAATAAAATTTTAGAAATTAAACAGATACTACATAAATCTAATTTCTTACCGCAACCTCCCGTGATCGCGTGTCGACCCAGGAGCCGTCCCTCCTGGTGTGTGTCGCCCTGAATAGACGAAACTCACCAGGATCTCCGCCCTCCTGCTCAGACTATAACAATAAAAAAAAATGATATTAATACAAATATTTGTAAAAAATAAAAAGTAATTAAAATATTTATGTTTTCTTACCATACGCCGTCTGTGCTCCTGAATCGAAATGGAGCCCGAAGTATGACGGGAGAGACCCGTGCCAGGACCGCCCTTCTCAGATCGGCGGTTCGTGCTGGCTGATGCGGACCTCCTGCGCCAGCCATCGGACTCCCAGGCCTGCTGCCACTCGTGCCAAATACCCTCTGGCACGTGCGCAGGACGCTGACCCGATGACCTCCAACGATGAAGCATGTCGGAGTATCGGCGTCGCGTCAGAGCCTCCCATGCTGCCCTAATGGCATCATGGGTGGCAGGATCCCACGTAAACTTTTTCTGCATTAAAATAAACAGTTAGTTTTGAATTTATTAACTTTAAAGAATTTATATCACTGATAAATTGTATTTAATAAGTTTACCTGAAACTCAGAAAAATAAAACTCCCTCGTGGCTGGCGATACGTGGCGCCAATCGTAGCCACTGGGATCTGCACGCCTCTGAAAAATGGCGCTGATGTGGCTGGAGACATGATGCTGCTCAATGAATCTGTTAAAAAAATGCAAGTTTATAAGTAAATGACTTAAAAACATAAATAAAATATTTTTAATTAGTATATACTTACATCCCCTGAGCATCAAGTCTAAGTACAGTGCGGCCGCCGATCGCGGAAGAACTCTCGGAGGTCTGTGCCGATCGGGTGGATGGTAATACTGGTGCAGAGATCGAAGGCTGCGCCTCTGCTGGAGATCCAAACTCTCCATCTCCGATGCTCATGTGATCTCTCGCAGGATCCAAACTACGTCTCTGCTCACCCAATCTGTCGTCGGTAGATCTACCTCTGCCCCTCATACTGAAAATACTAAAGATTCACACAATTAAATTACGATTAATGATTGACTATGTAAGAATTTAACACTTATAAAAAAAAGTTAAATTTTAAAAAACCTTTATGTTTAATCGGTGTCATTTGTTTCGTGAAATGTTGGTTCAACATCCGATGCCGTATCGGATTGCGAATCAGTTTCATTATCATCGGAAGGAAACCGAACATTTGCATCCGCAATTTCTTGGACATCACCACTTGGATCTCTAAGTGATGTTTCAGGAGCCCTTGTGTCGTCCTCAATTGCATGCATTTCCATCTCATCCTCTTGAAATGCAGGGCACTCGGCTGATTGACTTGATGAACTCTCCTCTAATACGATTGTTGAACGTGGGACGATTTTAGAAACGGCCCACCAATCTCGCTTGTCGTTGCGCAAACTTGGATATCCGCAGTAAAAGACTTGCTGAGCTTGGGATGCAAGGATGAATGGGTCATATTTCTGTAATCTTCGTCGATGGTTCACTTCAACCAAATTATAGTCGTTATGAACCCTTTTGCCCACAGGAACTATCGGATCGAACCAATCACAACGAAACAATACGGTTCGTTTCATAGGCCAACCGGGATATTCAACTTCAACCACCTCTACTAACTTTCCATAATAATCCTGCATATTTGCTCCAACACTTTCTCCTTTTACACACACGCCCCAGTTCTGCGTGCCTCTTGAAGCTGCTAATCGTTCAATCTGAAATTTGTACCCATTTACAAAATAGCCAGTAGAGGTTGTTACGGTCTTCAATGGCCATTGCGATAGACATTTAATGAAAATATTGTCGGTTGTCGACCATGGACCGTTGACCTATAAATTAATAAGCTATTGACATCCAATTCAAAAAATAATAGCCATTATCGAAATTGATTGAGTGATACTACTCACAAATTCATAAAACCAGTAAGCAAACTCCGTTTCTAATTTCTGCCCAATTGCAACTTGACTGATGTCGGGATTCATCTGTCGTTGTCTATCACAAACATCCTTATGGGATGAAAAGGATGAAAACTACTGTTAGAAATTAAATATTATGGTATATATTATATAAATTTAAATTTTCAATTTAGCATTGAAGTATACACTTACTCAATATATGGATCGACTTCTCGACAGTTCATTAGGATGTAATAATGTGCTGCATTATACTCCATATCGCTAAGATTTCTTGACTTCTGCCCACCAAATGAACGGCCGATAGCTTTAAAAATTGATATTCTACCGTCATTAGCTTCTGCTTCGTCCACACATACGTCATCGTTACGACCATGATTTCGGCTCCTCGTGTGGACGTGACCCTCAAAGTAATGCGAGGCAAAAGCTGAAACTTCTTCGACCAAGTGTGCATTGCATATAGAACCTTCAACCCTTGCCTTATTACGCACATTATTTTTTAACTTCTTAAGATACCTATATGTAAAGTTGCAACAAAAAATTAACGAATTTTTCAAGCAATGAAATAATATTTGAAATGTCAACATATCTTAATGATGTATATATTTACCTCTCGAAAGGATACATCCAGCGATACTGCACGGGACCAGCTATGCTCGCTTCGTATGGCAAGTGAACCGGTAAATGCTCCATTGAGTCAAAAAAACTGGGAGGAAATATTCGCTCAAGCTTGCATAAAATAATTGGAATTTCCTCCTCAAGCCTTGCCATGGATGCAGAAGTAATGACTGCGGCAGATAACTCCTTGAAGAATAAGCTGAGCTCCGTAATTGCCTTCCAGACATGTTGCGGAAGCAACTCACGAAAAGCTATAGGTAATAATCGTTGCATGAAAACATGGCAGTCGTGGCTCTTCATGCCGAACAACTTGAGCTTATGCATGTCCACACACCTACCGATATTTGAGGCATAACCATCTGGAAATTTTAACCCTCTTAGCCAGTTACATAAAACTTCTCGTGAATTTCTGTCAAGAGTGTAACATGCTTTAGGATAGGTCCCATCGGCACTCCTTCTCAAATCACCTCTTCTACAGTACTGATTAAGTTCTTCTCTTGACTTTGCAGTATCTTTTGTTTTTCCCGGGATGTTTAGCACCGTGTTAAATATGTTATCAAAGAAATTTTTCTCGATATGCATAACATCCAAGTTGTGCCGGATGAGATTTGTGCTCCAATAAGGCAAATCCCAAAATATACTTCGCTTCTTCCAGTTATGTTCTTTACATATACGGCTATTTATTCTATCTGCATCTGGTTCCCATGCATACATCAACCCCAAATTCTCTATAGAATCAAATAGATCCGTGCCGGACCTAACCGGTTCGGCAAATTTTGTGACTGCTTTGTTCTTCCGGAAGGCGATCAAGTTACGCCTGTAAGGATGATTTGGGGGCAAGAACTTCCTATGGTTATCAAACCATGACTGCTTACCACTCTTCTGCAATGTAAATGCATCCGAATCATACATGCAATGAGGGCATGCCAGACGTCCAGCAGTGCTCCAACCAGACAACATTGCATATGCCGGAAAATCACTTATTGTCCACATCAAAGCAGCTCTCATTAAGAAATTTTGTTTCATAGAAATGTCGTAGGCTACCACTCCTGTTTCCCACAACATTTTCAATTCGGCCACCAACGGTTGCAGAAAGACATCAATCTTTTCCTTAGGATTTGATGGTCCTGGAACCAAAACGGTTAAAAACATTGCAGGATCTTTCATGCACTTCCACGGAGGAAGGTTATATACAGTCAGTATCACAGGCCAACATGAATACTGTTGCCCCGCTTGACCAAATGGTTGGAAGCCATCGGTACAAAGACCTAATCTCACATTCCTTATATCTTCAGCGAAAACAGGATGATTTTCATTGAACTGCTTCCAAGCCTTTGAATCTGATGGATGCCGCATTTCATCCTCTTTAGATTCATGTTCGGCATGCCATCTCATATCAGCAGCTGTTGCCTCAGATCTGTATAATCTCTGCAGGCGTGGGGTAAGAGGAAAGTAATGCATCCTCTTGTAAGGCACACTTTTCCTCCTACTTGTACCGGCTCCTCCTTCGGTGTTTTTGAACCTCGATTGCCCACAAATCTTACACCATCTCAGCTCTGAGTCTTCACCCCAAAATATCATACAATTGTTCAAGCAACAATCGATCTTATTAACTGGAAGCCCAAGCCCACGCAACAACTTCTTTGTTGCGTAAAAACTGTCTGCGGCAACATTATCATTTGGCAGAATTTCTTTGATTAACTCAGCTACAGAATTGAACGCCTTTTCTGATAATCGATGTTCTGCCTTAATATTCAACATTCGAGCAGCTGTAGAGAACTGGGAATGACCCTCACACCCAGGATACAATTCTTGATTGGCAGCACTCAACATATCGTAAAATTGTTGTGCTTCTGGGTTTGGTTCTTCCATAAATGTATTCTGATTGAAGTCATTACCCGATGCATTCATAACCATTTGTTCATATGTGTTTAAATTCACAAATGGTTCTTCTACGGGAATTGACTCTTGTTCGCCTATAACAGCTGCTGGAATATCCTCTGGTTCACCATGACAGTACCAAACATAGTAATCAGGCACAAAACCCTTCTTACACAAATGCACCTTAACAGTTTCCACATCTCTGTAGGCTTTATTCTGACACCTGTGGAAGTTGCATGGGCACCTAATCCTAGGCCCATCCATCCATTCAGGTTGGCTACATGCAAATGCGATAAACTCTTCCAATCCATTCAGAAAATCTGGATTCAGCAAGCCATCTTTTATCCTTGCATACATCCATGAGCGAGTCCCGCTCATTTTTGTCCGACTTATACAAAGTCTGGTAAAGCATTAATTAAAACCAAAAAATAAAACTATATTAGTATTAATACATATATATCTAAATTATTTCTTGGGCACAACTAATTAAGGTTAATTACAACCAATTAAATCATTTATAAGTACGCAAATAATTTAGATATATATGTACTAATATAATTACAACCAATTGCTAGGAAGGACCGATGCATAGGTTAATGGCTAAAGAGAGGGCTTGAGTTTGTGTCGGGCCATAAGGCGTGCGTTTAGTCATTAGACTTCACAAGAATTCAAGTGTCTTAAATAATTCTACCTTCACTCCATGTCTACAAGGTAAGGCCCTATCCCATTCAAGAATATTTTTTGTGATATGTTATTCTGCTATTAATTATCATCGATCGGCAACATTGAAATTTCGGCAGCATTTCCCCATATGTTCTCCTACATGTGTGGTATATAAGCCACACTAGGAGAACGTATGAGCAAATGCAAACCGAAATCTCACCCCACGATGATTACTAGCAGACTAACATGTCACAAGAAATATTCCCAAACTGTCCACCAGGACAATTTGAGAATTTGCAAGACTAAGGCTTACAAATTCTCAAACGGGTCTAAAGGTTAATTAAAGTGCTGTGATTATGAAAGTCCGAAGACAATCGAACTTATGCTTGTTATTCTTAACTTCTTGTGAATTATACATGTAATCACTAACTTTTTTAAGATTATTGTGTCAAATACAAAGTTTGCGAATACTAAAATGTAAATCATTGAAACTAGTAATTTGTTGCTGGAAATTAAATAATATACAACAAAACATTTTATTTAGCATTTCAAAATGTAATGCATCATTAAGTTTGCAGCAGAATATAAATAATCAAGACATAACAAATGTAAATGAGTATAAATGCACAAATACTATTGTCATAAACATTCTGCTTAAATTAATTATTGCATAAAATATGTAAATTAAATAAACATTCTGCTTAAATTAAGAAAAAATTTTTTTTTTGTCACAGTGGCCTGGCCACCCAGGCCACTGCGGCCACGGCAGCCGTGGCCGGACAAGAAAAGAAGGGGGGGGGGGGGGTTTCCCCCCCTCCCCCCTGCTATAATTTTTTTTTTTTTTTTTTCACAGTGGCCTGGCCACCGTGGCCAGGCCACTGCCGGCCACGGCAACGGCCGTGGCCGGACAAGAAAAGAAAGGGGGGGGGGGGGGGTTTCCCCCCCTCCCCCCTGCAAAATTTTTTTTTTTTTTTTTTTCACAGTGGCCTGGCCACCGTGGCCAGGCCACTGCCGGCCACGGCAACGGCCGTGGCCGGACAAGAAAAGAAAGGGGGGCGGGGGGGTTTCCTCCCCTCCCCCCCCCTGTTAAAAAAAAAAATTTTTTTTTTGATTACAGTGGCCTGGCCACCGTGGCCAGGCCACTGCGGCCACGGCAGCGGCCGTGGCCGGAGAAGACGGCCACGGCAGCGGCCGTGGCCGGGCCACGGCCGTGGCCGGACAAGAAACAAAGGGGGGGCGGGGGGGTTTCCTCCCCTCCCCCCCCTGTTAAAAAAAAAAAATTTTTTTTTTTTACAGTGGCCTGGCCACCGTGGCCAGGCCACTGCCGGCCACGGCAGCGGCCGTGGCCGGAGAAGACGGCCACGGGCCGTGGCCGTGATTTTTTTTTTACAGTGGCCTGGCCACCGTGGCCAGGCCACTGCGGCCACGGCAGCGGCCGTGGCCGGACAAGAAACAAAGGGGGGGCGGGGGGGTTTCCTCCCCTCCCCCTGTTAAAAAAAAATTTTTTTTTTTTTACAGTGGCCTGGCCACCGTGGCCAGGCCACTGGCCGTGGCCCGGCCACCGTTTTTTTGATTACAGTGGCCTGGCCACCGTGGCCAGGCCACTGCGGCCACGGCAGCGGCCGTGGCCGGAGAAGACGGCCACGGCAGCGGCCGTGGCCGGACAAGAAAAAAAGGGGGGGCGGGGGGGTTTCCTCCCTCCCCCTGTTAAAAAAAAAATTTTTTTTTTTATTACAGTGGCCTGGCCACCGTGGCCAGGCCACTGCCGGCCACGGCAGCCGTGGCCGGAGAAGACGGCCACGGCGCTGCCGTGGCCGGAGAAAAAAAAAAAAAAAATTTTTTTTTTATCGGAGCTAACCTTGGTTGCCGGAGTCGGATGCGATCCTCGGGTAGCCGGAGGACGGGGATCGCCGGAATTTTAGCCACGGCGGCGGCGCTAGGTCAAGACGGAAGGAGGAAGGAGAAGGGGGGGCTTAAATATAGGAATTAGCGACGCCATAGTGCGTCGCTATTTGTCGCAATTTTTTTTTTTGAAAAAATAGCGACGCCACTAAATGCGTCGCTAAGCGTCGCTAAATTGGCGCCATCCCTGGCGGGAAAATATTTTTATTTTCTAATAATTGCGTCGCTAAGGCGTCGCAATTTTTTTTAATAATTTAAATAGATTAAAATAAAAACTTATTACAATATTGCGACGCAAAAATTGCGTCGCAATTATTTTTTAAATATTTTTAAATGAAAATATTTAAATTTATTATAATAATTGCGACGACAATGGCGTCGCAATTTAATTTATTATTAATAAATGATTATATTAAATTTAATAATAAAAGATCGGCGACGATCCGACGGTTGCGATCGATCCAAGCCCTGATCCCGATCGGCCGACCGATCTCGGACCGCAATCCGTCCGAGATCGGCGACGATCCGACGGTTGCGATCGATCCAAGCCCTGATCCCGATCGGCCACGACCGATCTCGGACCGATCCGTCCGAGATCGGCGACGATCCGACGGTTGCGATCGATCCAAGCCCTGATCCCGATCGGCCACGACCTATCTCGGACAGTTGCAATCCGTCCGAGATCGGCGACGATCCGACGGTTGCGATCGATCCAAGCCCTGATCCCGATCGGCCACGACCGATCTCGGACCGTGGCGATCCGTCCGAGATCGGCGACGATCCGACGGTTGCGATCGATCCAAGCCCTGATCCCGATCGGCCACGACCTATCTCGGACGCAATCCGTCCGATCGGCGACGATCCGACGGTTGCGATCGATCCAAGCCCTGATCCCGATCGGCCACGACCTATCTCGGACAGTTGCAATCCGTCCGAGATCGGCGACGATCCGACGGTTGCGATCGATCCAAGCCCTGATCCCGATCGGCCACGACCGATCTCGGACCGTGGCGATCCGTCCGAGATCGGCGACGATCCGACGGTTGCGATCGATCCAAGCCCTGATCCCGATCGGCCACGACCGATCTCGGACCGTTGCAATCCGTCCGAGATCGGCGACGATCCGACGGTTGCGATCGATCCAAGCCCTGATCCCGATCGGCCACGACCTATCTCGGACAGTTGCAATCCGTCCGAGATCGGCGACGATCCGACGGTTGCGATCGATCCAAGCCCTGATCCCGATCGGCCACGACCGATCTCGGACCGTGGCGATCCGTCCGAGATCGGCGACGATCCGACGGTTGCGATCGATCCAAGCCCTGATCCCGATCGGCCACGACCTATCTCGGACAGTTGCAATCCGTCCGAGATCGGCGACGATCCGACGGTTGCGATCGATCCAAGCCCTGATCCCGATCGGCCACGACCGATCTCGGACCGTGGCGATCCGTCCGAGATCGGCGACGATCCGACGGTTGCGATCGATCCAAGCCCTGATCCCGATCGGCCACGACCGATCTCGGACCGCAATCCGTCCGAGATCGGCGACGATCCGACGGTTGCGATCGATCCAAGCCCTGATCCCGATCGGCCACGACCTATCTCGGACCGTTGCAATCCGTCCGAGATCGGCGACGATCCGACGGTTGCGATCGATCCAAGCCCTGATCCCGATCGGCCACGACCGATCTCGGACCGCAATCCGTCCGAGATCGGCGACGATCCGACGGTTGCGATCGATCCAAGCCCTGATCCCGATCGGCCACGACCGATCTCGGACCGTGCAATCCGTCCGAGATCGGCGACGATCCGACGGTTGCGATCGATCCAAGCCCTGATCCCGATCGGCCACGACCGATCTCGGACCGTGGCGATCCGTCCGATCGGCGACGATCCGACGGTTGCGATCGATCCAAGCCTGATCCCGATCGGCCACGACCGATCTCGGACGCAATCCGTCCGAGATCGGCGACGATCCGACGGTTGCGATCGATCCAAGCCCTGATCCCGATCGGCCACGACCGATCTCGGACGCAATCCGTCCGAGATCGGCGACGATCCGACGGTTGCGATCGATCCAAGCCCTGATCCCGATCGGCCACGACCGATCTCGGACCGTGGCGATCCGTCCGATCGGCGACGATCCGACGGTTGCGATCGATCCAAGCCCTGATCCCGATCGGCCACGACCTATCTCGGACAGTTGCAATCCGTCCGAGATCGGCGACGATCCGACGGTTGCGATCGATCCAAGCCCTGATCCCGATCGGCCACGACCTATCTCGGACAGTTGCAATCCGTCCGAGATCGGCGACGATCCGACGGTTGCGATCGATCCAAGCCCTGATCCCGATCGGCCACGACCGATCTCGGACCGTGGCGATCCGTCCGAGATCGGCGACGATCCGACGGTTGCGATCGATCCAAGCCCTGATCCCGATCGGCCACGACCGATCTCGGACCGTGGCGATCGGTCCGATCGGCGACGATCCGACGGTTGCGATCGATCCAAGCCCTGATCCCGATCGGCCACGACCTATCTCGGACAGTTGCAATCCGTCCGAGATCGGCGACGATCCGACGGTTGCGATCGATCCAAGCCCTGATCCCGATCGGCCACGACCGATCTCGGACCGCGATCCGTCCGAGATCGGCGACGATCCGACGGTTGCGATCGATCCAAGCCCTGATCCCGATCGGCCACGACCGATCTCGGACCGTGGCGATCCGTCCGATCGGCGACGATCCGACGGTTGCGATCGATCCAAGCCCTGATCCCGATCGGCCACGACCGATCTCGGACGCAATCCGTCCGATCGGCGACGATCCGACGGTTGCGATCGATCCAAGCCCTGATCCCGATCGGCCACGACCTATCTCGGACAGTTGCAATCCGTCCGAGATCGGCGACGATCCGACGGTTGCGATCGATCCAAGCCCTGATCCCGATCGGCCACGACCGATCTCGGACCGTGGCGATCCGTCCGAGATCGGCGACGATCCGACGGTTGCGATCGATCCAAGCCCTGATCCCGATCGGCCACGACCGATCTCGGACCGCAATCGGTCCGATCGGCGACGATCCGACGGTTGCGATCGATCCAAGCCCTGATCCCGATCGGCCACGACCTATCTCGGACAGTTGCAATCCGTCCGAGATCGGCGACGATCCGACGGTTGCGATCGATCCAAGCCCTGATCCCGATCGGCCACGACCGATCTCGGACCGTGGCGATCCGTCCGAGATCGGCGACGATCCGACGGTTGCGATCGATCCAAGCCCTGATCCCGATCGGCCACGACCTATCTCGGACCAGTTGCAATCCGTCCGAGATCGGCGACGATCCGACGGTTGCGATCGATCCAAGCCCTGATCCCGATCGGCCACGACCGATCTCGGACGTGGCGATCCGTCCGAGATCGGCGACGATCCGACGGTTGCGATCGATCCAAGCCCTGATCCCGATCGGCCACGACCGATCTCGGACCGTGGCGATCCGTCCGAGATCGGCGACGATCCG